>BMAU01015887.1:0-394963 GCA_019973935.1 Trichonephila clavipes
ATATATACGAATAAAGCTATTCAAAATTGTAAGTTTTAAAAATTATTGGATTAATAATAGTTTAATACTATAAATTTACACATTTCATAGTTATAGTTACCTGCATATTCTATTATTAGTTAAAATTACCTATTATTATTTAATTCATATATGCTCTAGAGTCACTAAAGTTATGGTATTTTGTAACTCTTTTATTAATTTTTGTTTCTATTCTCTTTATACTTTTGTTAAGTGCTACATTTCAGCCATTCACATGCCTTGAATCTGCATTAGGGTCCAGAATCTGGCAATAACTTATTTATTGCACTCAGATTTAGCGCGGGGTTTGCATTTTCAAGTGCAATTTTTAGGTAAGTTAACTCTATTTTGTAATGGATTTAGATATTCCTATCCATTACTTTCAATAGGTTTTTGCTCAGTATTATTTACATAAAGGGGGAAGGTTGGCTGGCGAAAAACATGTTCAACCCACTTTTTTATAAATTATTTTATATATTAGCTGTCCTATGTCAGCAATGTTTATAATAGCAGCATACATTTTATAATTTTTATCTAGTACCCTTCATTGTATGATCTCTTTACTGT
Source organism: Trichonephila clavipes (assembly GCA_019973935.1). Lineage (NCBI taxonomy): Eukaryota > Metazoa > Arthropoda > Arachnida > Araneae > Nephilidae > Trichonephila > Trichonephila clavipes. The sequence continues at coordinate 586 of BMAU01015887.1, forward strand.
CTCTGTGTTTATTTCGAATGTGATTGATGTATGTTTATCTCTTCTTTGTAGAGAAGTAGATAATTAGACTATATATATATATATATATATAGTATTTAAAATCAAAACGTTACTTTTTTTTTATTCTTTAAGAACTGAAACAGTATTCTACATTTTGTCTGAAAAATAGTTGATATTAATCAATTACATTTGTATATTTTCAAAAATTGCTTGAATTTTTCGAGCACAGTACATCTTTCTAAGACTTGTTCACAGATACTAAAAGTAATGCTGTTTAATATGCTTATAACCTAAATTATTCATTGTTTGAAATTATATGACCGATTTAGGTTGAATACTGTAGAATAATTTTCTATTGTATCCAATTTTTCCTTCAAAAACTAATAAAAAAGATTAGTTTCTTCATTCAAATTTAAATTTGAATTGAAGTTTAAAAAATATTTTTGAATGTGCTTGGAATATTTACTTACTGCATTTGTTTTGATGTTTTTTTTTATATTTCTTTGATAGAGATGTGTTCTTTCAAAACATAGTCAGAAAAATACTTATTACACATCGTATAAATAATTATTCAGCAATTTTTTTTTAAATTTGCAATCAAAAGAGAGGCAGTTTATAAAGGCATAGTTGTGTTTATTTAAAAATCTTGAGTTTTTTTTATGGGATTTTAAAATTCAAACTATCTAAAATTTATCAAAAAAAGTAATTTTTTTTCAGTTTGTAAAAATATAAAAAAGTATGTGAATTGCATTTTTTTTCTTTTTTGTAGATTTTAAAATAAAGAGAGAATAAATTAGGAATTCATTCTCTCTCTTTTTCGAAACATTCTCAGGAAAATGCACTAAACATCGTATAATTATTCAGCACATAAGAAATAGGTAATAGGTAAATTGCAGTTTTCTTTTAGATTTTAAAAGATATATTTCACTGCATGTTCATTTTACAGAATTTAAAATCAATACAATTAATTAATTCAATGTCATAGAAGAAAAATTTAATTGGCAAAACTCAATAAAATACCTCGACTATTCATAAAGCAGAGATATGTACCATAGTTGGGAAACGTGCGGTCTAACTGATTGACTTCAGTGGTCTTCATTAAAACTAACTATTAATTAATGTTCACATATATATTTAGAAAATAACTTGAAATTTTTGTAGAATTGAATAAAGAGAGAACAGAATAAAATGTAATTTTCAGTAGTTACTGTAGTGGTTATATAAAACCAAATGTATATTTCAAATGATTGCATATTACATTGTGCAAAATGGCACCGCTACCGGACATATGTTATCTTTGATCTATACACAAAACTATTTTCTTAATATTAATGCTCGTAAAAAGATCATTATGGGCGTGTTCTTCACACTTGCACCAAGTTAATAGTAATGAAGTTATATTATTTATTCTATGATTTTGCTAAACCAAGATGTTATTGTATCTCCAGCAATTATAAGCAATCTGAACATATTATTTATTATGTTTTTTACCCCTTTCATGTCAAATTTCCGTAAAAGAAAATTAAATGAAAATCAATGATATAAAAAAAATTAAGTCAATTCCTATCTAGGCCAACAAAGAAAATTTTTATCTTAGTTACACTTTATTAAATAGTTACAATTAATATAAATTGATATAGACATATGTCAGTACCGCAATATTAAGTGACAAAATAGAAAGCCATTTTCTCTTTTCCTTTCTATGTATGGTGTTGAACTATTTTTGGCTTTTTTATTACTATTTATTCATCAATTAAATTTAATTATTTTAATAAAATGGTGTAATGAAAAAAGAAATCTATTTCTCAAAAATCAGGCCATCCCAGGTGGGATTCGAACCCACGATCTTTGGATTAGGAGTCCAACGCGCAAACCATTTCGCTACAGGAACACAACAAACGATATTTCTTTCTATAAATGCCGTTCAGCTATTATTTTTGTCTGTTGCTATTTATTCATTTTTTAATTTAATTAAGGATTTAATATTTGAAAAAAAATGTATTAACATCAAATGTCATCAACTACAAGTTTTAAAGAATATATTTAAACTTAAAGGGATGGATAGTAAGTATTTTAGTAAAAGGAGTTCTTTTTATTTCGAATATGCGTTATATCAAAATAAAATCAAAATAAGTTACTGTGTTTTCCTATGAGAAGTCTAGTTTAAAGATTATGTTACCCCCCTTTATTAAATTTACAGGTTTTTCAGTTTAATATTGGATTACGAGTTTTCGTATTTTTGAAGAAGAATATGCGCAACATAATATTGAAAATGCAAAGAATTAGCCAGAAATTGAAGAAACTTTGCAAAAAAAGAAATGCATCAATGAACAATAAGTTTATTTTGTAGTTTGGTGGTGGGTGGGTGGGGGAGTACAGTTAGTTCTTTCGAGCCTTCATCACCATTCAGGACATTTTGGATGGTAATTTTTAAATCATATCATAATTCTGAATCGATCTAAAGCAATACTTAGTGCAATAAATTTAAAATAAATTTGTTTAAGAAAAATTGTTTTTCGTAATTTAAAAAAGAAATGTAGCTAGTATGAATAAACTAATTCGATATTAATTAATGGTTAGTTCCATATTGTTTCAAGATCAATGCAATATTTTAGAAAATTGAGCAACTACGAATAGAAATTTCTAAATAAAAGGATGCTACAACCCATTTTTATTTGAAATAGAATTTAAAAAATAATTTGAGTCTCCAGAAAAAAATCTGACTGACCTTTTTTGAAAATAAGAATAAACTAATTGAACAATATTTCAATTGGGGAGTAAAGTGATTTTGAAATGATTCCCGGAAAATTAGGAACAAATTATCCTTAATTTAACATAACATAACTTCGTAAATAGTTAAATAAATATAATTTTTACTTATAATATTTTTATTTCATATAGAAAACTTTTTATTCATATTCAGCGCAGTCATTTAAAATTTAACTTTACTCTTTCACCCGATGTTACGCTTACCTCACATCTTGATGGAATGGAATTGACGCCGAAACTGAAAGGCAAAAAGTACGAAGGATTTCAAACGCAAAATCAAATAAGGCTGGTCGGTAGAAACCACGCACTTAAGCGGCAGTCGTAACCTCATTCCCAGATAAATTAAGCAATAATGGTGGATTCTGAACGATCCACGAGGATGAACCGTAGAGGAATCAGTTTTTTCCTCAGAGCTTCCTAAAACTTACACAATAGAAATATTAGAGTGTGTCTTCTGCCTCCTAAACTGTCATTTAATTTTCTGGGAAAATTCGTAGGATTGTGGATCGAAATCGGAAAATTTAACTTAAATGCTATGCTATTTTTCTTCTTCGTCGATACCAAAAATATTATGAAACAAACTGATAATAGTAAGTGATTTCACATCTCAAAATGTTCTGTAACCTTTGCACGCTGCATGAAACAAAATTTGGTTAATTCCTTCACATATTATGAAAATAAATTTGTGTGATGGAAAAAACATTCATAAGATTCAATGTGTGCTTTCATCTCCTGTTAAAATAAAAATATTTGAACCTATTCCTATTTTTATCCAAATTAGAGTGCCATAAACTGATAAATAATGATTTCCTTTTTATTAGTATCGACAAAGTAGCTGAAAGTGTATGGATTCAAATCATAGTTAGGAGAAGTTATTAAGTGGGGTTACATTCAAGGAAAGTGTTCCACACAAATTTTTCTTACACATTCTGAAATAACACACAAAAGGAAAACATATTCATATTAATCTACATTAGTACACGATTATATAAAATCGTTATGTGTGTGTTTTAAAAAATTTATACTAAGCTTTATTTTCTATCTTCGTTTGTAAATAAGAGACACTTTAAATTTAACTAAGATTTGAATCTGTACAATTGCTTAAATGAATCTTAATTTCCTTACGGGGCAGACATTAAATTTCACTGAAACTACTATCTGGATATTGATCCTCCTGATATGTCGCATACTCTTATTTTATTATATTTTTTGTAAAAATAAGGCAATATACTTTTATTAATGATGTATTTTTCACGTATTTGAAAGTTCAGTTTAGATAAGGAGAACGAAAGAGTTAGAAAAAAAAATAAAGTAAAATTATTGAATTGATGGTAAATATCTCACTTCCAGTAATTGGTCAGAGCTTTTCAAATGATATGCAAATTAATAATCAAACTCATGAATGCATTATATATTCAAGCGTTCAAGAATTAATCCATTCAACTATAAGTATTTTAAATATTAATAGCTATAAGAACAAAATTAAAGTGAAACAACCAAAAATCGAATCAAAAGATTTGTGATCTTACGGAGAAAAAAGTCGAGTTTAATGAGTGCTAAATTAAATCAAATAATGGGTTCTTGATTTTATATCGAGAGCAGAAAAAGATCTGAATTGTAGTTTGTAGTTTGGGGGGGAAGAGCACTTATAGATAATTCAAACATTCATCTCCTTTCAGGACATTTGGATGACATTAAAACGCTTTCAAATTGCCCTTTTTAATAAATAATAATTTAAACTTAAAAACAAGTAAAGAAAAATAGTAGAAAGAGAAATTACTTTGATATAAATAAATTTTCAAATATAAACAAAATAAAGCTAAAAAAGGATGATAAAAGAACTTTACTCAGAAAAGATTTATTTATTTCCGTGAGGGAGTGAGAGGAGCGATACCTAGATCATCTGGTTGCAGCAAAAGAGTCCGAGTTAGACAGATTTTAAACTCAAAATTTAAGTTTAAGTCTAAGCTTTTGAAAGCACTTAACGTGATACAAAAAATAACATTAAAAAATAGTTGTTCGTTACTTCAAAATCTAAAGCACCCTCTACTGACATTTTTTAAGCTCTATCTAAAATTTATTTTTTAAGAAAGTACTAACAAAAATAATAATTTTAGCGAAAGCCGCAAACGAATCGACCCCTTTTTCCGTTTTTTACAATAATTTGAAATTTCGGAAACTAAACTTTAATGGCGCCGATCTCCTTCGGAAGACGTTTGGGACCCTAAGTTTCCTATTTACTATTGTTTGTCTTGATGTGTACTATCACCCCTTAAAGTTTTGCCTTAGAGTTTAGATACACCCTGTATAATCTGCTTGGATTTTCTCGAAAAATCTATTTGCGTCATAGATCGTAATATTAGTAGATTTCTTCCATAATTTCCAGAAAAATCCACATGGTTGCCAAAAGTGATACCAACTTGGCTCAATCGCCAACATTTTGGCAAGTTTCCATTGAATCGCCATTATAAGGCAATGAACGGCGTTGCTTGCGAATATTACAATTTAGCATAAAATAAGTTCTACAGAGAATAATATTAACATATTACATATCCAGATATAAATTTTTTTCACTATTTTTAGCACTAAAATATATAAAATTCGTAACACTTCCCTCTCCTCAAAGACTGCACGTCCCGGGCAGTACAATCCCTCGCTAAAAGGCATCTATTTACAGGAATAAAATATTCCCACAATAATCAAATATTAAGTAACAAATACTCAACAGCTCATAAATTCAAAATATATGATCAAATACTAATATAAATTACAAAACTAAGGAGTTCGAAAAGAGAAATAATTTGTATTACAGTTCGGAAATAAATTGTGATCATGGTCTGAGCTCAAGGATCTTATTCACCTTGTCCAAAACAAGACTAGCCTACTGTAATGTATTGCTTTCGGTTTTGAATGTGGTGATTTCTGTATCCATCCCATGATGACATTCAGTCTTTTTTACAACTGTATAAGGACCTTCCCAGTTGGTCTGCAACTTCTGAGAGAGTCCTTTGCAAAGTTTTGGATTCCACAATCACTCTGTCACCTTCGTGAAAGTCGTGTTCCGTTGCTCATGCGTCGTATCAGCTTTACATCTTCTCTGAAGTCATGCTGATTCCATTCCTGACCAGATGATGCATCTCCGTCATCCGTGCTTGAAGTTTCTCGACATACTCCTCAGGCATCAAGGGAGCATCTAAAGAGTGTTTTTTTTCCAGGTATAGAAGTTTAAGTTGGCATTACTTTCCAAGATGGCGACAGATTTAACAGCTGTCAAGTGATTTATTCTCAGTTTGGTTTGGCAATTCATCATGAATAGACTCACGCCTGAACAACGCTTTCAAATTGTGCAATTTTATTTCGAAAATAATGGTTCTGTGGGGAATACGTATCGCGCACTACGTCCATTTTATCGTCGACAAAATCGTCCATCAGAGCAGTTAATTCGATTAACCATGGAACGTTTTTGCACCACGTTTACTCTAATTGATAACTCGCATCCCCAGAGACGCCATACGGTGCGTACAGAAGAAGCTATTGCTACTGTAGAACGTAGCATTGAGGAAGACCCGAATGAGTCCATCCGCCATCGAGCACAGGAATTGGATATGTGTCCATCCACTTTATGGAAAATTTTGCAGAAGGATCTTGGTTTCCGTGCTTACAAAATCCAACTGGTGCAAGAATTGAAGCCAAACGATCATCAAGCAAAGCGTAGATTCATCGAATGGGCCCAAAACGAAATTGCCGTTGTTCCCGATTTTCATAAGCGAATTTTGTTTAGCGATGAAGCGCACTTCTGGTTGAATGGCTACGTCAACAAACAAAACTGCCGCATTTGGAGTGAAGCTAATCCACAAGTGTATGTCGAAACACCGTTACATCCAGAAAAACTGACTGTTTGGTGCGCTTTATGGGCTGGTGGAATCCTTCTTCAAAAACGATGAAGGCCACAACGTTACAGACAATAGTGATCGGTATAGAGCCATGATTACTAACTTTTTCATTCCTGAATTAAACAATCATGATGTCCAGGAGCTGTGGTTCCAACAAGACGTCGCAACATGTCACACAGCTCGTGCCACAATCGATTTATTGAAAGACACGTTTGGTGACCGCCTAATTTCACGTTTTGGACCTGTGAATTGGCCTCCAAGATCTTGTGATTTAACACCGCTAGTCTATTTTCTGTGGGGCTATGTAAAGTCATTGGTTTATTCGGATAAGACACAAACGCTTGACCATTTGGAAGACAACATTCGCCGTGTTATTGCCGATATACAGCCACAAATGTTGGAAAAAGTCATCGAAAATTGGACGTCCAGATTGGACTACATCCGAGCCAGCCGTGGCAGTCCCATGCCACGCAATTATTGCAATTTAAAGTTCTATTCCTCTAAAAAAAACACCCTTTATATAGTGACCGGCTGAACAGGAGAACTGCAGGCAGACGAAGAGCATCTGGAATGGGGAATAGCCGATGGTCTCGTGAACGGCACTACTGTATGCAAGAAAATAAAACAGGCAGCTCCTTATCCCTGTCCTATTGATTACTGGATACCAGGAGAGAGACTGTTCAGGATGGTCCGATTGAACCATCTGCCATGCCACTAGACTGAGAATGTAAAGCTGTTGTCCGGGTTTTGGTGAAGCCGACTACTTCGCGCAGTCTCTTGCAAACTGTAGAATCGAAGGTTTCCCCTTGATTGGAGTGCAATTGTAGAGGAACTCCATGTCTTGAGATCCAGTGGTGCACTAGAATCCTTGCAACAGTCAGTTGGTCGGGAATGGGACAGGCTTCAGGCTACTTCGTGAAGTAGTCAATGACAATATCAGGATGTTGTTGCCATTTCATAATCTCGGGAGTGGGCCTAGAACAGGGTCGGCACCCTCTGAGCAGTAACGTGCCGAACCAATCTATCAATATGATTCAGCGGGTCACACTGTAGGACATTTTTGAAACAATTCGAATCCAGTGATAATGCATGAAGCGTTAAGAAATGCGTGTCAAGAATATAGATTTACAGTTTTATTACATCATTTAAAGATATTTCTTTTTCATTTCTAATGGGATACGGATTGGTGTTTTACCATTGCAGACCTAGTACATTACCCGGAAGCTGGTATCTCTTTTTAGTGCGGCACCGTATAGGTGGATACCAATCGCCACAGATAATTTTGACTCCCAGTTTCCTTCCTAGAGGGAGGCATCTGAGCTCTGACAAGGCGAATCTGTACTAGGATTTTATTTTGCTGAGAGTACCCAAGCCAAACAAGTACTCTAGGGAGCTTTTACATGCCATATAATCATTCGACATGACCGCTGTCGATTTTCAGCATCAAGAAACTCCACCGACTTGGGCTGGGGTTGAACCCGCAACTTCAGGTGCAGAAGACCAGTAACAAACCAACCACGCCACCCGACCGGCTCATTTAAAGATATTACTTCCCATAAAAATAAACAGAATAAAATATAGCTATCTACAAAATTTTAAAAAATTAAAATTGCTCATATATTCTGTAATTTAAACATATTTATATTAAAATAAGAAATAGACAACATAAAATATCAGTATATTTCCCTTCATTATATTTAAATAAAAAGATAAATAAAAAGTTTAATGCGGGTCTAGTGCTTGCACCGCTATCCTTTTATATCATAAAATCAGGGGTATAACTTGTGATTTTCAATTTGACATTCTGAGTAATCAGTTGTTAAATAATTTCTTTGCGAAATCGAAGTATTTTTCACGGTAGGAAAGCAGAGTACATACAATTTTCTGACTTTAAACAATTAATTCTCGTCAGCAATAACATTCAATAATTTACAAAATAGCTGTAAATTTTATCTTTAGAGTTATCTTTCAGATTTTTTCGTAATTCCGTAAATGTCCATAATTGTGGAATGGTTTTGAAGTAAGAGATTCATTTCAAATTTATCAACTTCCATCTACTCAAAAATTGACAAATTTAGAGAGTAGTACAGAGAACCACTGAGAATTGTAACACGTGCCACATGTGGCACGCGGGCCATAGGTTCCCGACCCCTGGCCTATAATGTCAAAAGCTATTTGTTCGAAAGGCTCTCCCACATTGTACAGCTGTAGTTTTCCTCTAATGCGTTTTCTGGGGACTTTTACGTGCAGTGCAGGGATCAAATGTGCGACACCACTTCTCCACGTCACTTCGCACATTGTTCTAGTTGAAGCGTCCACGGACTTTTTGTATGGTCATAACACAAAAATGACCTCCAGTCTGACTGTAATGGAGTTCCTTAAGGGCTGTTGATACTCAAGTCTTTGGGAATATTAATTACCACCTGAAAGCTTTTCCGTCGTCAGACTCCCATTTTTACGATATAATACACCATTTCTCAGATGGAAAGAATCTCAAAGAGCCCAGTAACGCTTCGTTTTAGGATGGAAATGGGACAATGTCTTACCAGCTAAGCGTTTCGTCACATGACCCTTTAAACTCTATAATAGGTTTTATTTCAGGATCAGTCAGTTGATCTTTCCGGACGCTCTCGTAACTCCACGGATCTGATTCTGATGGCGTTGAAACTTGGCGAGAGAACTAAAGGATTTTTCATGACAAATTTCTTTTCGACTCTAGAGCAGTACTTGCAGCTTCTTGCAATAGCGTCTGCATTTCCGTATACTGAACCTCTTCGGTAGCGAATTTTAACGTCATATCCTTTAAGGTTTTGTATCCACCTGGCTATTTGGCCTGGATTTTTAAAATTCAGTAGCTACGTCAACGAGGCATGATCTGTTTAAAGCAGGAACCTTCGACCGTAAAGGTAAGGATGGAAATGCTCTACCGGTTTTACAATAGCAAACAGTTCCTTCCTGGTCATACAATAGTTTCTTTCTGGTCTGGACAGACACTTACTGAAATATTGGACACGCTCCAGGCCATCTATTTCTTGGGACAACACAGCTCTGATGCTCTCATGGCTTGCATCTGTATCCCGAATAAATTGTTTCCCAGTTTCAGGATGTGCCAGGACTGGAGCAGAAGGTAATGCATCCTTGAGCTTGTTAAAGTCGATGTTACACTCGTCCGTCCAGATGAATTTCTGTTTTGCCTCGGTCAAATATGTAGTGGTCTGACAATTGTTGGGAAGTTCAACGTGAATTTACGGTAATAAGTGCATAAATCCTAGAAACTCCGGAAGTCATGAACATCCGTCAGACAGTTTGATATCTTATCCGGGTTTGTTCGGACACCTTCCAGCCAAAATGATATGATCGAGATAGATGACTTGAAGCCGGAACAGGTGGAACTTGGAGGGGCTTAACTTCAGGTTAGCTTCCTTCAGCTTTTGTAGCACACGTCTGATATTGTTAAGATGTTCTTCGGAGGAACGTCCCACGTTGATAATGTCATTAAAATCAACCAAGCAGGCCTCGTATGAAAGTCCTCCGAGAACTGTTTCCATAAGGCACTTGAATGTTTCTGGGGCATTACACAAGCCGAAAGGCATAACCTTAAATTGTCCCACTCCTTGTCCCGTGACGTAGGCAATCTTCTCATTACCTTCAGGATTGATTTCTACTTGCCAAATTCCGCTCTCTAGATCCATGGTAAAAAACTAGGTATTGCCGGTAAGTGTATCAAGAGTGTCATCTATTCTTGGCAGATATTAGTAGTCCTTCTTCCTAACCTCATTCAACTGACGATAGTCCACACAATATCTCGTGGAGGCGTCGTTCTTCCTGACCAAGACGATGGGAGATGCCCACGGACTTGATGAGGGCTAAATGACATCATTACCTTGCATCTCCTTGATCAGTTTTTGGAATTCTTGTTTAACAAACGGTAGTCATCGGGGGTGCTGCCTAATAGGAGGATATTCTGTCGAATCAATTCGGTGTTGTGTTAGTTTAGTCCTTCCAAAGTCCTCAGATGTTCAAGAAAATAAGCTTTGAAATTCTCTACTCGGCCCTCCTGCAGCACATCTCTGTTTCTCGTCTATTACAGTGTTTTGTAGAAAATCCTTGACTAGATCGTTCGAAGAAATGTCTCGGCTATTACACAAGTGACAGGAGCACAATCTGTTATCACTTCTTTTTCCTGTACAGTCCTCGTCTCATCACTGATGTTAGCCACTCTCTTTGGAATAACTAACTTCGAAATGTCTACTACCGTTGAAGCTTTTAGCACTCCTGCTTTAGAACTGTCCGAGTCAATATAATCAATTAGCCCAAAGCGGATTGTTCTGTTTAATGCTACTAAACCGGGTCTTAAAGATTTAGTTCTCGGCGATAAAGAGACGTCGGTTTTGATTGTAATTTTCTGGCTAGTTTCAAGTTCAGTTTTTAATCCAAAAAGAGTGATGTCTTCAAATTTTGAATGCATTTTACTGTTTTCAAAGTCCAGTTTGAAGTCATATTTCTTCAGAAAATCTAGTCCAAGAATGAAGGGACCAGTAATATCTGCTATAAATGCCGTATGGGGATAGTTGCTATTTCCAAAGCGCATGGTGAGATTGACTTTCCCATGAACACGAATCTTGTCTCTCATCACTGCTTGCAAGGAAACGTCTAGATAATCTTAATTTCTGATTTTTTGAGCTAAATCTTCTCTCTTATTAAGGTCACATTGGCTCCAGTGGCGACACCAATACGGCATGAGATGTTATTAATCTGTCCTATTACTTAAAGCCCATTTTGTCGCTTCCATTCACTGTAGAAATCAGGAGATTATTATGATAGAGATTCTAACTATCTGGTGATCTCAGCCCCGCGAGATGGTCAGATATTAGTTTCCGGATGGGTCAAAATATGATTCTAGCTCGCCGGAGAAATAGATAAAAAATATTAGTATGTGTGTTTGTGAGGATTAATATTATTAATAATGGTAGTGTGTGTGATTAGAGGATTCGAGTAATGGATTCTTCGTCTCGTTTGGAAGTAGTCCTGACATATTGAGGTTAGAGCATTGCTTCTCAAACTTTCAATACTGGCGCCCCACTTTTCGATCAATATTTTTATCGCGCCCCCCTTATACATTAATAATGTACTGAATGCAATAATAATGAATTTTGATGCTAAAACTACAACAGGCGATCTTATTTATAAATCTTACTAATTAGTAACATAAGTATTAAATTTTGTATACTACTTTTAAGTAATAAATAAATAAAATAATAGGATAATTATTATGTGTGTTATTTTTCCTTTCTCCAATTTTTAAATTGAACATATTGCAAAATGCGGTGGCTGCTTGGAAGACAAAATATAGATATTTGCTAAATATAGAACAAGAACTCAGAGGGTCAATTTCTAATTACAAGCATTCCTTATAAAAACTTTGATTTGCAAGACAAGCCCATGGAAGTCGTTAATACTTATTAAACTTGTTCTTAATTTAGTATTAATTAATTAGTTATAAACTACTATGGAGCACTGATACATTAAAAGTATACCGGCTGAAGTACCCGCTTGCACGAGTTCATTTATAAGAAAATAAAACGTTATTGAAATAATCGCTGAATTTTGTAAGGAGAGTAAAGCCAAGTGCGCGACAATGTTTACAAAAATGTAAAATGATTTTTTTTAAATCATTGCTCAAAGTATAATTAATTTAAAGTGAACTATAATTTTAAGCTTTACAGAATTATCATTGCGCGCGCGCCTATAAATTATATCAGAGTAAAAGCGCATTTTTTATTATGGCTGAAAGCATTTTGTTTCAAGTCATTCCAGTAAATTAAATGTTTTTAAATCTTTTATTTTCGATATACTCGCGTCCCCCTCGTAAGGTTATCGCGCCCCCCCAGGGGGGCGCGCCCCACAGTTAGAGAAACACTGGGTTAGAGCTAAATTGTGTCTTTGAGTTTTGAGTAATGAATTAACGTCGAGTTCTGAGTAATGAATTAGTTTTAAGTTTTGAGTAATGCATTAATTTTGAGGAATGAATTAGTTTTAAGTTTTGAGTAATGCATTAATTTTGAGGAATGAATTAGTTTTAAGTAATGAATTAATTTTGAGTTTTGTGTAATTGATTCGCTTTGAGTATTGTGTAATTAACTCACTTTTTGGTTTTGTGTAATTAATTCACTTTCAGTTTTGTGTAATTAATTCACTTTGAGTTTTGTGTAATTAATTCACTTTGAGTTTTGTGTAATTAATTCACTTTGAGTTTTGTGTAATTGATTCCCTTTGAGATTTGAGTAATTAAGTCATCTTGAGTAGTGTGATTTAGTCCTTGAGTATTGTGACCTAATTAAGTATTGTTACTTAGGCATTGTGACTTTGAGTATTGCGACTTAGTCCTTTGAGAATTGTGATTTAGTCCTTTGAGTACTGGGATTTTTGTAATTGAGTATTTTGTGAATATTTAATTTTTTTTAGCACTGTGGATAGTTAATTCTTTGAGTATTGTGTTAATAGTCCATTCTTGATTATCGTGCGAATATTTAATTCTTTGAGTATTGTTAATAGTTAATTCTTTGGGTGTTGTGACTAGTTAATTCTTTGACTATTGGGTGGATATTTAGTTATTGAGTATTGTGTGGAGATTTAGGTATTGAGTAATGTGTGGAGATTTAGCTATTGAATATTGTGTGTGGAGATTTAGTTATTGAGTATTGTGTGTGGAGATTTAGTTATTGAGTATTGTGTGTGGAGATTTAGTTCTTTGAGTGTAATTGAGTATTGTGTGTGGAGATTTAGTTCTTTGAGTGTTAATTGAATATTGAGTGTAGATTAATTAATTCCTCAAGTTGAAGTTAGTTTTTGTATCGGTGAGTCTAGAGTCGCTTGAGTTTTAATATCATTTTCTGGAGTAAGAGTGTATAGATTTGTTAGAACAAAATGTCGATAGTAGTAAAATTAAAGAGGGATGAGCTAAAGATAGTTGCTGAGGAGATAGGTTTGATTGTGCCAAGGGAGGCAAAAATGGTTGATTTAAAACGGTTAATTGAGGAGAGTGATGTGTTTAAAGAAGATTATGAATTCCTGAAAACTGTGATAGATCAAGTGTTAGATCAAGAAATTAAAACCCAAAAGTCCAAGCAGAACACTCAAATAGAGCTAGAATGCCTTAAATTAGAAAGAGTTAAAGCGGAATTAAAATTAGCAAAATTAAGAAATAGTGCAAATAATAACGAATCTCTCACAACGAAACTGCGGATAGTGGTTGACGCTAGTGCACACGGAATAAGGGTGTTGGAAGAAGAAATGAGATTGGAAAAATCAGATGAAAAGACATGGAGTTACCTCAAGGAACCGAGAAAGTTCTTCCTCTTAAAAGTGAACGATCCCACATGCTTAGTGTAGATCCAGATGTTGTGGCACAACCTGTTACTATTGGGGAAGAAAAGGGTTTACCTAGAGATTCATCTAATGAACATTTTATTTCTGCCCATGAGATGTGTGAAATTGAAGAAGAAAAGCCAAAATTGTCTAAGAGAAAACTCGAAAAATCAAGCAGAATGACAATAAAACAGAAGTAAGCAGAAGTAAAGCAGAAAGTGTGTAATAATCGAATTTTAAAGCATCAAGCAACGTTATGTTTGTGCAACGTCATTTGTGTTTTAATCGTAATTATTCGCAAGTTAAGCGAGTAGAAAACCCTGCGCGGGTGTTAATGGGTGTTATGAGAAGACGACAAACAATGCAAAAAAGGTTAGACTTAAGTCTAGAATGAGTGACATATATATATCGATTCTCAAAAACATCAACACAGTGTTTTTAAGCAGCGAGCGACCGTTCATGGGGATTTATGTTCTGAGGAAAAAGCTGTGACCCTTGCATCATGGGACGGAGAGAGATGGAGTGAAAAGTGCACAGTAGAGAGACGCCCCCCCGCTGGACGGCTGCGAGGTAAAATAGGAACCGAAAATGAAAAACGACCGATCAGCATTAATGTTGAAAAATCTGCCGCCGTATTATTTACTAAAATCGCAAAATTCCACCACCACCTACAATGTACAACACAACAATCCCATGGTCTCAAAGTACTAAATACCTCGGTATTACGTTTGATAAAAATCTCACTTGGAAAACACACATTCAACACACGCGTCAAAAATTCCGGAAAATAATGTTTAAACTATTTCCCCTAATTGGCCCGAATTCCGAACTATCTAGAAATAATAAAGTGTTTTTATTCACAGCCGTTATGCGTCCAATTTTATCATGTGGGTGCCCAGTGTGGGGATACGCCACTAAAACTAATATTAATATCCTAGATACTCTTCAAAATTCAACAATCAGAATGATCGTTAAAGCCTCCAGGTACATGAGAAATGACGACATTCGGAAAGCCATTAAAATCAATAGTTTTAAATCCTACATTCAGAAAATTGCAAAAAACTTCTTTAACTCTCTGCAATTCACTAATAATAGTAATATGATAAACTTAAATAGCTATAATCCTCAAGATTCAACTAAAAGACCGAGAAGAATTTTTCTCGACTCTTACAACCCACCTTAAAATTATTATTTAGTGCAATTTGATTGCACAACCTATGCTAAAATTTTATTCCTTTATTTTTATATATAACTTTTAAATATTTTTGTCGTATTCCCACCATCTGGGCTTGCCCCTCCCCTTAGTCTTAAATTTCTTTCTAAGAGATTTGAGCAGCCAATGAGAGTCAATTTCCTCACCCGCCATGCACCAATAAGAGAGCACCCTTTCAGCTCTCTGCCAAGACCTCAGAAATCCGAATGACCTAGGAAATTACAACAACGATTGGCTCGTCCAATCAGCTGCTTGCTACACGCTAGCATGACACATCTTACAGTCGATCCACATCTATATTCCGGATATGGGATGAAGGCTCGCTTCGCGAGCCATATGCCCAGAATTCTCACCGTAGTCACCGAAAAACGACCGGAGTCCTTAACACAACGTGAATGGAGAGTACATGGAGGGCTAAAGGAGAAACCAACACTGTGGATGGTCTCTTTGTTGCCTCAACGACGTTTGTGTCCCCCCAAGCGAACACTTTGAGGAGGAGTCCAGGAGGTAAAGTGATCAATCCTTTTGTAGATTGGACCCATACTACAGAATGAATCCTTATTATTAATAATTTGTTCGGCAATTTGTTATATTTGCAATAAGTAGACAAAGCAATGAATAGTATACTGAGTGCATAATACATAAGCTGAAATGTCCCTTCGTTTTCTACATAACTTGTTTCCTTTTGTTTTCTAATTCATTAAGTGAATAAACTGCATATTTTTTAAAAAAGTAAGAAAATTCTTAATTTTGAAAGAATAATAGATTTAAAACAGTAAATATACACATATTTGACTTCATACCAAACTACATCCAAATAAATAAATACTAATATAAATGCAAAAAAACATTTATTTTTATCAACGAAAGTACACTACATTTATACACATTTAATACATCTATGTAAACACATGAAACCCACATGTATATAATGCAGATACCATACAAAATTTGCAGAATTACAAAGCAATGTAATAGGAAGACAAAAAAAATTGAATTAAATGACATGCTTTTTCACATTTAACATAATACATACTACAGAAATCAGAATATCTATATTATATCTTAATTCAAATATTTTCCAATTAAATACACTGCATTTATTAAGCCTGATATACTGAGTAGCTATTAATTTATCAACAGGGTTGTTACACTCTCTGCCTTAATAATAACATTTAAATGTTTATAAATTGTTCAGAATCACAATCATCAAAGGTGCTTGAAAAACTTATGATCAGTTTATGATTTTTACAAATACAAGTTCATTTTCAAATCTGAAGAAATATAAACATGCTCATTAAAAAATGCATAATACAGATACAGGCATTTAGTGACTGATGTAACAGAAAAATTATGATTCTGAATTGTAACAAAAAATGAATGAATTTTAGTGGTTTAGAAACATTATTACAAACCAGCAGCTATAAATAAAGTTTAAGAAATTAAAGCACATGTATGTCAGATTACAGAATCATATTTAGATCACAAATTACCAAACTATATAACTTGGATCAAGGATTAGAAACACAAGCATGTTGTATACACATCCATACAAGATACATTATAGCTATATTCACATTTATAAAATAGACAATAGAGATGCAGACATTTGGTGACTGATATAAGAGAAAGATCAAGATTCTGAATTCAAAAAATAAAATGAATGAATTTTAGTAGTTTAGGAACCCTATTACAAGAAAACAAAGAAAAATATCTATAAATAAATAGTTTCATATAAGTTATATAAAAATCATCATTAGCAAAATTTTACAGCATAATCTACACTCTATAAATGGAAATGAGAAAATATTAGTGAGAAAATTGATAAAGATATACATGTGAAATATTTGATATAGTCCCAAATTTCCAAACATAATGCGAATGACACCCCAAATGAATATAAGTTCCCCATTCCAGTTCTTATTTTTTACCATCTTATATTTGCAATAAGCAGACAAAGCAATGAATAGTATACTGAGTGCATAATACACATAAGCTGAAATTTCCCTTCATTTTCAACATAACTTGTTTCCTTTTGTTTTCTAATTCATTAAGTGAATAAAACTGCATAATTTTTAAAAAAGTAAGAAAATTCTTAATTTTGAAAGAATAATAGATTTAAAACAGTAAATATACACATATTTGACTTCATACTAAACAACATCCAAATAAATAAATACTAATATAAATGCAAAAAACATTTATTTTTATCAAAGAAAGTACACTACATTTATACACATTTAATACATCTATGTAAACACATGAAACCCACATGTATATAATGAATGCAGATACCATACAAAATTTGCAGAATTACAAAGCAATGTAATAGGAAGACAAAAAAAAATTGAATTAAATGACATGCTTTTTCACATTTAACATAATACATACTATATAAATCAGAATATCTATATTATCTTTATTCAAATATTTTCCAATTAAATACACTGTATTTATTAAGCCTGATATACTGAGTAGCTATTAATGTATCAACAGGGTTGTTACACTCTCTGCCTTAATAATAACATTTAAAGGTTTATAAATTGGTCAGAATCACAATCATCAAAGGTGCTTGAAAAACTTATGATCAGTTTACGATTTTTAAGAATACAAGTTCATTTTCAAATCTGAAGAAATATAAACATGCTCATTAAAAAAAATGTATAATACACATACAGGCATTTAGTGACTGATGTAACAGAAAAATTATGATTCTGAATTGTAACAAAAAATGAATGAATTTTAGTGGTTTAGAAACACTATTACAAGACAGCAGCTATAAATAAAGTTTAAGAAATTAAAGCACATGTCTGTCAGATTACAGAATCATATTTAGATCACAAATTACCAAACTATATAACTTGGATCAAGGATTAGAAACACAAGCATGTTGTATACACATCCATACAAGATACATTATAGCTATATTCACATTTATAAAATAGACAATAGAGATGCAGACATTTAGTGACTGATATAAGAGAAAGATCAAGATTCTGAATTCAAAAAATAAAATGAATGAATTTTAGTAGTTTAGGAACCCTATTACAAGAAAACAAAGAAAAATATCTATAAATAAATAGTTTCATATAAGTTATATAAAAATCATCATTAGCAAAATTTTACAACATAATCTACACTCTATAAATGGAAATGAGAAAATATTAGTGAGAAATTTGATAAAGATATACACGTGAAATATTTGATATAGGCCCAAATTTCCAAACATAATGCGAATGACACCGCAAATGAATATAAGTTCCCCCCATTCCAGTTCTTATTTTTTACCATCTTATATTTGCAATAAGTAGACAAAGCAATGAATAGTATACTGAGTGCATAATACACATAAGCTGAAATTTTCCTTCGTTTTCAACATAACTTATTTCCTTTTGTTTTCTTATTCATTGAAAGAATAAAACTGCATAATTTTTAAAAAAGTAAGAAAATTCTTAATTTTGAAAGAATAATAGATTTAAAACAGTAAATATACACATATTTGACTTCATACTGAACAACATCCAAATAAATAAATACTAATATAAATGCAAAAAAACATTTATTTTTATCAAAGAAAGTACACTTCATTTATACACATTTAATGCATCTATGTAAACACATGAAACCCAAATGTATATAATGAATGCAGATACCATACACAATTTGCAGAATTACAAAGCAATGTAATAGGAAGACAGAAAAAAAAAATTGAATTAAATGACATGCTTTTTCACATTTAACATAATAAATACTATATAAATCAGAATATCTATATTATCTTTATTCAAATATTTTCCAATTAAATACACTGTATTTATTAAGCCTGATATACTGAGTAGCTATTAATGTATCAACAGGGTTGTTACACTCTCTGCCTTAATAATAACATTTAAAGGTTTATAAATTGGTCAGAATCACAATCATCAAAGGTGCTTGAAAAAATTATGATCAGTTTACGATTTTTAAGAATACAAGTTCATTTTCAAATCTGAAGAAATATAAACATGCTCATTAAAAAAAATGTATAATACACATACAGGCATTTAGTGACTGATGTAACAGAAAAATTATGATTCTGAATTGTAACAAAAAATGAATGAATTTTAGTGGTTTAGAAACACTATATTACAAGACAGCAGCTATAAATAAAGTTTAAGAAATTAAAGCACATGTATGTCAGATTACAGAATCATGTTTAGATCACAAATTACCAAACTATATAACTTGGATCAAAGATTAGAAACACAAGCATGTTGTATACACTTCCATACCAGATACATTATAGCTATATTCACATTTATAAAATAGACAATAGAGATGCAGACATTTGGTGACTCATATAAGAGAAAGATTAAGATTCTGAATTCAAAAAAAAAATGAATGAATTTTAGTAGTTTAGGAACCCTATTACAAGAAAACAAAGAAAAATATCTATAAATAAATAGTTTCATATAAGTTATATAAAAATCATCATTAGCAAAATTTTACAGCATAATCTACACTCTATAAATGGGAATGAGAAAATATTAGGGAGAAAATTGATAATGATATACATGTGAAATATTTGATATAGTCCCAAATTTCCAAACATAATGTGAATGGCACCCCAAATGAATATAAGTTCCCCCTTCCAGGTCTTATTTTTTACCATCTTATATTTGCAATAAGCAGACAAAGCAATGAATAGTATACTGAGTGCATAATATACACATAAGCTGAAATTTCCCTTCGTTTTCAACATAACTTGTTTCCTTTTGTTTTCTAATTCATTAAGTGAATAAAACTGCACAATTTTTAAAAAGTAAGAAAATTCTTAATTTTGAAAGAATAATAGATTTAAAACAGTAAATATACACAAATTTGATATCATACTAAACTACATCCAAATAAATAAAAACTAATATAAATGCAAAAAAACATTTATTTTTATCAAAGAAAGTACACTACATTTATACACATTTAATACATCTATGTAAACACATTAAACCCACATGTATATAATGAATGCAGATATCATACAAAATTTGCAGAATTACAAAGCAATGTAATAGTAAGACAAAAAAAAAATTGAATTAAATGACATGCTTTTTCACACATTTAACATAATAAATACTATATAAATCAGAATATCTATATTATCTTCATTCAAATATTTTCCAATTAAATACACTGTATTTATTAAGCCTGATATACTGAGTAGCTATTAATGTATCAACAGGGTTGTTACACTCTCTGCCTTAATAATAACATTTAAAGGTTTATAAATTGGTCAGAATCACAATCATCAAAGGTGCTTGAAAAAATTATGATCAGTTTACAATTTTTAAGAATGCAAGTTCATTTTCAAATCTGAAGAAATATAAACATGCTCATTAACAAAAATGTTTAATACAGATACAGGCATTTAGTGACTGATGTAACAGAAAAATTATGATTCTGAATTGTAACAAAAAATGAATGAATTTTAGTAATTTAGAAACACTATATTACAAGAAAACTAAGAAAAATAGCTATAAATAAATACAGTTTAAAAATTTAATGCATTTGTACTTCAGATTATAGAATACTCAAATCACAAATTACTAAACTATATAACTTAGATCAATGACACTTACATGACACTACATGCTTACACAAACATGTAGCATATTCATCCATAGCAAGATACAATTCAGCTATATTCACATTAATAAAATAGACTGGAACTGAATAAGAAAAATAAAATGGTGAGAGTTCATGTAAGTATCTAAAACCTGGATTGATTTTATATCTAGAAAATAGATTGAAAAAAGTTATAGTCGGAAGAAAAAGTCAGAAAGAGGATCCTAGAAAAATATATACAGAAAGAAAGAAAAACTTGTTAAAAATAATTGTTTTATAGTTAGTTAAAGAAAACAAATATAAATTAAAAGGAAAAATTATAATACTGATAAAAATTCTTCAAACGAAGTAAGCATTTGATTTAAACTAAATATTTTCCAACCAATCTAATCTGAATTAAAAAGACAAAAGCAATACTTCCTTAAAAATATAAGTATCTTCCTTCTTTTTAATAATTTTTAAATAGCTCATATAGAATTATTTCGACAAATTTTTATAAAACATTAAAATTTAGTTATTAAATTTAAAATTAAGAGTCCAAATGTAAACATTTGTTTTTAATACTCATTAAAAAACTCAGTAGTGTTAAAATATATTTTAGAAAACATTAAAATTTAAGTATCATATTTAATCCGCAGGTTTTAATACTGACATTAAAAGACCACTCTTAATATCTGAATAATTATTTTCATCTACACCTGATATATGTACCATAAACATATATCTATGATCATGGGCATCATATAATAGTCTTAAAATGGCATTAAGCTCTTTTAAAGCTCCTTGCTTACAAGTTTGATTATAATTTAAGTGGCATATGATTAAATCGTTATCTCTTACCTCCTTCAAAGTGGCTTTCATAATATTTTTGTTGTTAAATTTAATATTTTTTTTAACATTATCAGTCAATATATCTTTATCATAATGTATCAGAGAACTTTCATTCCCAATTAAACAACAACTTTTTGAATGTTTAGTTTTCCTTGAAAATCTTGAAAAAAAACCTAAATCAATTTTTTTAGAATTTGAGTTCAAGCCAAATGCAGAAGATTCATTACTATTGTTCAAATAATTTTCACCAAATGAAGAAAGAGCTTGAGAATAAATATATTGTGCACCACTTTTATTGATATCTTGCAATTTCAGTTTAACTAATTCCATTGCAGCAATAGCATCCTCAACAGGATCATGCCCTTCATTTTTATTTTGGATAATCTTGTCCAAGTATTTGAAAGCGAGTGTCCTTAAGGCCATTTTTTGAGGTCTCCTTATTTCACTTTCTTCAAAAATTACACTTGTGTCAATTACATAAGGATGCATCATTTGCAATGCATGTAGATCAGAACCAAGGGAATGACCAATTAATATTGCATCAGGAGGCAATATTTTTTGCAACTGTCTTTGTACATCACTCAACTTGATTGTAACATCTTGTAACATTTTTTCAGTAATTCCACTGATTCCTGTGAGATAATTAATAATTACATCATCAGGTTTTACCAGAGTGTTATAAACAACATCAAAATTTTCATTAACTACAGCTATTCTTGCAAGCTGACTTTTTTTGGTTGTTATGCACATTTCGCAATCCAAAGCAAACATAGGAGAGTCCTTACTTACAGGGGAATATGATTCTTTAGTAAAAACATAATTGTCACTTTTTGATTTTTCATAATTACAATCAGGCAATGGGAAGTCTTCCTTAAGCATCTGCACTGGACTAAGAAGTATATTTAATTTAGATAACTTATCTGCAACGGATGTTTCAATTTTCATTCCTGCTCCTTTCCAAAATAGAGTAGAAAAGGTTTTATTTTGAATGTGAAAATCTGTAACTAGATGCAATGTGCTAAGTTCAGTGGCAAAGTGAATGTTTGATGACGCAGTTTCAGCTACATGCTTAAATAAAGCCATATTATTTAATTTTGACATATTTTTCAATAAATAAGATTTAGTAAGCCCTTCAACAACCAACAATAGACTTTTCTCTATCATTCTTGGTTGTTTGAATGATCCCCATCGGAAGTTAATTTTTTCTTCGCGTATACTTGTAATGGATCTAAACACAGCCAGATAAATGTCAGCCATAAATAAAGGTTCAACAATTGGATTATGCCGCCCATATTTGCAATCTTTAAGAATAACTGCGGCATCTTTCCCACGTTTTTTAATATAAAATTTCGGTTCCTTCGTTCTTTCCACACGTCTGGAACAAAGTAACAATCGAAATCTAGTATTAAGAAGGTTTACGTGTTTTTCTTCTGGTGTCAAATGTTCCGTTTCAATATCGGTGGAGTCCGATTCGTAAAAATAATTAAATTTTCTTCTCCTCGGAGCGAGATTCTGGGAAACTGCCATGATGATACACAATTCAGGAGTAAAAATTCTATGTTCGTCAAAATTTAACAATATTTAAATGCAAGAGTCCTTAATCCTCGAGTTAGCTCCAAATTATGTAGTGGGAGATTTTTTCCCAAGTTGTGTTCTCGCCTTCGTAGCGTTGGGATGATTGTTGGAGCACTTAGTCCTTCCGGACTCTAAAATGTTCTCGCCTCTGGATGGACACGCCCACTTTCTGCGATGATCCGTCTCGACCAATCATAATGCAGCATGCAGGGCATTTCTTTCATCAGTGAGCGGACTTCGTCCGCTACTGTTTTTTCAGCAGGTTTTTCCTGCCCATCTAAATTATTTCGTTCTCATTTATTCTTAAGTCACTCTCATATTATTCGGCTCTATTTTTTATTAATTCTGATGAGGAGGTACGTCCCGTTTTTGGGACAGGAACTCCGTAAATTCCATGCCACTTGCCTCTGTATGGCATTTAACATGCTCAAAAGTAAAGAGCTTGCTTCTCATTGGTAGATGTGTAATGTTATGTTTATAATGGGTTGCCTGGTTAGGCGTTATAGCACCTTTCTTCGCGCTTCATCTTCCATTGCGGATTGTTTTTCAGATAATTTTGCTTCCAACACGTCGTGAGTATGTTTATTATCTCGCTTATCTAATTTTAGCTGTATAAATAATAATCGGTAACAATTTTTTCTTACACCGAAACAACTTTCATGGATTTAATTTTGTTGAAGAAACATTTATTTGAGCTAAGTAAACGAGAAACTATTTTATATATGTGATGAATCTTAAGCCCCACAAGTGTCAATTGGGGTAAACTTCCTACCAGGAAAACTCAACCCACCTCCCGCATAAGAACTTTGAATTCTAAAGGGTGTTTTTTTTTAGAGGTATAGAACTTTAAATTGCAATAAAACAACGATGTATTATTCGATTGACATGAATTTTTTTTTTATTCGAAAGATAATCTTGTGGCATTATATTTTAAATATGATATCTGGCATAGGACTGCCACGGCTGGCTCGGATGTAGTCCAATCTGAACGTCAAATTTTCGATGACTTTTTCCAACATTTGTGGCCGTATATCGGCAATAACACGGCGAATGTTGTCTTCCAAATGGTCAAGCGTTTGTGGCTTATCCGCATAGATCAATGACTTTACATAGCCCCACAGAAAATAGTCTAGCGGTGTTAAATCACAAGATCTTGGAGGCCAATTCACAGGTCCAAAACGTGAAATTAGGCGGTCACCAAACGTGTCTTTCAATAAATCGATTGTGGCGCAAGCTGTGTGACATGTTGCGCCGTCTTTTTGGAACCACAGCTCCTGGACATCATGATTATTCAATTCAGGAATGAAAAAGTTAGTAATCATGGCTCTATACCGATCACCATTGACTGTAACGTTGTGGCCTTCATCATTTTTGAAGAAGGATTCCACCAGCCCATAAAGCACACCAAACAATCAGTTTTTCTGGATGTAATGGTGTTTCGACATACACTTGTGGATTAGCTTCACTCCAA
Organism: Trichonephila clavipes; assembly: GCA_019973935.1. Classification (NCBI taxonomy): domain Eukaryota; kingdom Metazoa; phylum Arthropoda; class Arachnida; order Araneae; family Nephilidae; genus Trichonephila; species Trichonephila clavipes. The sequence goes on from BMAU01015887.1 coordinate 25,307, forward strand.
ATGCGGCAGTTTTGTTTGTTGACGTAGCCATTCAACCAGAAGTGCGCTTCATCGCTAAACAAAATTCGCTTATGAAAATAGACCATTATTTTCCAAATAAAATTCCACAATTTGAAAGCGTTCTTCAGGCGTGAGTCTATTCATGATGAATTGCCAAACCAAACTGAGAATAAATCACTTGACAGATTTTAAATCGGTCGCCATCTTGGAAAGTAATGCCAACTTAAACTTCTATACCTGGAAAGAAACACTCTTTAGCTTGACGTTTAACTTCTCATCGATCACCAATATGTTTATCCACGACACGTAGAACTTAAATCTTTAACGATGAATTTCAATAATCATCAACTGCCGCAACGCACGTCAATTGTCTAACATTCCTTTACATTGCCTTCACGTTTACTCTAAGATCCTATATTTATCCTATATTATTTGCATATCTTCACTTCTCGTTTCTTGGATTTGGTTGGAAAAGAGTTGCCATTAATTCTGGTCCAAAGAACCCAAAGGACTTGTTAAAGAAAAGACGCGTAAGACGTCACAATATCATTTGGACATATTTGCATAGTTTGTTTGAGGTTAGTAGTTAATTATAACGCTATAATTTTAATTGAATAGGCCGATATTGCATTTTTAAGTATAAAAATAATTATAACTACCGTACTGTATTTTTTGGAGTGAGTGAATATTAACGTCGCATCTGTTCAGCTACAAGAGGGCTTTTGGCAACGGAGCACGTAATTTTGAACCATGGTCAAGTGACGTGGATGACATCTGAGCTGGCATCCCATTCTCCTAACTACCACACCACACCAACTTAGAGGGAATATTCTACCAATAGTTAGCAGGAATATTCTTTGAAATCCACTCTTCCAAGATATATGACATCACGGATTCTATGATGAGTATTTTAGCGGGGAAGGCGAATAGTTTTGTAGTAGATATTGCGTTTTCGGCTGATAGCAAAGATTATTTTTGTCCCGAAAAAATAGTTTATGTCAAAATTTAAGTGTCTTATGTTTTTGTATGTTAATGTAGACTTTAGAAAACGATTTGACTATTTGTTTTATGTAAAAGGTGAATATAATTAATTTTACAGTGGAATATCTTTAATTGATTTTTTATCTCTAACGGATTAAATTTCCCAAAGTGGGGTATTTCGTTTGGTATATCCCTTAATTTTCAATGTAGTGATCCAAAAAAAATATTGCATGAAAAAACTGCTGTAAATCGTAATGTGGTAGATAAAGCATTAACGTGCATCGCGCCCCTACACGGCGGGTCTTACAAATCTCTAATAAAGCTCGAGCTATGACTAGACATTTGCCAACTTGACTCTATCATTATCATTTCGCTGTGTTTTTCATTGAATCACCATTATAGCTATTATAATTTAAGAAACGGCGTTGCTTGCGAATATTACAATTTTCACATAAAATAAATACAACAGAAAGTAATATTAATGTATTACACTTTCAGATATAAATTATTTACACTATTTTAAGCGTTCATTACGCAAAACTTTTAACAATGTGTTACTTTCGCTGAGCAGAGATCTGCTTAGGGAGGTATTTTCAAAAATCGACCCTCAAGAGTGTTACGGGGAATTATAAATAAAAAAAAAAATCCTTTTTATCTCAACTATTAGATCTACATACTTAAAATTTAACACAAAGGTATTTTTTTTTTTTTTTTTTTTTTTTTTGTTTAGCTGAGATATGCAAAAAGCTTTTTTTGTTTAATTTGCAATTCACGTAAAATTAACTCATTAAAAACTTTTTTATCCTTCAATCTGTGTTGTTTAATTTTTCAGTTCACCCGTGCGAAGAACGGGTACACCTGCTAGTATTATGTAAATGTTAATGTCCAGTATGTGTCCGCCGCATATGCAGAGTAAGAAATGCTTTTTGTACAAGCGTTTGCTCACATAAAGCACACGGGAAAGATTTGCATCTAGTATGGGCCTGCACATGCGCAGTAAATTTATCTTTCGTGATAGATTTCCCTTGCATATATCACACCAGGAAAGAGTCTTATTAGTATGCATAATCATTTGCTGATTCAGAGCATCTTCCAGTGAAAATATTCTCGCTACACTGAAAAGATTTCATCCATGGATGGATATCCATATGCCGAGAAGGAGCGCTTGTATGTAAAACTTTTCTCTTACATACAAAACATTGGATAATTTTCTCACTAGCATGTGTGCGAATATGCCGATCACGATCTTCTTTTAGATTGATTGATTGATTGATTGAATATTAACGTCGCACTGTTCAGCTACACGAGGGCTTTTTGGCGACGGACCACGTAATTTTGAACCATGGTCAAGTGACGTGGACGACACCTGAGCTGGCACCCCCCTCTCCTAACTACCACACCACACCAACGGGAGGACGTTTCAGCTCTCGACAGATTTAACGTGCATCGCTGCCCTACACGGCGGGTCTTTAGTAGTACTGGGCTCGAACCTGTGACAAAGCAAGCCACAGTCCGATACCTATTCCACTCGGCTACCGCGGCCTGATCTTCTTTTAGAAACATTTGCTTACGTACACTGCACATGAAAGACTTGTCGGCAAGCTTTCGCTTCGAGAAATGTCCCCTTTGAGAAACGTTTTCTTGACATAGAAAAGGTGTTTTTCTGAGAGGTATAGAACTTTAAATTGCAATAAAACAACGATGTATTATTCGATTGACATGAATTTTTTTATTCGAAAGATAATCTTGCGGCATTACATTTTAAATAGGATTTCTGGCATAGGACTGCCACGGTTGGCTCGGATGTAGTCCAATCTGGACGTCCAATTTTCGATGACTTTTTCCAACATTTGTGGCCATATATTGGCAATAACACGGCGAATGTTGTCTTCCAAATGGTCAAGCGTTTGTGGCTTGTCCGCATAGACCAATGACTTTACACAGCCCCACAGAAAATAGTCTAGCGGTGTTAATTCAAAAGATCTTGGAGGCCAATTCACAGGTCCAAAACGTGAAAATAGGCGGTCACCAAACGTGTCTTTCAATAAATCGATTGTGGCACGAACTGTGTGACATGTTGCGCCGTCTTGTTGGAACCACAACTCCTGGACATCATGATTGTTCAATTCAGGAATGAAAAAGTTAGTAATCATGGCTCTATACCGATCACCTTTGACTGTAACGTTGTGGCCTTCATCGTTTTTGAAGAAGTAAGGACCAATGATTCCACCACCCCATAAATCGCACCAAACAGTCAGTTTTTCTGGATGTAACGGTGTTTCGACATACACTTGTAGATTAGCTTCACTCCAAATGCGGCAGTTTTGTTTGTTGACGTAGCCATTCAACCAGAAGTGCGCTTCATCGCTAAACAAAATTCGCTTATGAAAATAGACCATTATTTTCCAAATAAAATTCCACAATTTGAAAGCGTTCTTCAGGCGTGAGTCTATTCATGATGAATTGCCAAACCAAACTGAGAATAAATCACTTGACAGCTGTTAAATCAGTCGCCATCTTGGAAAGTAATGCCAACTTAAACTTCTATACCTGGAAAAAAAAACACTCTGTACTTTCGCCGGACTTAAAGAAGACACGTGTTCTAAGGACTCTCTCTCACACGCTGCTGATCAACGCTGAAACAGCTCTCGTTTTTGTCATGGCTTGGAGTGCAGACATCTTTACTGTGAATATTGAAATAAAATATAATAAGACAAACGGCTGCCCTTTGCATTTCTCCTGTCAATCCATATGAATTTATCAAAATATATATATATATATATATATATATATATATATATATATATATATATAATATATATATATATATATATATATATATATATATATATATATATATATATATAATAATATATATATATAATATATATACATATATATATATATATATAAAACATTTATTTTATATGTAAGTTTTTAATAATACATTTTCTGTTATCCAGTGGTGCACACAAGGGGGTAGTCATGGGGGCCGGACCTCCCCCTCCCAAAGCACTTGATTTTTTTTCTCATTGATTGTAAATCTAAGTATATAGTACATAAAATTTAATTAAATATTTGTTATTTATAAGATTAATTTTATTAATGAATGCTAATTATTTATTCAATCTTTGGTTTTTACTGTTTTTTGTTCGGGAAAATCGACAAAATCAAAAAGATCGTGTTACAAGAATGGTGGACTTTCGACCCTGGACCCCCCCCCCCCTTGATAAATTTCTGTGTGCGCTACTGCTGTTATCGATAATACTTTGAAAACGAATGATATATTTCGGGCTAAATTCTTGCGTAAAAAAAAAAGAAGTCAATTATAAATAAAATAAAAATATTTTTTTATTATATATTTTTATTGGTAAAGTTGAATGAATTTTTGTACTTATATCAGATTGCCCGAGAGGCTCTAGGGCCGGACAAACCGCATCCCTGCTCGAATCGACAAATTCTAAGGGCTGCATTTAGATTGAATTTGAAATATACTTATTGTTGCAAAAAATCTGATACATTTTCTGAAGTACTATTAGGTGTGAAAAAAAATTTGGTATTTCATTTATTGTATCTTACTTCCTTATTTTATATGCTGTACCCTTAATGTCAGCTTTCTTATATGTTCAAACACAAAAATTCGATACGGGATTATATATACAAACATGACATTTGATAAGTTTAAACATCTTTCACTAGTAACTTTTTCCCCTTCCCGGAGTGGGGTCACTATGGACATTCCTTTCACCCATACGGCGTCAGGTGTCAGCTATCCAAAGGTGTTGCGAATGGCATCGACTCTCCAACGAATCAGCGTCACGCAAATGACGCAATAATGTTGCTGCTCTGTTCTTTCTCCAGATGTACAAAAAACTTCGCTATGTAATGTTGTGTTTTGTGTTTGTGCGGTTAAATGCTTATTGTGTCACACCCTAGTCTATTCAGTATTTTTTAGAATAGTTACACCAAAATCAGACATCAGGTAGATGTAAGCCCTACAATAAGAAATAGCGAATCGTGCAACAGTGAGTTCACGTTTTCAGTTCAGTTCAGTTCAATACAGTGATATCACTGTAATAGTGGAGACTTGTCCAACGCCTTATGCTCCGATAAAATTTTGATTTGTTTTTAACCTAAGTTATAACGTACAGCTCGTGATTGCAATGTCAATCAGTAGTTTGAATTATCGCCTTGTGCTTCAACTGATTGATGAAAGTAGAGTATTGAAAAACTATTAGCTGGAATTTTAGAATCTATTGGTTCAGATGTCAAAAAAAATTTTCAACTTTTTGAACATGCTCTGTTGTTTTACATGTCGCTATTGAGGAATGAGACCGTTCTCTGTGGTTGGAGATAAAAAATTTCAAAAATTCACGTTGCGATTTGTATTTGATACAGTTTAATGTAAAATGTTCACTAGTTTCTGGTACTTTACAATCTGCACACAAAGGAGAAAAGTTTAAAAAAGAAACATATATCATTTAATGGTAATTTTTTAGCTCGCAACTTATTGATTAAAACTTCTGTATTTCTATTTTTTGCTACTTGTCTATTCCATTTTTCAAGATGAGAAATATAAAAATAATTTTTATGTCTTTTGCTCCTTTTCCATATTTCTTCACTTTTATTTTTGTGTTGTTTTTTGAAATGTGTATGTAGGTCTTCCCAAGTTATCCAAGAAATAATATTCCACGGCTCTGAAGAGGCTTTAGCTAATTTGTCAACTTTTTCATTAATCCCTATTCCCTTGTGAGCTGGTACCCAAATGAATGTAATTGATTGAGCTATTTGGAGGCACTGATGTAGAGTTGAACTTAAGTTTAATATTATCGTATTGGATTTTCTATTAATATTTTGGATACTTTTTAGGACTCATAAGCTGTCCGTCAGGATGATATAGTTTTCTTTTTCAGAAACCCAATTTTTTAACGCTGTCCATATGGCTATAGCTTCAGCTGTGAATATTGAAATAATTTCTTTCACTATGAAATTTTGTCGATTTTTTTTCTTAGGGATCAAAATTCCTATTAATGTTTGATTAGTATTTTTTGAACCATCTGTTGCTATTATGATATTGTTATTAAATTTTGGCTGAATGTAATCATTAAACATGTTTTGTACTGTCATCTGGAAGATCCTTGTTTTGAAATGGTAGTTCATGAGTATAGATGTTTATTTTGCGATTTTCGTAGATGGGAGGAGGAGGGATCCATTGAAGAATATTTACTATAGAGATACATAATTCTTGGAGCAGGTTGATCGTCTTTTGAGAAATACTGATCTCTTTTTCACTATATTTATAAAAATGTTATTTATATCCAAAAATAATCTTGCATTCAGTGACCAGTTTATTAATGCAATTTGTTTAGTTATAAATTTTTGGCAAAGGAAATTATAGCGATTATAAATACTTTCATTCATAGACTCTGCTCTTAATAAATCTAACGGGGTGTTTCTTGGGAGACCTAGGACTAAACGTAAGGCAGCATTGTAAATCGGTTCTAGTTTTTGTCTGTTGCTATTGCTAGAAAAGGGAAAAAAGTTGATTTCCATAGTCAAAGATAGAACGGATTGTGGCATTAATAATATTTAAAAGATGATCAGATCTTGTTCCTATTTTCGGTGAAGATAAGGCTTTAATGGCATTTAAATATTTGAATCCTTTCTGACGTAGGTAATTAATATGATTTTTCCAGGTGATATTGGGGTCGAAGATGATACCTAGTATATTAAGACTCTTCACTTCGGGAATAGGTTTGTCGCATATTTCAAGTAATGGAGGTATTGTGCTTCTTTTTCTGGAAAAATTGATTAGACTGCTTTTTTCTGGAGAGGTGGACAATTTCCATTTTTTACACTAGACTGAAATTTTATTTAAAGGTTCCTGCATTTCACCTATTGTTTTATTCCAATTTGTACCACTATTGTATAAAAATATGTCAACTGCATAAAGCAGAAGATGGTTGTCGTGTTGAATTTCAGAAATATCAGCCATATAAATCATAAAAAGGAAAGGACCTAAGATACAACCCTGGGGTACACCATAATTACTTTTAACGATTTTTGAAAAAATGTTCCTCCATTTGATTTGAATTGTTCTCTGATGTAAGAAGTTTTTTATCCATCGTAGCAATCTACCAAAATATCCAGATTTGTTTAATTTAGAAACAAGGCCATTTGGCGACACTGAGTCATATGCTGCTTTAATATCTAACGCTACCAAAATAATATATTACTTGCGTTCTCTAGCCAGTATAATGTCATGTTGTAATTGAAGTAATGTATTAATGCTGCTTCTGTGAGGGTAAAAACCATGATGATTAACATGAAAAATTTGTTTTGAAAACTGAAATCTAGCATTCTATGTAAAATCATTCTTTCTAATAATTTAACAATTACTGAAGTAAGAGATATAGGACGGTATGATGAAACTTCCTTGGGATTTTTGTGAGGTTTTATGAAAGGTAGAATAATTGCGTGAGTCAAATCTTTTGGAATTTGACTTGAAGACCAACTGGCATTAAAAGATTTTAGAAGGAGATTTATTGATTTGATGGGAGATGGTTTATTGTTTGGAGAGAAATTTTATCATGCCCTGGACTGCTGTTCTTTTGATGAGATATTGATATTTCTAATTCTTTTAAAAAAATGGTTATTAATATCCTGGCTATTGTCCGGAATAGAGATATTTGGAATGCTATCGTTGTTTTGTTTTGCGTAATATTGTAAAAAACAGTTTGCTTAGGATTGTTCGTTTTTCAATATGGTTCCGTTATTTTCAATAATATTAAATGAAGAATAATTAGGAGTTGTTCTATTTTTGATTATTCGGATTATTTTAAAAAGAACTTTAGGAGAAGATATTTTTTCACATGTCTTATGCCAAAAATTTTCTTTACAGGCTTTGATTGTTCGCTTAAGCATTGCGCTTTTTTCTTTATATTTTATCCAGTCTTCTTCTTCAAAGTTTTTCTTTGCTTTATTAAGGAGTTTTCTTTTTTTTTTTTTTTGCTCTTAAATGCCCACATGCTGCTGTCCACCATGGAACTCTTGAACTGATCTGTTTTTTTCTTATTCTTGAGATAAGATTTGAGCTTTTTAAATTTCTTTTATAATATCTATATTTATGTTTTCATTTAAATTTAAATTTTGTTGAATAATATTGATAAATTTGTTCCAATTTGTTTTTGTTTAAAATTATTAGTTGCTGAGCTGTTTCCTCTTTTGTAATTAATAATTATAGGGAAGTGGTCACTTCCAAAATTATCGGTATTTGTGGACCAGGATAAATCATAATTTAAATTCTATAGATGCTAAAGAAAGATCTATAGAGATGTAAAAATTCCCGATGAATGGAGATAAGTTGGACTTTTTTCGTTTAATAATATTATGTCATTTTCAATAATCCAGTCAAAAATCTTTTTTCCAGAAACACTGGTATTTTTGGATCCCCATATCTCATGAGATGTGTTGAAAACTCCCAATATCAAACTGTGATTATCAATATATGATGCTATTTTAGATAAATTGATGTCTTTAAAGTTACCCGGTGGGATGTATATATTAAAAATTGTGATAGGAACTAAATCTATCTGAACTCTGACTATTAAAATTTCTAAGTCTTCACTAATTTCTGAGAATATTTTTTTTTATTGCGCTAATATCTTTATTTAAAACTATCTCATTAACCCTTCTCCTCTTTTGATTTCCCTATCAATTCTGAAAATATTCTTATTGGGATTTGTGAAAATGTCATTTGGATGTAACCAAGTTTCTTGAATTTTTAAAATACTTGCTTTTTGAAAAATTGGCGCGAAAAGAATATCTGAGCTCTTGTTTTTAATTCCACGTGCATTTCATTAGATTATATTCATGATTTAAAACGAAAAAAAAGGTGCGATACTACGAATTAGTTTAAATATTCAAAAAAGAAAGTAGATTAATATTGAGTTTTTAGCGAGAAAAAAAAATATAAGAAAATTGGATTATTTATTTAAGTTTCTTTATTTTTTCCCACTACACTTTCTAATGTATTCCCTTTCTGTTCTGATATTTTCTTAAATCTTTTTGCTTTTTCATTCAGTTTTCTATTTATTAGAAAGTCATCATCTTTTGGAATTGTTATATTGAATGCAAGTTTTTTCAAGGTGGATTCCATGGAATTCATTAAGGCAAGAAAGCTTAAATTTATTTGTGCTACCACGGTATTCAGTTCTGTCATGAAACGTTGTACTATTTGTTCTAATTTTTTTTCGAATGTTATTGTTTTCTTCAAATTTCAACTCTAATTTCGCAAACTTTTTCTCAAGATTTTCTATCTTCTCTGCTTGATCATTATACGTTTGGGCTGAGTATGATTTTTTTTTTTCTTTGGAATTTCTCAACTGCTTCGTTTCTCGAGATTTGTTGCTGCACTTTAATTTTTAAGAATTCAACTTCCTCTTGATATTTTTTGCAACCTTTAACATTAGCTTCATGCTCTTCTCTAGAAGAGCTTCATTTTTTTTTATTTCTTTACAATCGTTTTCAGAGTGGTTTCTTGAGCGAATTCGGCATTTTATTGAGCTTCTACAAAATTTTTCAATGTGTCTAAATTTCCAACAGTTTGTGCATTGCCTAGGTTTTTCATAGTAGAGATTAATTTTAAACATTTCAAATCCTATTTGAACTCTTTTGAGAATACTGCATCCAATTTGGGTAACTTTAATTGTTTTGATAGGTTTAAATCCAGATTCTGTTTTTTTGGTAAAACGTTGAATATCAAAAATTGCATAATTGTTATTTTCTAAATCCGAGTTTATGTCGTCTATTGTATATTCTGCGCCTATTCCTTGTAATATGTAACTACTGGTTAGGCCAATAAAGGACAATCTTGTACTTATTTTTACACCATTAATTTCTTTAATTGTTAAAGCTTCTTTGGCGGTCTCGCAATTATTTATTTTAATTATGATCTCGCCCCGTTTCTTGTTTTGCTTATACTCAGAATACTTTTTTTTAATTGTGAACGCTTTCATTATACTTTCTTTTAATTTAAGTGGATTACCATTCTGAAAGTTACTTTCTGATTTTAAGAAAATTGTAATATTTGGACTCGTATCTAAATTTGGCTTTCCGCAAACTTGGTCATTAATTCTATATCTGTTAAATTACATCTATTTTTATTAAATGAAAAATTAGAGTTCGTATTTTCCATCTCCATATTATTATTATCTGGGTGAGGGTAGTCACCCATTTTGTCTTCCCTACTTCAACACTCAAATTTGTATTAATACACTATCTTGTGTAAATACTTAAAATTAAAAGCTCTTATCCGAAGATAGAATAAAAGTTACATGAAATAAATTTCCATACAAAACAAAAAATTCAAAACGATCTCACCGTCTCGAATTCGCTTGAAAAGTCAAAATTATTCAATACTTTTAGCACACTCTACAGGCACCGCAAATCCAACCTTCACGTTTTATATTTGGGGCCCGAACGTATGGCGCGGTTTTGGTTCTTTGTTTATTTTTGAGAGCCTGAAAGAAAATATGGATGTGACACTATTTAAAGCACAACGAAAGTCACCGCGTACGTCGTTTACGCTGAGTGCTTAAGTTATAGAAGAGGATCTTATGAATGAAGTTCCTGATGTGGATGAACTTTCGATTTTAAAAATGCAAATTAGCGACAAATTTTCACGTTTAGAAAAATGCCAAATGAGGTATTTCGAATATAATCCTGAAAGAGGAAACCGACGAACTAACTTATGAAGAGGTTTTTATGAAAGCCTAAATATACAGAGATAGATTTTCGGAGCTTTGTGCAAAAATAGAAAGACTATCTATAAAGAAAACAGAAAAAAAGAAGTCCTTGAGAAAAGAAAATTTAAACTGCAAAAAATTGAACTGAAAAAATTTGATGGCATTGCTAAGGAATACCTGACGTTTTGGAGTCAATTTAAAAAAAAATTCATGAAGATGGAAGTCTGCCAAATGAGGACAAATTTCAATACTTGCTACAGGTCGTCGTCTCAAATTCGAAGGCGGCTCGAGTTGTCGAGAGTTTTCCCACAACAGCGGACAACTGTTCAAAAGCAATAGCCCAACTGCAAAAACGTTTCGGGAGAGAAGATCTATGTAAGAGACTTACTGTTGATGAGAATGAGAAACGCAGCCACCGGACGCTCTAAGACAGATCTCCCAGCGTTATATGACGAACTGGAAGCGAATATTCGAACTCTGGAGAGCCTAGGGCGGACACATTACAAGTATGGCGAGTTCTTGAGTCCTTTGGTTGAGTCCTGTCTCCCAGAAGACACATTATTAGCGTTTGAAAGAAGCAAAAATTTCAAAGAGGATACTCCTGCTGAAGGTCGGACTTTGAAATTATTAATGAACTTCCTTAAACAAGAGGTTAAAAATGACGAAATGGTTGAACTCGCTAGGAATAATTTTTCAGCTCCTGTCAATCAAAAGAAAAAAAGAGGTAAAAAAACCGGATAAGTTCCCCTATGCAGCTACGTTGGTAAGCACACATAATAGGAATGACATAGGTAAACGAAATTTATTACGTATATTTTGAAATAAAAACACTCCTCCAAGGACTGTTTAGAAGCTAGAAAAATGACTTCTGATGAGAAGAAAAATGTGTATTAAGAAACAGAACCTGCTTTGGCTGTTTTTCAAATTTTAATTTTTCTAAGTACCGTAAGGTAAATAATTTGTGCTTATATTGGGCCAAAACGCACCATTATATAATGTGTGATCAAGCGAAAAGCAATGTTAATCAGAAATCTGATAGTATTGAAACGAATTCATTATCTAACAGTTGTAAGAAAAAAATGTGTTTCTAATGACTTTATTGTTAAAGTTTGTGCTAATAATACAATAAAAAAATGTAGAGTTTTGATCTTGACAGTGGATCTCAATACTCATATATTTCAAAACATGTTATTCAGAAATTAGGTATTAAATCAAATAATAAGATTAAAATTCAGCTTCAGCTTTTCAGGGGGAGAGAAACATCCGGTCAATTACACTATGTTTATGAATTATTAATATGTTCGCTGGATGAATCATACTCGCTTCGCGTCGAGATGGTTTCGGATAAAAAAGATTCGTGGCAAATTGCCAAAGATTAGTAGCCCTGTTGTGATTAACGAATTGAATAGAAGGGGGATTATTTTATCTGATCTTGAAAATGAGGATTGCGAAATAGATATTTTGATTGGCGCGAATGTAGCTGGCTTGTTATTTATGGATGGTTGTATTTAATTGCAATCGGGTCTGTTTTTATTAAAAACTCCTTTGGGTTATGTTTTGACTGGAAAGCAGGGAGTATTTGAAAAATATAATGAGAAAAGTATGATACTGTTTAAAATGTTATTTCTTTATTGGTTAAAGAATTGCCTGTTAATGATACGTGGAATCTGGAAAGCATTGGAATTTTTTACCCAATTCAAAAGTTAAATGAAAAAAAGGAACATTTAAAGGCGATTGAAGAATTTAAAAACAGTATGAAAATTCTACCGGATGGTAGATACGAACTTTGCCTTTTAAATCGGAAGCAATAGATTTGTCTTCCAACAAAGATCTGACATGGAAGCGGCATAAAAAGATGTTCGAACGTGAACAACGAAATGGAATTCTAGATGATTATAAAGTTGTATTTAAAGAATGGGAAGAATTAGAAGTTATAGAAAAAATTGAAGAGAAAGGCGAAAATTCTTACTTTTTACCACATCGACCAATTTTGAAAAACGATAGCATTACAACTAAAATACGACCAGTTTTTGACGCATCAGCTCGTGTAACTGGCCAGAGTTCGCTAAATGACTTATTGTATAAAGTTCCAAATTTAATTGAGCAGATACCAATATTTTAGACAGGTTTTGTAGGTATCCGATCGGACTTTCTGCCGATATTGAGAAAGCATTCCTTCAGCTGGGAATTATCCCTAAGCATAGATATTTTTTAAGGTTCTTTTACCTTGACGAGGGTGAGGAAATTGTTCACTGTCACTGCCGAGTGGTTTTGGGCGTATCGTCGAGTCCCTTGTCAGCTGCAGTGCTTGCGCACTTGCTGGAAAATGTGCCAGCAGATGATACTCAACTAGGCTCTAAGTGAAAACTTTCGTTTTATGTAGATAAATGCGTTACAAGGGTGAATAATATTGCACAAGAAAAATTTGTTTTAAGGTCTAAGGAAATTTTGTCACTAGGGGTTTTAATTTAGGTAATTGGGTAAGTAATGTAGAAAGTAAGCACATATCCAAAAGTGCAGATACATCGAAATTATTAGGGATAATTTGGGATCTTGATAAGGACACTCTAAAGTGTAAAATTGACTTTAAAAGTTTATCAGGTGAAACTAAAATAACTAAAAGACTTATTTTAACAACTGTTCGAAAATTTTTGATCCAATACGTATGTTGTGTTCTGTAACTCTAACACCCAAAATATTGTTGCAAAACACATGGAAGTTAAAATTATCATGAGACTCATCTTTGCCAGATGAGATAGTGAAACCCTTTTTTTAAAATGGTGGAATGAAATCAAGATACTTTCAGATGTGGAAATTCCTCGTTATTTTGAAATTAATGATAGCACACAAATACATGTTTTTTGTTGATGCGTGTAAAGAGGCCTATGCTACTTGCATATTTTTTAGATCAAACACTTCCCAGGGTGTGAAAGTTGCCCTTGTTAGGGCAAAAACGAGAGTAGCTCCATTAAAGCAGGTAACAATCCACAGATTAGAGCTGATGGCGTGTTGCATTGGTGCCAGGTTGGCACGTTCGGTACAGGAATCTCTTAATATCACTGAAATGGAAACTGTTTTTTGGAGTGATTCAATGGTGGCATTGTATTGGCTGAGGGAAAATCGAGGTTGGTCTGTTTTCGTTTCGAATAGGGTTAAGGAAATTAAAAATCTAATAGTGAGTGGCGTCATGTACCTGGGAAAATTAATCCAGCCGATTTAATTTCTCGAGGATGCTCACCTAGTCATTTAGTTGAGTCACATTGGAGGGAAGGTCCATTGTGGTTGGTAGAGTCACCAGATACTTGGCCTCTAACAAAGTTGCCTGATTATGATACTTCCGAAATTTCCTTGGAAAGGAAAAAAGTTAGACTGTGCAATTTTAATCTGTCGGAGGAAATGTTGCCATGGTATGCTAGGAAATTTTCAAAATTTCATTCAATCTTAAGATTAGTTTCATGGGTTCTTAGATTTCTTAATAATGTTAGAAGAAGAATCAGTGACAGAAAGAAAGGAAAATTATCTTTAGATGACTTAGAGAGTGCTGAGATCCAGCTGATCCGATCTGTTCAAGTTCAGAGCTTCCCAGATGAAAAGTTAATTTAAAACTTGAGTGTATTCAGAGATGATAACAACATCATTCGTGTGAAAACGCGAATCCCTGAACGCATAGATGCACCTAATTTTCTTTCGGCAATCTTACTGCCTAACAATTGTATATTTACGCAAAGACTTGTAGAGCATTTTCATTTAAAGAATCATCATGCAGGGACGTAGTTGCATTTAAGCATAATTCCTTAAAAATATTGGATGATGGGTGGTAGAAGAACTGTTCGACAGATATGGAATGCCTGTGTTAAATGTCGAAGATTTAAAAGTAAATCTCCAAAGACTGATCCTGTTTCTCTAAAATCTGACAGAGTAAAAGATGCCACAGTGTTTGAAGTGGTAGGTGTAGATTTGGCTAGTCCCCTGTACGTCAAACGGGGTGATAAGGTTTGGATTGTCCTCTTTACCTGTGCCATCTATCGTGCGTTGCACCTCGAATTAGTTTCCTCTCTTTCGACTGATGTCTTCCTATTGTCTTTTCGTTGTTTTTTGGCCAGACGAGGAAGACCTTGAGTAATATATTCTGACAATGGCACACATTTCAGAGGTGCCTACAACGAATTAGTTGATATCGATTGGAACGAAGTATCTCGATATGCAGAGATAGAACGTATAACATGGAAATTTATACCTCCCACAGCTGCCTGGTGGAGAGGCTTTTGGGAGAGGCTTGTGAGAACGGTGAAAGAGCTTCTCAAAAGAACCTTAGGAAAGGCCATATTTACGTACGAAGAATTGCGAACTATTTTATGCGAATGTGAAAAAATTGTCAACTAAGGGAACCAGGACATGCTCGAAAGAGTAAAATGCCAAAATTAAGACCCTTTGTTTATGAGACATATATCATTTACAATTTCCAATAGAGCTAAAAATTTTTTATGTCTATAATAAAGATAACTTAATTATTCTGTAGAACTACAAAAATAACTTTTTACTCCAAAAGTTTTTTTTTACTACTTAATTTAAGTAATACATAATTTTTGAGAATTCGTAATATATACTTATGTTTAGGTACCATTTTTTAAAAAAGTATCCTTTTTCTATGCAAAATAATTTTTACACATATATAAAACAATACATAAAATACAGTGAAACTATTTTTTTAGTAAAATTTTAGAATAGTTTCTTTAAAAAAATTATGAAACTTTGAAATTTGAAATTTTTTTATTTTTCTGCTTTTTTATGCATAAAACTATTTTTAAAAAAATAGGCACTATTTTAATAGAAAAAAATTAGGTTCACTATATGCATAGGCATCTTGTATAGAAGTATAAAAAATCAGGAATCATATAGTGCAATAGTTTTTTTTAAAAATGTACCTAAATGCAAAAAAAATATGCTTTTGAGAAAAAGTGAAAAAACTAAAAAAAAAACATTTTCACATATTATACACTTAATTAGTATTCCCTTGCCTATTTTTATATGACTAATAATAATCCTTAACCATTTTCTAGAGTTACAAAAGTAATTTTAAATTCATATGGTTTTTTTCCTTTGTTTTAGTTAACATGAACATAATTTTCGAGATCTTGTAATACATATTTTCATGTATAGGTACCATTTCTTACAAAAATATTCTTTGAATATACAAAAAAATTTACACATATATATAAAGTAACATATTAAACATAATGAATCTGTTTTTAACTAATTTTTTATAATTGCATAATTTCTTAAAAATAATCATAAAACCTTAAAATTATGATAATCTTAATTTTCTTTTTTTACATATAAAATCAATTTTCAAAAAATTAGACTCATACTAAAAGATATTTTGTTCACTGTATGCACATGTATCCTGTTTAGATACATAAAAGGTTTTAAACAATGTGCTACAATAGTTTATTTAATGTGTACCTAAATTTAAAAAAATAAAACATTCAAGAAAAAATATAATAAAACTTAACAAAAAAATTTCTCCTTACATTATAGATTTGATTAATATTTCCCTGCTTGGTATTCATTTTCTTCATCTAAATTCTGTTTATCCATTTTCATTTTTAAAGACCTTCTTTTATTTCTGGCTTCCAATGACACTTTATTTACTATACGTTCAGCCTCAAAATTTCGTTTGTTATCAATTATAAGTAAGGCACGTTCCGTGTTGTATCCTGGTTTAATGCCCAGAGCTTAAAAGACTTTTATCCTACTTACATATCCATCGTTAAAACAAATTACAGAATCCATAACTCCAAATTTCAAAGTTTCAATTCCAACAAAAACTGTTTTAGGAATTCGCTCCCAAATACATTTGTTACAACTTTCATTGGGATTTTGTGTTGTTCCATGAAGGCACTTTTTCAATAAGTCCTTCTCTGTGAGATCCCGAAACACTGTTTTCACTTTCAATAAAATTGACTCAGGTAAAGAATGCTTGTGTGAAAATATAAAATTCCCCCGTAACAATGCTACCGTTATAACCGCACCAGCTATCCTCATCAAGAGGAAAGAAAGCGTGTTGAGGATTATCCTCAGTACTTAGTTTATGAAAATAAATAGCCCATATGGCTCTTTTCATGTCCTCCACAGATGACAAATTTTTACAGATTGCTAGCCCATAATAATGTTGGATTGAGTCCACTTCTTTAAGCGTTAGCCGTCCAAGTCCCGAAATATTTTTCCAATCTCATAGCTTAATGCTTTTGCTCGTTTTTGGAATGTTTCTCAGCCTTGTGCCCATACGCTTTTGCACATGGCCAACACATTCTAATTTTTCAACTTCTGTGTTGCCATATACTTTTGCTTCTTTAATAGTAAGAAATCCTTTTGAGTCCTTATCACCAAGATGTATAAGATGCTTTTCGTGATGTTTCAGATCGCTGAAATATATTTAATACCCCCCGAAATTCCATTCTCCCACTGAATCCTTCGTAATTTTTAGCACAATTTTCACATGGTTTTTTTTTTTACCCTTACATGAAGAACAATATTTTGTGAGAGCTTCAAAGTTGATAACCTTTCCGTTCTCAACAGACGTAGCACATACAACTCCATTCAATGAAGAATAGCCTCTTTTATGCCATGTGCCATCCACAGCCACAGCTATATTTGAATTATTATCATTCGCTATGACTGCTTCGTGAACAGCTGCATTCATGGAGTCTTAACTAATTGTTTTTAAAACATTTAAAAACAAAGAATTATGGCGATCAAACTTTGCAGGTGGTGGAGGCAAATTCATGAGCCCACAGAATATTCGAGCAGCGGCTTCACCTTTTCCAATAGCTCTCATTCCATATGTCAATCTTAGGTTAACATCATAACATATATTTGATATTTTTGATGACATTGTGCTCGTCGATTCTCCACAGTTATGACAAATTATTTCCAAACTCACAGCTAAACCTCTACGACTTATTAAATCTTCTCTCAGCTCAATTTTCTCTGAAGAACAGCAATATTTACAACATAAGAGATTTCTCATAAGGGAAGATAATAAATCTAGTTCAACGATTATGTTTACAATTTGAGAATCTTGTTCTTTTAGGAAATCCGGTATTTTAATTTTTTTCTTAGAAGCACTTTCCACGGAATTCGAAAGCAATTCTTCAGTCGATTTAGACTTTTTATGTTGATTTCTAGTATACTTCCTTCTGCCAATTTTTTTTATTCTTGGCATAATTACTCGTTTAAAAAAGTTAGATACTTTTAAAATCTTATGAATATTATTAAATATAAGTAAAAAATAAATATTTCTTACGAAAATTAATGTAAAATTAAGTAGTTGTATGCCACAAGAAACTTCGGAATAGATGAACTCGGTTCAAAACATTGCCATAAACTGAAATTTAAAGTAAGAAATTTTGTCAAACAGCTTAGAACAATAGCTCACGCATAAACGTGGCTAAAAAGTAGTGGGGTTAACATTCAAACGAAAAAAACAATCCAAAGTTAATATAGATAAAACACAGGGGAAACTACATATTTAAAGTTCAAAGGGGCGTGGGCATTTATTTACCTTTTTATTTTTCATATTTTAGGGCTATTTTATCAACAAACATTATACATTTTTAGATTCAGAAAAATAAGCCCTATTTTTTAGAACTAAAATTGAAAAATCGGTTATTTCAAAGTATATGATGTCCCTGTTACCTTAACGTCCATTGACGTATCTGTCTAAAGATATGGAGGATCTACCTCCAATTACGACCGCAAGGTTTCTGTTTGTCCTGCCGATACTAAAGATTTTGACGTCCGGGATGCTAATCACTTCCGGAAAAGATTTAGATTTAGAGCCAAAGTAATCGAGGAGCTAAAAAGAAGATTCAGAAATGAATACCTTGGTCAGTAGGCAACTATCTAAGGAGTGGAAGATTCCTCCCTCCCACCACTGGTATGCGGCCAGGGAACCGGGCTCTTTTCTGGATATCAACTGCGACAGAGCATCTAAAACGGCCATTTCCAGATTGGCTAGTGGACACACGAAAAGTCTCTCCTTCTTTGAATCCAAGTGCAAGGTTCAGCAGGCCTCTGCCGAACATATCCTGGACTGTCTGGGTCTTTCCAGAGAAGACTTGTACGATTCTCCCCTTCTTGTTATCGATTTTTTGAGGGTCAACAATTTAATGGATCTTGTCTGACTTCGTCAGACAATTAGAGGATAAGAAACAACAACAACAATACCTTGGTCAGTTGATTCAATGACAAAAACAACATCCTCAGTCGTCGAACATTCATGTGGGTGATATAGTTCTGATCGGGGACGATTGGAAGAAACGTCTTCAATGGCCTTTAGCTCGTGTAATAAAATTGATTCCAGGGAAGGATGGACTGGTGAGAACAGTTAAAATAAAAACTCAATCTTGTACTTTAATTCGCCCAATTCAACGTGTGTTTCTACTTGAGGTGAGTGGGAATGATATAACAAACCCACCACTCCAAATATTCAACATACTGATTCGTCCGTGAACTGCCCAAATCCCGATACTTTAGAAGCTACTGAGAAACCTCAGGTGACCAGATGTGGTCGTCCAGTGAAGAAGCCCGACAAGCTGGCCTTGTTGACTTTAACTAATGTTTTTGACTAAGCTGTCCAGCTTATCAAAAAGGGGGAGGATATTGCAAATGGCATCGCCTCTCCAACCAATCAGCGTCACGCAAATGATGCAAAAATTTTTCTGCTCTGTTCTTTCTCTAGAAGTACAAAAGACTTCGCTATGTAATGTTGTATTTTGTGTTTGTGCGATTAAATGCTTTATGTGTCACATCCTAGTCTATTCAGTATTTTTTAGAATAGTTACACTAAAACCAGACATCGGGTAGATGTCAGCCCTGCAATAAGAAATAACGAATCGTGTAGCGGTGAGTTCACGTTTTAAAAGGGAACAGGGGCAATTAGAGTTTTTTTTTTTTTATAGATAGAGAGTCACAGAGATGTTTTATTGTCTTGAGTGTAGTTACTATATTGTAAAATAAACGCAAGTGATTCCTACCATCAACAGAATCTTTTTAGAAGAAATTCGCATGCAGAAAAAAGTTGGTAGTTTATTTCATTACATTTTATTCATTTGAATTAAGAGGTAATTATGTCCTTAATTTTGAATTATTTTGTATTTAACTTAAAATAATATATATATATATATATATATATATATATATATATATATATATATATATATATGTTGTTACTTGGATGAATTCCTAAGTGAGGATTTGACAGAATAATCTGTTTTTTTTTTAAAAATAAAAGGAAGAATAACAATTAATGAAATAAGTGAAACATTTAAACACGCGCCCTTGCCTAATTGGCTTTCATTATGTTTTTAAGAATTATTACTGCTATGCCGATGTGCATCTGGCTCTCTTGCGTTCTCAACCTCTACTCTCTTGTTATAATATATCTTCTCTCGCTGCCTCTTCCGTCGGAATCATTGCCCTCTTACTTCCTTTCGAAGCCACCTGGGAAGGGGATGCTAAGGGACTTGCAGTAGCACGTAGCGCCGCCTACTTTACACACAAACACACACACACACATATATATATGACATGTTTTGAAGCCAGAATCAGACTGAATTTTTTAAAAAGGATCTTTATTTGATGAAAGTTAGACAGGTTCTGACGCTAAGAGCAGAGAGGAAAAAAAGCACGCCACCTTGAAATTCTAAGTGGGTTACCACTTAAAATACAGATGCGGTAAATATCACGGATTTTATGAGCGTACTTAAAAGTTAATGCTGACATATAGGGCTATTAAATATGACGATCTGGAGTTAGACATGTTTAGACGGGTTGGAATTAGATATGAATTAGACGGAAGAAATAAATGGGTGATTAGTTTGATACTTGAAGATAAAATGAAAAATATGAGTTAAGTGCTAGATAGGGAATTTAATTTTTAATCTAATTTAATTATCCTTACATTTGCCTCCCTCCCCCATTTTAAAAGGTAGTCATGGTGGCGTGGTTTTTGTCTCTTCTTAAACAATTTATATAAGTATCTGTTGTATTTTTTATGGAAAAGTCCAAATGTACCTAGTTGCATGATCAATAATGATGTGAAAATATTTTTTAACAGAGTTGTAGTAATTTAAACCACCTACACTATTTATCGACAAAAGTTTGCGATATCCCCCCCTTGGGTGAACATCTCTTTGATTATCAGCGTGAGCTAGAGGTGTAGGATTAACGGAAGAAATAGAAGCATACATAATCTTAATGTCTTCATTAAGATTTATAACTTAATCCCCTTTAACAAATTAGATTATAATAATATATATGTGAAAGAATCTACGGTGGCAAAACACACAATATATGTATATATATATAATACCGAACTAACCTAACCCGGACCGCTATCAATTACTGATTCGCCTAAACTCAATTACAAAACTATCACTGATCCTAATATTAAATAGTCAATCCTACCTTTCTGCAGTCTGAAGAAACGATCGCTACAATCTTAGATGAAGGCGTGTAAATGCTCGAGTGGAATGGTATGCACCTTGACTCAACGTATCTCTATCGCGTATAATTTCTACTAGTCACCACGTAACGTTTTCCAAAACTTCTTCACGTTTGAACCCTGGATTATGCTTACATTCCTCTAATTGCCATCCCACTTACTCTAACTTCTGATATTTAAAAGCTTCCTAATTTGCATCTTTCTTTTACGCTTCACTTCTTGGATTTGGTTGGAAAAGAGTTGCCATTAATTCTGGCCTCAAAGAACCCAAAGGACATGTTAAAGAAAAGACGCGTGAGCCCGTCCCCATTTCCTCCAAGAAGAAAACGTGATTTATTCGACGGTCTTAATGGCCTTGGAGAAATTACGTGCCTAAGTTTTATTTTTCTACTTCTAACTGTCCTAGTCCTATTTTAATTTTATATTCGAATAATGCTTCTAATCATTGATTTCCAATATTCAACTTGTGATGTTTCTCCCCTTGGAAGAACATCTCTCGAAGTATCAGCGTGAGCTTTAGGTGTAGGATTAACGAAAGAACTAGGATCAAACATTATCTTAATATGACTTTATTAAGATATTCAACTTAAACCTTTAACAAATTCAATTATAATAATTAGTATGAGAAAATGTACGATGACGAAATACGCAACACACAATAAGACTTAATCTAATTCAGACCACTATCTATAAGTGAACCGCCTAATCTCCGATTCTAATATTAAATAATCAATCCTACCTTATTACAGCTTGAAGTAACGCTCAATCTTGTCTTTGTATGCAATAGTATGCAACTTGGCAGGTTCCTTCTAAGCGAGCACTAATAATAAGTATTCACGTCACGCAAAACTCATTCAAACTTGAAACCCGAACTGTAATAACCATCAACTGCCACAAACCAACATCAATTGTCAAACATTTCTTTACATTGGCATCACGCTTACTCTAAGATCCGATATTTAAAAGTCCGTTTGATTTGGTTGGAAAAAGTTGCCATTAATTCTGGCCCAAAGAACCGAAAGGACTTGTTTAGGAAAAGACGCGTGAGACGTCACAAACTTAAATTTTAATTTTCATTATTCATCTTAAGTTTAATTTTTAATATTCTTCTTTAATTTGAACTTTCGACAGTCACAATAAGTTTTACTAAATTATCTAGACCAACATTAACAGTTATGTATTTTAATCAAGGTAGATTCTCACGTTTACAAAATACATGGGCGTGCCCCATCTGGGCAACGGACTCAGGAAAAACCCATATTCGCCTTAATTGGGAAAACGAGAGCCGTATGCGCCTTAACTAACTTAATTTTATATAATGCTACTTAAAAACTATTACAATTCTTCTTTCTTTCTACTTCACATTCCTCCTGTCCTTTGTATAAAAGTCTTTTGGCTTTCTATACAGGCTTCAGGGTCTGTCACCCCGAAATAAAAACTCTTTAAGTCACTGAGAACAATACATTTGCACATTATACTATTACATTCACAATTTTTATAAATTATATACCACCTTTAAATTACAACTGATTTGCATATACACCCTTTATCTGGCCCTTCTAATAAACTTCCCCTCAATTCGTGCAGCGCTTGCTTATGTTATTAATAGTAGGCTGTCTACGCACAGCGTTTCCCCAAAACCAGATGTACATCAGTATGAAAAAATATAACAATATATATACATACAGTATACAATTACAAACATTTTTCAATAAACTACTAAAACAAATAACCAATGGAATTGTCGCATCTCAGCGAAGTCATACATAGAAGTAAGCAAATGCATATTTACAATTGTTTTCTCCATAAATTTAAAAAAAATAAATTCAAGACAAAAAAGCTTATTTTTCATCTTCCAGAAAAATACACCCATTGTAGTGTCCACTTTTGCTTGGCGTTTTACATTTTAACTATCTGACCGTGACTTGCTTCTTTGCAATAATTCTTCCGACCATTTGTTCGAAAGAATATAAAATGAGACGATACAACCTGGTTTTTATGACTTGTAGTTGGCGTCTCTTACTAGGACCTCTAGAGATATAGTTCGGCTAGTATTCGCTCCTCCTTTTCTTTCCTGGTCCTTTTGTTGTTGATTACTTCTTCGTCTGGTATTCTTATTGCCTGATCTTGTTTGCTCTTCGATGTACGAGTTGTAGTTCCTTCCTTTGCTTTTCCTGTCTCGAACTGGTCCTCCTTGTTGTGTCTTCATCTCCATGGTTGGTTGGGATTCCACTCTTCTTCAACTTCGTGGTCTAAGGTTGTAGCTGCTATTGTTTGGCATTACTGTTTCTTCTGTTCGGGCTCTCTTTCTATATTTTGCCAAAACATTATTAGTATAGATTGACGACAAAGTTCTTTTAGGTACTCTATGTTCTGAACCCTTCTGAATCTTCCTTTCTGGTCCTCCCTTTTGTTGACCCAGGTTCATGTGATCGTTTATACCCTATATTCTGATTCTTACTTAGAATTTTTTTAATCTTTCTACTGGTCTGAGACCAAGAGCTAGGTGTTGATCTGATAAGTGGTCTACGCTTATCGGTCTTACTTATGTGTCTCTTACCCTGATCGTTCTAGAAATGTATCCCTTTTTCATCTAACACACGCTTTCAACCTGACCCCTTCTTCCCACCATTCGGCGACTTATTTGATCTCATTTGTACTCTGTCAAAACTACTCGATTCATGGCGTGAACTATTGCTATCCGAGCTACCAGTTCTTATCTCTATCTCGTCACATTTCCTATGACGATATATCATTTTGATCGACATTAACCGTTAACCTTTTCCCCAGCTTCCATATCCCTACGTTGTTATTTTTGCTTCTAATACTCTATACGGACCTTAAATTTTGGTTTAAATTTAGCTCCCATTTTTTGTTGCTGAATTTAAAGGATGCGTTGCTATCAAGACCCTATCATTCACCTTAATCTGCAAATCACGCATGCGTCTATTATAATATTTCTCCCATTTTTAATGCTTATCCTTTGTGTTTCGTCTAGCTTCAAATTTAAACAATCTTTCAATATCTCCTGCTGCAAATTCCGTTCTGTCTGATACCATCACTAATTTCTGAAAAGGTGTAATCAACTTTCGACCTAAGAATAATTCTGCAGGGATTTTCCGTCGTTTTATTTACTGATGTACGAAGAGCATAAGTAAACTCACGTAAGAACTGGTCACATGTATCATGTTGATCACTCACATAATTTGCAATCATTTGCACAAGATCGCGATTTACACGTTCGGTTCTATTTTAAGAGGTCTATATACAACAGTCTTCACATGCCTTATACCTAATCTATCACTTAAATGTTCAAAAATATCGGATATGAATTGGGGACCATTATCACTTATTAAATTTACTAGAGCTCCAAAACGCGATATATAATTATCAAAAAATTATCCGCTATTACTAAAGCCGATTTTTTAAGGGGTAGGGTTTCAGCCCACTTGCTGAAATGACCCGTAATTACTAATACATATCGGTTACGTCTCACTCTCGATATCGGGTACGAGCCTAAAAAATCTAACGTAACTATCTTATTTGGATAATTTGATACAATCGGAATTAATCGAGCAGCTGGTAACGCGTTTTCATAATTATTAATTTGGCACATGTGGTATGTAGAGACATATTGATCAATAAATTTTCTCATATACGGGAAATAACAAACGTCCCTTATTTTATAGTAAGTTGTCTTAAAACTTCTAAAATGACCTGCTATAGTCTTGTTGTGAAAAATTAATTTTCTATTTCACAAATTCTAATATAAGAATAATGGTATCACTTACCTTATTCTTCCGTTTCTAACGCCCGGGATGAGCTGACCTAAAAGATTCGATTAAATACTCTTAACCAAGAGAATGAGAGTCCTTTTTGATGTAAAAAAGATTTAATGGATAAGGAAAATAGACAACTGATACATCTCACATTCAAATTACAGATTCTCCTTCAACTACTAACTTCTAAACGTAAAAAAAAAAAAAGGAATGCGCTAATAGCGTCTGTTTTTAGTTAAACTACAAGTTCGTTATGATTTAGAACTACTCCTATTGAACTTGCATCTGTTAAATAACTCGAAAGGCTTTTGAAATCCAGCAATTTCGAACTGGCCCTTTCGTTATGGCCGCCTTGACCGCGTCGAATGTCATCTGCGCCTCTAATGACCAACAAAATTTCTTTAGTATTCGTTTAAGATTATAAAGAGGCTTGCAAAGATCAGCATAATTTTTAATAAATTTCGCGTACCACTGGGACATACCTAAAAATTTCGACACCTCCGTAGAATTTCGTGTTTGTTTCATCTCTACTATAGCTCGAACTTTTGTCTCATCCGTTTTAATTCCTTCCTTATTAATAATTAAACCTAAATATTTTAATTTATCACTACCAAATTTACATTTATTCTTATTTATAATTAACCCCGCATCTTGTAACAATCAAAAACTTCTTTTAAATGTTCAATATGCTGAGTGAATGATGGAGACGATATTATTACGCCACTCATGTACACATTCACAAACTTTCCTATCACGGTTTGGAGAATGATATCTATTGCCTTTAGAAAATTGGGCCCCGCCCCTTTCAAGCCAAATGGCATACTGCGAAATGCGTAAGTGCCATTCTTCGTGACGAACGCGGTCTTAGCTATATCACTAGGGTTTACTGCCAGTTGAAAGTACCCCTATCTGAGGTCGAGAGCCGAGACTATCGCTGTATGGGGTATGTTCATTATTAAATCATCTATTAAGGGTAAGGGATAATGGGGTACTTTGTAATAGCGTTAAATTTCCGATAATTGACAGCGAATATACATGCTTCTGGATTATTTGGTGGTAACCCATTGTTTTTTCTACATAACACAACTGGTGACGCGTACGGGGATTGAATCGGAATTATGGTTCCCTCTTTCAACATTTTGTCTACATGATAATCAAGTATCGCTTGTTTTATCCTGTCATAACGAAATGGACGAGAAACAACAGGTGGGTTATCTCCCGTGTCAAGTTCATGATATAAAACATGTGTAAGCCCCGGTTTATCTAAAAATAGTCACTGAAAACTATTAAACAAATCCTGCAGCTCCTGTTTCTGTTTTTCCTCCAACTTTGTCTTAGAAAGATCTATTTCTACTTTTCTTCCTCAATCGTTTTAACCACCTTATCAATCTGCGAATCAGGAATCGCCAATGATTTCCGATCAAAGTCCAAAATAATCTTTGATTCACTTAGGAAATCTACTCCCAGATTACATGGGTATTCCAAATCTGCCAATACATGAAACAACCAAGGTTTTTCAAACTCCCTTATTCGAACATTCAATTTCCCAATTTCAATATTCTGACATTTAGCTGCCTGTGCCGTGATCACCTGAGTACGCGATTTCTTTACTTGTTTAGAAAAAAATATTTTCAGTATATCTCTTCCGATATAAATGACTTCTCCGGTCCAGTTTCCCATAATGCTTTTGTAAAAGTCTCGTTTAATAAAATAGGAACGTATGTAAGTCCCACTGGAGACATGCATATTGCAGAAAGTTTAATTGGTACCTCATTTATATCGTCTGCATTTCATCACTTTGAGCATCACCAACCTTCAAAACATTTAATCGTCTCTTTTGCCTCCTATCGCCTCGACTAAAATTCTCACTCGAATCCCTATTTCTGTGGTCCCCTTTACTAAAATCGTCTCTTTGACTGGTTTCTAAATTGATATCCCCTATCGTTAAATTTTCGACCATCCTTCTGAAATCTATTCCTGCTTTCGAACCACTGATTTCCTTGAATGCCATTCTCGTAGTTACCCCTATAATCATTTCTGCCATTACTCTGTCTACGCACAACTTCCAAATTTCTCTAATTTCTTCGATTATCATCAACATTAGACATCCTACGCTCATTCCAACCTCGTTTTTCCACATTATCACTATTTCTCGAACCCCTTATTGCCTTGCATGAACATCTTTCCTCAAACTTAGCTAAGACCTCTAACAATTTAACCGTGTTTTGTGGATTTCGAGCCTCCACATGTGGTTCAAGTCTAACAAAAATATGATTGACCAGGGCTTTCTCTGACATCCCAATTTCTAATTTTTTATTCAACTTTAGTAAATCGTAAACAAAATCCGTTGGCTCCTGGTTCCGTCCCTATTGAGACGCGCTTACAACCTTACTTCTAAATCTTTCCTATTTTGTATGACAAGGAATGCTCTTGACAATGCTGCTTTCAGCTGCGCGAAGTCCGTGGCGGTATTCTGCACCAACGCTGATCCGAAAATCTGATTCCAATTTTGGGCCCTCGCCAGGGGATGACCTTTGAAATAAGCATACGATAAATCAGTGGGTATCTCAAGTAATTTAATTTGATTGTCAAGCCCCTCTAGAAACTCGGTAACATTTTCGGACCCGGAAAAGTACACTTCTGGTAAAACATTAAACCCCCTCGTCTTTCTTATCTCTGGGTCATATAAATTAAATCTCGTTTGGCGCCATTGTGTTAATCCCCCTGGGGTGATTATCTCTTTGGGTATCAAAGTGAGCTAGAGGTGTAGGATTAACAGAAGAACTAGACGTATGCATTATCTTAATATAGCTTTATTAAGATATTAAACTTAGTCCTTTAATAAATTAAATTATAATAATATATGTGAAAGAATCTACGGTAGCAAAACGCACAATATATTTATATTACCAAATTAACCTAACTCGAACCACTATTAATAACTGACTCGTCTAAACACTATTCTAAAATTATTACAGATCCTAATATTTAATAGTCAATCCTACCTTGCTGTAGTTTCAGTAACTATCACAACAATTTTAGATGAGGTCTTGCTATAACTCGAGTGCAATGGTATGCACTTTTATCAATAGATCTCTATCACGTATAATTACTAATCTTCGCCACGTAACGTTATCTAAAACTTTTTCAATCTAGAACCACGAACTGTTTACATTCCTCTAATTGCCACTGCGCTTTTTTTAACTTCTGATATTTAAAAGCTTCCTAATTTTCATCTTTCATTCACACTTCACTTCTCGGATTTGGTTGGAAAAGAGTTGCCATTAATTCTGGCCCGAAAGAACCCCAATGACATGTTAAAGAAAAGACGCGTGAGTCCGTCACAAATCGTTAATGCCAAAAATCTTGGATTGAACTTAAATTCTTACCTTTCCTGTTTTTTTCGGGAGGGATTTTCCCTTAACTCTCTTACTCTTTTCCCTTTCCTTGTTTTTGCTGTTTGGATAGTCTTTCCATTATCCACCTGTGAACCCACCATATTATGGACTGAGAGTCGTAAGGAGATAATAATGGTATGGTTTGTCTACTCTTGTTCACTTCTTACTTTAAGGCAGTGTTTCTCAAACTTTCAAGACTGGCGACCCAATTTTCAATCATAATTTTTGTCGCCCCCTGTACAACAATAATGTATTTACTGTAATAAAAATGCACTTTGACGCTAAAGCTACAATGCGATTTCAATTATAAACCGTACAAATTAATACGATAAGTATGTTAAATTTTGTATACGTAACTTTTATAATATATATTTTAAGAAAATTACTTAAAATATATATTACTTACTTATTATTATGTTATTTTTCTTTCTCTAATTTTTAAATTGGAACAGATCACAAAATGATATATTTAATTAATGATTTATTTCTCCTTCAGCATTCGTTTCTCAAAGTACAAATGTCATTAGAAAAATAGTCTAGTCTATGTTGCTCGCTATCATATCCATCACATTTGGTATTATAGGGTACGTTTGCATGAGTCTGAGCAACCTATCGGACGTCTGCGCAAAACATGTAAAACCTCGTACAATTCCAGTCAGCTTTGGTGGACTCGATACTTCTATAGCTACCGAATCTAGCTTGTGAATGTACGTTTTTTTAAATTTACACGTTAATTGTAATTCGCGGTAATTAAGTATTTACAGCAGTAGATTAAAACAAAATCATGCATACATTTTTAAGTCGTAAGCAAACATTCCACGATAATGAAGGATTAACAAGTACACAGACGAGCATGGTTCCGAAAATTAAATCAAGGCAATAAATATTCTCAAAAATACTTAAATTTTGGATTTACCACCACTGAAGTAAATGATGGGGAAAAAGGCCCCTGCTCATTATGTGTCAAAACTTACAAATCTGAAGAACAAAATGAGAAAGTTGTTTCTAAAAGCATGTAAAATCGTTTAACTATGTTGGCAAAGAATTTCAAAAAGTATTTTCTGGATGAGGACAACTTGGTAGCGAGTTACGAGTGGATTAGGGATCTATTTCAAGATACTCCAGAAGGACTCTCAAATTCCGAAGAAGAAATCTTCATACATTTCACATCCAGTGAAAACTTAAAAGGCAATTTTGTAATAAATCGGTGTTTGAATTTTGGGTAAAGGTGGATGATGAAATTCTCTGTACTGAAAACAAAAGCACTTCGTGTACTATTGCCATTTTCAACATCCTACCTTTGTTAAACCGAAATTTTCTGCGGTGGCTGCTTTGAAGACAAAATATAGATCTCAGCTAAATATAGAAAAATAGACTCAGAGTGTCAATTTCTGATATTAAACTTTCCTTTGAAAAACTTTGCTCTACAAGACAAGCCCATGAAAGTCCATAATAATTATCAAACTTGTTCTTAATTTAGTATTAAGAAATTATTTATAAAATACATTCTTCAGTACTGATACATTAAACGTATACTGGCTGAAACACCAGCTCTTCGCCCGAGTTCATTTTTTTTAAAAATAAAACATTATTATAGATATAATAGCTGAACTGTAAGGAGAGTAAAACTGCGTGTTCGACATTGTAAAATGTTTTTTTAGATAAATAACTGTTGTAAATAACTGATTAAAAGAACTGTAATTTTAAGCCTCACAGAATTAGCATTTAGAATTAATGTTAAATAATGAAAAAGAATATAAAATTCCGATGCAGAATAATGGCGTTACTTTTTAAAATTTAAAGCGAGCAGACTTCAAAATATTTTAACCCAGGAGCAGGCGTGCACTCGACACTAACGCTAATAGTACTGCGGGGGAACTCAGTCACCCCAATCATTTGTTTATAATTATTTTTACTGTACACGATAAAAATCGGAATTCCAGTGAACAATTTAATTCAGAGAAAGTATACTTACCGGCTTTCAAGGACTATTCAATTTTTCTTTGATGATTTGAGAAAAAATCCAATAAAACACTGAACTAAAATGATTCAAAAGTTTAAGACCTTAATAAAGGACGCAAATCAGAGACACTTTCATTAATACAGTCGGTCGAAAAAATTGTTGAGCACCGTGACCCTTTCAAAAAATGATTGGAAATGGAAAACGACCTTTATTGAAATGAAAACGACCTTTGTTGAAACCATCTCACATGAAATTTATCATGAACACCATCTCATTTGAAACCGTCTCATTTGAAATTAATCATGAAAACTGTCTCATTTGAAACCATCTCATTTGATTGGAAATAATCTCATTTGAAACGAAAATCGTTTCATTTGAAACCATTTCACTTGAAATTCATCATGAAAACTGTCTCATTTGAAACGAAAGCCATCTCATTTGAAAAGCAAACCATTTCATTTGAAACCCTCTCATTTAAAACCCTCTCATTTGAATCGAAAACCCTCTCATTTAAAATCATCTCATTTGAATCGAAAACCCTCTCATTTGAAACGAAAATCCTCTCATTTGAATCAAAAATCATCTCCTTTGATACCATTTCACTTGAATCCCTCTCATTTGCATCGATCTCCACACCGTATTTGGTTCTCCCCTTTTCGTTTCAAACGACTCTTTTTACATGACTCTCTTGTCCACTTTCCCCCTGCTTTTTATCCAAACAATGCCTTTCAGATTTCCATCCCAAAGGAACGTTCAAACGGCTCTTTTTGTATGAATTGTGTCCCTTTTCACCTCATTTTTTATCCCAACGTTGTTTTTAGGGTCTCGATCAAAGTATCCCTCAAAGTATCCCAGGGACGTTAAGAGGTATGGACAGGGTAAAATTTTTCAAATTTCCCACAAAAAGATTTTTCAGGGCCGAGAGAAAATTTTTCATTCCACCCCAGAGCGACGATTGAGACAGGGGTCAAATGAAATGCTGGACAGGTTAAATGAAACAGAGGTCTCCCAAAAATAGTTTTAACACGGGGGTCCAATGACATGCTGGACAGGTCCAATGACATGCTGGACAGGTCCAATGACATATTTGGTGAGAGGGCCACCTCATTCCAATCTAGGTGACGATTCACACGTAATTTGATGCATCTAGGGGGACCACCTCATTCCAATCTTGGTGACGATTCACAGTGATGCATCTAGGTGAGAAGGCCTCCCATCTTGGGGATTATTCACAGTGATGCATCTAGGTGAGAAGGCCTCCCATCTTGGTGATGAGGGTCCAATCTTGGTGTATGAATGGACCCGAAAAAAGAGGGGGAACTGCCCCCCTATTTTCGGTCTTGAAGATTTTTGCTAAGAAACATTTACTGTTAAGACTGTCAGAATTTGAGATGGAAACAAGACTCCAAATCCTGACAGTCTTAACAAAAAACATTTAGCCATTCAAAAGCACTCCGAAGGTATGACTGCTGGCCTTTTATACTCTATTGAGGTCACGTGAAACAATTTCTATTGGCTGGTCCTTCCAACGTTGTCTTGAAACACCGAGTCGACTCGATTGGCCCAGAAAGATTATTCAACATAAATGAGCGCACATTAGCTGAGCGATCCAATCTCCCCGAAAAAAGGGGGACCGAGTCAACTCGACTCGATCCCCCTTTTCCAATTTTTTTTTACAAAATTGAAACGCCAAAGTTGGGTTCAATGGATTCTCTGACGCGTGACACGATTCGGCCACCGACCCAGATTTCCAAATACGATAGTGGTGGTCCAACAAGTGTTGTACCGAAATCATTCTGACAAAAAAAAATGAGACTTATTCATTATTTATTGAAAAAATATATACAATGAGCTACAGGCAACTATTGACAGATCCATGGGTTGGATGGCTCCGATAGATTATTGACCGATAGAACTATTGACAGACAGATCCATGGGTTGCATGGGTTTAAATCCGATAGATTTTTTGACACAAGAGTTTAGTCTGGGCATGGTCAAGTCCATAGGCTCCATTTCAATTTCATCCAGGAAGGAGAAGAGATCTCCATCAAAAATAGAGGGTACCGTGTGAAGCATCTGGAGTTCTTGGGGTCCAAATACGAACGACATGAGCTGGTCGAATGCATCTGTCGACTCCAAAGGGTCCAAAGTGTCGAGCTCTGGGAGAAGCGGCATAGGTTCTGGGAGACTCTGCACAGGTGACTGTGGGACTTGTGTCTGTGGGACTTGTGACACTGGAATTTGCATAGGTTTTGATACATGTAGAATCTGCACAGGTGGTTGGCGGACTTGTGACACTGGAATCTGCACATGTTCTGGAACATCTGGAATCTGCACAGGTGACTGTGGGACTTGTGACACTGGAATCTGCACAGGGGTTTCTGAGACATGGGACACTGGAATCTGCTTATGTTCTGGAACATCTGGAATCTGCACAAGTGGAATCTGCACAGCTGGTTCTGGGACTTGTGACACTGGAATCTGCACAGGTGGCTCTGAAACATGGAACACTGGAATCTGCACAGGTAGCTCTAGGACATGGGACACTGGAATCTGCACAGGTGATTGTGGGACAAGTGGAATCTGCACAGGTTCTAGGACATCTGGAATCTGCACAGGTGGTTGTGGAATCTGCACAGGGGCCATCGGTAGCGTGGATCTTCTGGACACACGTCTCATGACGGGAGTGATGCGCACTTTGGATCGTTTCTTGGGTAGAGATTTTTCCTCCAAAGGTCGCTTTTCGGCCGGTACATGAAACGGGGTAGGTGGAGGTAGCTTGTAAGGAGTTTGATCAAACTTTTTCATTTTCCGGAAATCTCCCACGTGGAATCCCTTCTGAATGAGGTGGGGGAGAAGGGATTCGGGGATAATGTCCAAACCAAAGGCGGTTTTTTGAACCGTCAACACAATGTAGTTTGTTCCAGCCGGGATCGGATATGCCGTGTGGGGCTCCAAGATGGTTCGATGGTAGAGCATTTGGTCATGGGGCTCAAAACTTCTCCGAATCAAATTGGGTTGGGCTCGGCACTTGAGACTGGAGGCTGGCAATTCATAGATCAACATGGGCACATGCGTCGTTTGAATCAAGTGAATCTCTCCGGATTTCACCGTTCGCAAGCCAAAGGTAAAGTCTTTTTTGGCAAAAAATATGTTGTAAATGTAAACCATTCTCTTGTCGGTATTTTTGAGCAGTCTGTCTGGATTTCTCAACAGGCCTTTGGATGCTTTTCCCACATCACGTCGTTGGGTCTAAATTCATTGGCATGCTTTGTCTCCATGACGGCCCGTTTGAAATTGTCCAACCACGTCTTTTTTTGATGACAATGGTCTTTACAAAACAGAACAAACACCCGTTTAGCGGTGGGCTCTTGGTAGATGATACCAGCTCGGACTTGGCCCTGCCGAGCAGCATATTCCAAAGCATCGGGTTTATCGGGCACCACCATGGTAGAAAAATGCTCGGGGAAGGCATCAATCGGATTCATGACGAATGAAAAGTCTTTAAAGCAACTCTCGCTTTTATACGTTTCAAACAGGATGCGATTCAACAAGGATTGCAAAAGGAAGACGTGGCGTCTTTAAATGCGTCCGTCACAGTACCAACATGGATGGACGATCCAAGGCACCATGGATGAATGGTCAAACCTAGAGTGTGGGAAAACTCTTAAGACAATCGTGAAGAGTAAAAATTTTAAACTATACTAAAAAAATTTTTTTTTCTAGTGAAACCTTTCATCTTTTCTGCCGGTGTCTCCTTTTTAAATTTTCTTTTATTTCATTCTTTCAATTTTCGACCCTGATGGCGAGATAACTCTTGTGCTTCCCAATACGCTTTGGAAGCCAACCTTGGCGTCTAGAGTAGTCCAAAAAAATGGGAGAACTGGTCCAGAGCTATGCTTCTTTCCAGTTCTCCCATTTTCTGGGGCTCATCACGGTCTCCAGGATGTTCTCATTGGGTTAGGTGTCCTGCAGAGGGGACAGGTATTACTCACGTCCAAGTGTTGCAACAAACATTGCAAGTGAAACCCATGGCCACAGTGTGTCTTTTCTGGCCAGTGCATCGGACTCAGACAGATGGAGCATACGTCGGGGACTTGAAACACGGTATCGGGCCATTTCTCTGCATAACATCCATCCAACACCGC
The DNA here is from genome assembly GCA_019973935.1 of Trichonephila clavipes. Lineage (NCBI taxonomy): Eukaryota > Metazoa > Arthropoda > Arachnida > Araneae > Nephilidae > Trichonephila > Trichonephila clavipes. Next base: position 59,829 of record BMAU01015887.1, read on the forward strand.
TTGAGCCAATAGAGTCCACGTGGTCAGGTTTTGCGGACCATGTCGTTTCCAAGCTTTATATGCCAAACGGTATAAACTGGATTTGGCATACAGAGTCCACAGAGCTTGAATGAAGGCTCCTTTTCCTTTGGAAGCGTCCTGCTCCACGTAGTCACTGGACACGTCCTTTGGTTCAGAACGAGCAAAGGCTCTGACGCGAAGAATGTCCAGAGAATGATGATTAGGGAGCGCTTTGGTCAGCAGCTCCCCAATACGCTGTTCAGTGTCAGTGTGGAGGTCAATAATCTCGGGAGGTTGCAAGCCGTTGACAATGATTCGAAACTGCGTCATAAACGTAATGTAATCAGAGAGATGCACTCCCTGGTATTGGATCAGGTATACTTGAAATGCATGCTCTGCCTCCATGTCTATGAGGCAACTGGCTTCCGAGTCCTGCTTTTATACTAGAGAGAAGCAGGAAGTGGCTTTTAATTGGCTCGAGAGAGAAGCAGAAAGGGACTTTGGATGGGCTATGAAAGAAAACGGGGTTGAACCATTCTGCACCCAGGAGAGGGTCCAGCAAAATAGTGTGGGTTGGAAAGCAAAGTTGGGGGGGTCTGGATACTCTTGTCACAACGAGGGGTAGAAGACACTAAAAAAATCCATCCATGGAGCCACGGCCTTTTCGATAAAGTCTTGGACCCCTGAATGGGAGAACGTGCAAGACGGGAGATAATTTGTAGCTCACGCCCGCATGGGTGGCAAAACTCGAACACGACAATTCGGCATTCAAAATGATACATAGATTTCATTTTTTGTTCAGATTTTATTTTCCCTTCAGATTTTATTTTACAGTGAAAAAAAGTTTATCTCTGTGAAGAATTTACAGTGTCGTGGAAAGCCACTTTTGACATAGTGATACATTGTCTGCCAACGTACGCTATTTTGGTCCGTCCTATGCATGGCTCGAGGTAAATACCGGGTGGGCAAAAAGTCCGTAAAAACTTTAAAAATTCATAAAATCCGGAGAAATGAACGAAAAAAGAAACTGTTTGCAGGATTAGCATTAGTATGTCACGGGATTTTTTTTAAGCTAGAAAAATAATAATTTGAAAATCATCCGGTAGGTGGCGCTGATGTACGCAAATCAAAGAAACAACGCACACATAATGAACAGAAAACTTTCACAACTTTATTAAACCACATGACCACCACCACAGGGGAAAAGACATTCCAGGCGAGTGACAAATCCAGCAACGGTAGAGTGCAACACGTCCGGATGTATGGAGGATACTTCTCTGCGGATCGCATCTTTCAGTTCCGACAGACTTGATGGACCGGATAGATACACGCGAGATTTCAAATATCCCCAAAACCAGAAGTCTGCCGGTGTTAAATCTAGAGACCGAGGAGGCCATGGGTACCTGCAGCGCCTGCTAACGATTATGTCTTCCCCGAACGTCTGTATCAGGAATGCCTTAACCGGGTTAGCAGTGTGACTGGTTGCTCCATCCTGCATGAACGTGACATTCGCAATCTGACCTCGTTGAATTAAACATGGCACGACAGTCTCCCGCAGAAGCGTTAGATAACGCTGAGCATTTACCGTTTCCGTTATCCATCCATTTACTGGGCACTGCGTTTCAAAGAAGAAGGATCATATGATAAATGAACCCGTGAAACCACACCATGCTGTCCCTTTTGGGGAATGCAATGGCTTCTGTGTGTACTCACGTGGATTAGAGGTCGCACAAATGGGACAGTTATGGTTGTTAACGTCACCATGAAGTGAGAAATGAGCTTCATCTGTCCACAAGATGTTAAAAACCCAGGTGGGATCCTGTTCCATTTTAGAGAAGGTCCACTTCGCAAATGCTTCCCTCTGTGCGGTATCTGCTGGCAAAAGTTCATGGCACGATTGCAATTTGTATGGGTACAGCTGGAGGATTCGACGAAGAATATTGCGGACAGATGATGGTGGTAAGCCCAATCGTCTGGCAGCTTCACGAGCACTGTTGGTCCCTGAAGCTGCTTCGGAAGCAATCGCTTCCATTTCGACAGCAATGCAGGGTGCACGTGCTTCTTTCAAGCATGGTCGTCCGGCTCGTGCTCGATCCACCAACTTTCCAGTTTCCTCAAAACGTTTAACAAACTTTAAGAGACCTGCAGGTGTTAAAGGGCCTTTTCCACTCTTCACATTTTTCTGAACTCGGAATTTACGCAAGGCAATGGTCGTTGATTCCTCGTTCATGTAAAATAACTTCACCAACAAAGCTTTATCCGGCGCACTGAGCATCCTTGTTCACATTCACTGTATGTAATGGGGAAATGAATTTGGATTCATTGAGAGCAAAGGTTTTTATAGCCGTCTAATTTGCATATTTACACCACAGACGCTTGTAACAGCGCCACCTACCGGATGATTTTCGAACTATTTTTTTTTCTAGCTTAAAAAAAATCCCGTGACATACTAATGCTGATCCTGCAAACAGTTTTTTTTTCGTTCATTTCTCCGGATTTTATGAATTTTTAAAGTTTTTACGGACTTTTTGCCCACCCGGTATTACTTTCCACTCTGTAAAATTTCCTTCAATCTTGCTTCGGTGGGCTCGCCGTACAACATTCGTTCTTGAAACACCATCGATTCCAATAAAACGTGGATGGCACAATCATGGGGTGGCACATCTCCCCAACCACACACTAAGCAATCTGGTTGACAAGAGCATGGAGCCGAAACGACTGGCATGGCGGTACGATAAATTGTCAAGATAAATGATCAAAGTGGTGTCGAGGATAAGATTCCAATATGAAGTGAAGTGCGGAGCCATCCAACCCATGGATCTGTCAATAGTTGCCTGTAGCTCATTGTATATATTTTTTCAATAAATAATGAATAAACCTCATTTTTTTTTTCAGAATGATTTCGGTACAACACTTGTTGGACCACCACTATCGTATTTGGAAGTCTGGGTCGGTGGCCGAATCGTGTCACGCGTCAGAGTATCCTTTGAACCCAACATTGGCGTTTCAATTTTGTAAAAAAAAATTGGAAAAGGGGGATCGAGTCGAGTTGACTCGGTCCCCCTTTTTTCGGGGAGATTGGATCGCTCAGCTAATGTGCGCTCATTTATGTTGAATAATCTTTCTGGGCCAATCGAGTCGACTCGGTGTTTCAAGACAACGTTGGAAGGACCAGCCAATAGAAATTGTTTCACGTGACCTCAATAGAGTATAAAAGGCCAGCAGTCATACCTTCGGAGTGCTTTTGAATGGCTAAATGTTTTTTGTTAAGACTGTCAGGATTTGGAGTCTTGTTTCCATCTCAAATTCTGACAGTCTTAACAGTAAATGTTTTTTAGCAAAAATCTTCAAGACCGAAAATAGGGGGCAGTTCCCCCTTTTTCGGGTCCATTCATACACCAAGATTGGACCCTCATCACCAAGATGGGAGGCCTTCTCACCTAGATGCATCACTGTGAATAATTCCCAAGATGGGAGGCCTTCTCACCTAGATGCATCACTGTGAATCGTCACCAAGATTGGAATGAGGTGGTCCCCCTAGATGCATCAAATTACGTGTGAATCGTCACCTAGATTGGAATGAGGTGGCCCTCTCACCAAATATGTCATTGGACCTGTCCAGCATGTCATTGGACCCCCGTGTTAAAACTATTTTTGGGAGACCTCTGTTTCATTTAACCTGTCCAGCATTTCATTTGACCCCTGTCTCAATCGTCGCTCTGGGGTGGAATGAAAAATTTTCTCTCGGCCCTGAAAAATCTTTTTGTGGGAAATTTGAAAAATTTTACCCTGTCCATACCTCTTAACGTCCCTGGGATACTTTGAGGGATACTTTGATCGAGACCCTAAAAACAACGTTGGGATAAAAAATGAGGTGAAAAGGGACACAATTCATACAAAAAGAGCCGTTTGAACGTTCCTTTGGGATGGAAATCTGAAAGGCATTGTTTGGATAAAAAGCAGGGGGAAAGTGGACAAGAGAGTCATGTAAAAAGAGTCGTTTGAAACGAAAAGGGGAGAACCAAAATACGGTGTGGAGATCGATGCAAATGAGAGGGATTCAAGTGAAATGGTATCAAAGGAGATGATTTTTGATTCAAATGAGAGGATTTTCGTTTCAAATGAGAGGGTTTTCGATTCAAATGAGATGATTTTAAATGAGAGGGTTTTCGATTCAAATGAGAGGGTTTTAAATGAGAGGGTTTCAAATGAAATGGTTTGCTTTTCAAATGAGATGGCTTTCGTTTCAAATGAGACAGTTTTCATGATGAATTTCAAGTGAAATGGTTTCAAATGAGACGATTTTCGTTTCAAATGAGATTATTTTCAATTCAAATGAGATGGTTTCAAATGAGACAGTTTTCATGATTAATTTCAAATGAGACGGTTTCAAATGAGATGGGTGTTCATGATAAATTTCAAGTGAGATGGTTTCAACAAAGGTCGTTTTCATTTCAATAAAGGTCATTTTCCATTTTCCAATCATTTTTTGAAAGGGTCACGGTGCTCAACAATTTTTTCGACCGACTGTACTACAGAAATGTTTTTTTCTGGCAAAGCTGTCATATTTTATTCCAAGTTATTGTAGTTTTAATGAGCTTTCCTGATCGAGTGAGTGAATATTAACGTCGCACTGTTCAGCTACATGAGGGCTTTTGGCGACGACCTCGTAAGTTTGAACCATTGTTAAGTGACGAGGACGATACTTTAGTTGGCCTCTTTTAACTACCACACCACTCCAACAAGAGGACGTTTGAGCTCTTGATAAATTTAACGTGCATCTCAACCTTACACGGCGGTTCTTTAGTAGTACTGGGTTCGAACTCTTGACTCCTTTGGTAATCAACAAATAGCAAGTGGAACTTTTTCTTTCTTGTGTCTTTTTGACAAGGCGAACTGAACCTTGTGGTACACTTATGGCTTCATATTTTAGGTTGATGGAGTTCTTTAGGAAGCATTTGAAAATTTTCCTTTCGTTTCATGTTCATGGTTTTTCTCAATCATGAATAATATGTATTTTTTCAGCAGGTTTTTCTTTTGTTTGATTAGTTCCAACTTCCCTCAATAGAGATCACAGATGTCCCGCTCCACCGCTCCCGGTTTAAAAGTGTATTCAGAAAAAAATACGAATGATCTAAATAACCATACCAGTAAGTTTGAAGGTCAATCAAATGATTAACAAATGTATTATGCAGCCTGGCTGAAAAGTTAATAATGTCTTCCTTTTCTTTTTTTACAACTAATGTACAGTATTTCAATAATAATTACAGTGATTAATTGTTTATCTTCGTAGAATTTTCTGGGTTTCGGTTTTCTTTTAACGAGTAATATTTTATGTTAAAACGTAATAAAAGATCTCTCATTGAGGAAATACAGCAAATTAAACAAAATGTTTTTTTCTTTAATTTGGTTTTGGGATCTAAGATAGCTATTTGATGACGGAAAAACGCCAGATGGCAAACATAAATTATATCAGTGTTGTGTATTTTTTCTATTATGGAAGAAAGTATTTTGTTCTACTTCTCTTTCCGGTTTTTTTTTAAATCTTGAAATTTTCGATATGCTCGCGCCCCCTTGTAGGGTCATCGCGGCCCCCAGTGGGGCGCGCCCCACACTTTGAGAAACACTGCTTTAAGGCATCACGGACCACCCACCCTTTTGTAAATTAGTGCATTAAATTAATGAAATCGTTGGCAATTATAATATAGAGTATATATTATTGTATGAACTGTTTTCAACTTGTTGATTCTTTTCCATCGCTAATCGCTTTACTATCTTCTACTTTTCGACATCCTTATTCTTTGTTGAGTCACTGTCATTGTACTTGTACAACGAAGGATTTTTCGAAAAATGAATGATGTTTATCGAGAAATCATTAATAACATCATTGTAATCAATTTCCATTGCAATATCATTTGAGTGCATAGCAACATCAAACCGTTAAGCTTTTCATTTTCCATAGTAGATCTTACTTCAGTCTGTACTCTCTTGTGGACAGAAATGCTTCTTTCACGATTCGGTTGGCGGTGGTACATTTGCTGTATAGTTTTAATTTTTTTTCTCTTTTTTCGCTCTCCAATTTTTGGCGCCCTCAAATCTTTTGCACCCTAGTCACGTGCCAAAGCGGAAAAGCGACCCTGCAAATACCTAGACCATGTCGCTCTAATAGTTCCCCAAGTCCATTCTTCCCGTCACACCACAGCTGCCTTACAGAGACGAAAAACAACAGTCTTAAAAGAATACTTTAATGTTGTTATAAAAAGATTAAAATTCTATAGATTTTTACATGCTGTGATGTATGTTAAATGCTCAGAAACAATTCATTTTTTACTATACAATCACTTCTTTAAATATCGTTACCAAATTTCTTTTGGAACATTTTGTACTTTTTACACATTTTAGTAAATCTTATTATTTAAATGTAAAATGAAAATTGTAGGACTTATTTAATAAATGAGAATAATAATCAATAAAAATTCTGATTTCTTCCCAGTTGTTCTCATTTCTTTATTTATTATTCAATAATAACGAGTATTTATTTTAATTAGATAATAAATTTTAAAGTAAAAACTGAGAAATATTTTTGATCTTTTATATTATATTAATTAAAATTAAAAACTGATTTTAACTTTAATTTTATTAAAATGAAAAACTTACAAATTTTCCAGTATTTGTTAAAATTTTTCAACTTCTTTAAAGGAAGAATGTAGGAGTTCAAAAGTGCCTTTCACCACCTGCTACAGGGGACGGTTAGGTCCCCCCCCCCCTTGGGGTTGGAACTCGAAGTATTCATGGTATGGCCGAAAGACGCCAGTTGAAAAGGGGATGGAGATTCCCCTCCCCCCTTGGGTTTTAAAAAGAATTCATTCTATGAGTGAAAATGAGAGCAATTCTGTCCTAGTGTTTTTTCTTTATAAGTATTTTTTTTCTTTAAAATAAACCTTAATATTTAAATTTTAGACCCCCATGTCTAATTTGTTTCCATGCCCATTCATAGTAATCAAACCTTAGTGGCGTAGCCGACTGGATTCTTACTATTTCGAGGAATCATTGGATTTACGCGAGAAATGAATCACAGGTAAGAGTTTTTGCTTGCAACTCCCTGTAATGTAAAACGAGCGAAATATTCTAAAATATTATACTGTTTAACATCTATTTTATTGAGAGAGAAGTTTGATTTTCATTTTTATACGGTATTTTGCTTTGCATATCCATTTAGTAGAAAAATTTTGGAACGCCAGTTCACAATTTTTAATCATTATATATCAGTATATTTTTTATCATTTCTTGTTCCATAGCAATGGAAAGAGTTTTAGATCATCAGTTCTAAGTAATCAGAAAGCTTTAAAATCGTTTACTCCTATGTGTGTTTCATTGCATATTTATGTAGTTGTAAAATTTTTGAACTCCAGTTCAATTTGGAACTACTATACATCAGTATATACTTTATTATTTGTGCTAGTAAAGGTTAGAACATCAGTTCTAAAAAGTCAGAAAAACACTGTGATTGTTAATTCCTGCATTGAGGATATTTGTGTTACACTCGGACAGACGTAGTTTCGAACATCTGTTCATGAATTATCTGTATATTTAACATTTTATTTTTTATTTTATGCGATTATATATCAGATTGTTGTTGATAAGTAACTACCAAGATTACTTATTGTGTGTTATGAGTATTTTAGAAAACTCATTTAGCTGTATATTTCAAATTGACGTAATTTACAACCTATAATTTGTTAATTATATTCATATTTTGATGCATTAAGCAATATATATCGGTAAAATATACTAGTTAGGTGAAACAGATCGTGTAATTGAAAATTAAGGACAATGCGAGCTCGAGTTGGAAAGGCTGCGCTTGGAAACCGAATAGCATAAACTGCGGTTAGAAATCGAAAGTATTCGGTCAAATGTTAGGCAGGTGAGTTGTGCAAAATATCTTAAGAAGACGTCTTCAAATTACCGAATTAGTATCGTGAGGGCCGAGGAACATGTAAGGAAAACATCTCCTGCAGTTTTGATGGCTAAAGCTATGATACCAGTAACTACTCCTATCAAGGAAGAAAAAGAAATAGACGATTTAAGGGTTGTTCACGTCAAGGATGAGCAAGAAATTCTGAATGCTGCTATAGACACAGGTGCTCAAATATCTGTGGTGAAGGCAAATGTGGTCGAAGGACAAAGCGTCGATAATGGAGGGACAATTCCAATAACGTCTGCATTTGGGGAGCATGAAAAGGGTGAATTAAAGGTTTTCGACACGGAAATCACAAAGATCCTAGGCACGGTGCTGTGCCTATTTCTAAAAAATTGGTTAATGACATGTTAATCTGTTCCTCTGATTATGAAGGGTTAACAGAGATATCGCAATTGGTTGGCAATCCTGCAATACTTCGAGTATATTCAAAGAAAGAAGAAATTATTAATTCAACATATTCAAAATCAGTTTGCAGCCAAGAAGTGGTCCCCGATCTACGCCTTGAGACTTACACACATACTTTATTGAATGTTCCAAACGAAAATTTAGTTGCAGTGGAAATTAATGCATCGAATGTCCAAACAAATGGTCAAGATATAAAAGAAAGAAAGAGAAATGTAGCTATTTCTGTTGATTCATTGGATTCTGAGATTAATTTTATTCTCTCTGGAGAATGAAGTTAAAAAGCTGGAAAGTTATTAGCTGGAAATGTAAGGAAATCACATTGTTAAATGACAGTGACGAACATGTGAATCAGTTTCAAACTTTTGGAATTGCTGCAATTTTACCAAATATTGTGATTGCAGTGAAGCAATGAGGAAGTACTACTTGACTTCCTAATCATAGTTCGAAAAAACCTTAATTTTGTCGATAGTATAGGAGTTGTTAGTACTATGAGGACAACGCCAATATTTGATATGGATTCGCTTGTGAAAATAATGTGTATTATGCCAGAGGTCAATGTTACAAAGAGTGAAGTTACCTTAACTTGTGTATTTAAAAATGGAATCGTGTAGAGTAATATATGTGATTGGTCCTGTAAAAAAATGTATTTCTAATTTTATTGACTCAATCCTGGCGCAATGTTTTCGTGATCTCATAACAGGTATTGCTAATTTGGAGTTGAAAACAGGATTGGAAGTACTTAAGGTTCGTGTGGATATTTTATGGACAATAATATGCATTGGTTGTTCTCTTTGTCGCTTTTGGGATTGAGAATGACCTTTCTCACTTTCATTCTATTTAGAAATTGGAGAAAAAAGAAAAAGAGGGAAATTTTTTGTTGAAATTTATAAACCTGGTACACAATACAGAAATTAACTGTTTTGGTTGGAGGCTTAAGCATGTGAAAGTAATATACTATCTAAGCTGTATACTCCTATCATTAAATAAGATTTAAGCCAATTGAATAAATCAAAGATTGCTTGGCATTTTTCTGTATAATAATTTCTGAAAATGCTATATATTCAAACTTTGACTTCTAAATGTACTTTGCTAATATATGTTGTATAATTATTTTAGATTTAGTGATATATTTTTAGTAATGTCTTTTTATATTTTAATATTTTTTGAGTATTGTATTGTGTTTGTAACTTGTATGGTTATTTATTTCTAGCGTATTAATGTGATTTGCAAAAACTATTTTTGTGGGAGTTGTATTAGAAAAAGCTCTTTTCACGTAATACCTGAAAAAAATTTCTCTCGTTATGTCGGTTCTTGCCATGTACACTCAGGAACATTGAAAATAGCGACCCAAGAAGGAAGCTAAGTACAATCGCGAAACTTTTCAAATAAGTACAGCGTAATGGGATATGCAAATGATCCAAGTTTTGTGTCAATACCCATGCTCATACACTCCAAGGTGGCGCTACAATCAGGAAGAGGGTGCTATATAAGCCAATGCAAATTCGAAGATTCATAAACGTGACGATTACCCGCCGATTGTAGGAAGACTTTGGTAAGCGAAACATGCCAGGTAAACGTGCTAGAAGACATTTCTCACATTTAAGCGAGTTTGAGAGCGGACCCTAATCATCGTGATGAAAACTGCAGGCTGGTCGACGCGCCGTGTTGCTGGCCAGGCGGATCGTTTGGAGTGTCCTGTTAGAAATTAATGGGAGCAGTGGACACGAAAAGGTACCCACGCGCGGAAAACCGGGTCTGGAGCGACCAGGAAGACCACGAGGAGAGAGGATCGAAGGATCGTGCGGCAAGCACTTGTGGACCCCACAGTGACTCATTCAACGATACGAGCAGACGTAGGCAAAGCAATTGTTCCACAAACAATTTCCAGACACCTTGCAGAAGCAAATCTTAAATCCAAGCGTCCTTTCCGTGTACTCCCTTTAACACCGGAACATCGGCAACTGCATCTACAGTGGTGCCAAGCCAGATCAATGTGGAATGTCACAGATTGGCAAAAGGTTGTGTTTAGTGATGAATCCCGGTTTGTGTTAGGGACAGATGATAACCGTGTATGGGTGTGGAGGCGCCCTGGTGAGCGGTACAATTCCCCCTACACTGTTCTACGTCACACTGCCCGCACAGCTGGTGTAATGGTCTGGGGGGGGCATAGCCTATGATAGCCAGTCCACTTTAATTGTGATGCGTGGAACCTTAACGGGCCAACGTTACGTTGATGATATTCTTCGACCCCATGTAGGACCTTTCCTAAATGGTCTCCCAGGGGAGATTTTCCAGCAAGATAATGCTCGTCTGCATACAGCAAGAGTTGCTCAAGACTTTACGTCATTTTCAGACTCTTCCATGACCACCCGCTCCCCCGATTTGTCCCCTGTAGAACACGTGGGGGATCAGCTAAAACGGCAGATGCCATCGTGTCACTCTGTACATGATTTAGAGTTGGCTGTTCAAGATTTGTGGGCCCATCTGCCTCAGGACAACATAAGGTGTCTAATCAACTCAATGCCGGACCGTGTGGCGGCATGTATTGCAGCTGGTTGTGGTCCAACGCGCTATTGAAGTTACCCAGTATTTGTGTCGTTGCACGCCCTGTATTCGTTAAATTGTCTTGTTTTTGAGATCAAGTGAATCTCTCATCTGTGTAATTATGTGTATTAAATTTCATTTCAATCCGATGCTTTCTTCTAGGGTCGCTATTTTCAATGTTCCTGAGTGTATGTATGTATGTTTTTTTTATTTCTTTTCGGCTTCATCGTCCTGGAATGATGGATGAGCTTTAAAGGGAGGTGTAGGAGTTCAAAAGTGCCCCTAACCACCTGCTACAGGGGGCAGTTAGGTTCCCCCCTTGGGGTTGGAATTCTAAGTATTCATGGTATGGCCGAAAAACGCCAGCTGAAAAGGGGACGGAGACTCCCCTCCCTCTTGGAGTTTAAAAAGATTTCATTCTATGTCTGGGTGCGAAGGAGAGCAGTTCTGTCCTAGTGTTAGGGCTGCGGTAGCCCAGTGGTTAAGGTATCCAACCATGGCAGGCATGTCATGAGTTCGATCCCAGTACCACTAAAGACCCGCCGTGTAGGGCAGCGATGCACGTTAAATCTGTCGAGAGCTGAAACGTCCTCCCGTTGGTGTGGTGTAGTAGTTAGGAGAGGGAGGTGCCAGCTCAGGTGTCGTCCACGTCACTTGACCATGGTTCAAAATTACGTGGTCCGTCGCCAAAAGCCCTCGTGTAGCTGAACAGTGCGACGTTAATATTAACTCACTAACTCACTCACTGTCCTAGTGTTTTTCTTTAAGTGTTTTTTATCTTTAAAATTAACTTTAATATTTAAATTTTAGACCCTATATCTTTAATTTGTTTCCGTGACCATTCATAGTAAACAAATTTTAGTAAGATTAACGCTTTTTTTTATCATCTTATATTTTATTCCTTCAATAATTTCCTCTGAATCGAATTGTTCCTACATCACCAAATTTATAAGCAGCTTTTGATTTTTTTTTATAATTTGCTCTTGATTCTTCTTAAAAAGCTTTTTACCCTTTTTTAAATTTTAACCGCTTTTTAGCTTTTTTTTAAATAGCATGTTAATTTCCAAAAGAGCATATTTCCTCATATAATTTACTTTTTACAATCATATAATTTACTATTTTTTTTAATAATTTTAGTTTCCCATTTAGACTTGTTTCGAGTTCATAAAATCTCTTCAGTAAATTTCTAATAATTAGAAATGTTATTTTTGCATTCTGTTTCATGTGGAGGACGATACTGAAGAAAATATATCTTCCTTTTAACTACCACATCACAACACATTCACAATAAGAATAAGAAAAAATCAGTCAATTTCATACACACATTTGGTTGAAATATTATAATTATTTGCATTCTAATCCTTTAAATTTATTTATACAAAAAATGTAGGCTTACGAATGTAGTTTTTAACGTTATTTTTAAATATAAGACTAGTTTTTTCTAGTAGGAATTATTTGATTATTTTTGAAAACTTTAAAATCATTTTTAAAAATATACTGCGTAAAATACAGGTTCGTGTACTATATGCTTTCTTAAATTTCATTACTAAAATCAATGCTATTGTCCTTTTTAATTATTTAAATGTATTTTAAAAAATTCTTTCAGTCTTATAGTTAATAAATCATGTATAATTAGGTAGTAATTAAATTTTTTTTAAAAATTTTATTGCTTATCGCAAAAATTGAACAAAAACTCAAATTTGTAATGATTTTAAACTATCAAATTAAAATGTCTAGACTTCGTAAAATATTTTTAACTTTTCATATAGGAAAAGTGTTTCACAACGAGGAACATTTGCTACTTAAAAAAAGGAATTTTTTTTTTTGTTTGGTCCATCTCTAAACTCAACTCTACGAGAGACTGAATTCATTACAATTACTTCTTTGGTACAATTACAAACTATATTTAAAAAAGTATTGTTTTCTTTTTTCATTTTCATATAAATATTGAGAAAGATTAGAATTGTCAAACTCCTTTATCCCAGAGAAAAAACATTAATGCTCCCGTGAAAGAAATAAAATGTTTCGCGATTTTATAAACTGTCAGCTTCTTTTTCCCAAACTTTTAACCTGCGGTAGCGAAGGGGTCATAATCCCGAATTCGTGTCCAGCGTTGTCCAGTCGTGGTTTTGAGTCTTAGTGCTACGAAAAACCAGCCGAGCGTAAGCCCGACAAACGTTAAATCTGTTGAAGCCTGACGTTTAGTTGGTGTGGTACGGAAGTCTGAAAAAGCCAGCTCAGGTGTCGTTCTCGTCACTTGACCGTGGTTGAAAATTACATGATCAGTCGCCAATAGCCCTCGTGTTGCTTCTGGGCTTAAGGGGCATGCTCAATTGTTTTTTCTACAACAGTTTTGAATATGTAATTCGCTGGATAAACTCTGCAAATGCAATTTTCTTTCAAGAATGTCTAATACATTCAGGTTTTAGTAAAATGATTTACGCTTTTGAATATAAAATGTTATTTGTAAGAGTTCTCGTTCTAAAAATATCATACGTGAGGATTTCGATTTGAAATCAGTTTTTTTTACCCATCTCATATTAAAATTTTCACTCACTCACTCTCTTCTCTCTCTCACTCCATAGTTTGCTCAGCGTAAATTCCACAGAAAAACTTGTTGTAGAGGTTCAGTCTATTCTGTACTACCTAGACTGTGACATCCACTTTTCTTATGTTTGCGGCCATAGCGGAAATTTCGGCAATGATAGAGCGGATCAGTTGGCCAAAGAGGCAACTTGCCAAGATATGAACCTTTTAATGTCTGTGCGATTGTCCCACTGTAAGCATGTAGCTTGGGAAGGAACTGTTTCCTCCTGGAACATCGAATTCTTGGCATCGCCTAAAGATTTGTGGACTAAAAGGTTTTTCCCGACCCTTTATCAATGGCTTAAATGTAAGAAATTTGTTACTGATTTCAAGTTATCCCAGATTCTAACAGGACATGGAAATTTTAAGAGCTATTGATCTAGATTTAATTTAATTGGTAGTGATATTTGTTCTTGTGGTCAGAATGCTGAAACTGTGGAATATGTATTGTTGTATTCTAAACTATATTTCTCTCTCTGTAAAAGAAAGAATTTTAAAAAGGAGGTGAAGAGCGTTTAGGTATTTCCTGGCTACCTGTTTTGTTTTTGTTGGTGAATTGTACTGAAAGCCTAAATGTCTTAAGAAAATTTGTTTACTGTACAGAATTTTAAATTTTGATTGGTACTTCCCCTTGTTTATATATTTGTGTATTTCCACTCTTCCTTTTTATTTTATGTTTTTGTCTTTAATGTTTTTTTTTCCAAATTTGTTTTTCAATGATATAATTGTATTACCACTTACATCTGTAAGCCTCATGTTACAGTCGGTCGAAAAAATAGTTGAGCCCCCGTGACCCTTTCAAAAAATGATTGGAAATTGAAAACGACCTTTTTTGAAACCATCTCGTTTGAAACGAAAATCATCTCAACAACGCATTTTTGTTGTACATTGTTTTGTTTCCACCTTTTGTTTTCAAACGACTCTTTTTATACGACTGTTGTCCATTTTTCACCTACTTTTTACCCCAACTTTGAGTTTAAGGTTTCTATCCAAAAGGGAAGTTAAAACGGCTCTTTTGATATGAATATTGTACATGTTTCACCTAATTTTTATCCCAAAGTTGAATGTAGGGTCTAGATTAAAATAGGACTCAAAGTATCCCAGAGTAGTTAATAGGAATGGATGACACAATTTTTTTCAAATTTCTCACAAAAAGTTTTTTATAGCCAAGAGATAATGTTTCATTCCTCCCCAGAGAGACAATTGAAACAGGGGTCAAATGAGGCATCGTGGCGGGGTCAAATGATATTCTTGGCATGTCAAATGAAATTCTGGGCATGTCAAATGAAATTCTGGGCATGTCAAATGAAATTGAGGGGTGAAAAAAAGGGAACAAGCTTTACATTTTTGGTGTGAGAAGCCATTTCCTCCAATCATGGTGAAAGGTCCGCTTATTAACAAGTAATGATAAAAAAAAAAGATGCATTCCAATCTTGGTGTATTAATGGACCCGAAAAAAGAGGGCCCGAGGGCGACTCGATTCCCCAATTTTCGGACTTGAGGATTTGGGCTAAAAACAATTACCGTTAAAACTGCCATAATTTGAGATTAAACATCACTTCAAAACCTGACAGTCTTAACAAAAAACATTTAGCATGTGTGCCGTGAAAAATTTGACTGGCTGCTGGCTTTTTATACTCTAGTAGGGTCACGTAAAACGATTGGTTGACGCACATCATACAGCATAAAACCGTCCAACGTTGGCATAGTGTGTGTCTTGAAAAAAAGGGAACGAGTCGACTCGATCTCCCTTTTTTTCGGTAAATTTTTTTTCACTCACTCATTCTACTAGAGGGACCATTTGCTTTTTACTTTATGCTTGCAGCTTGTTAAGTGCTGCAGGTATCGTGCAAATCGGTAACTTTTCACCATGGTGCCCTTGGATATATCAGAATACTCGTACAACTCATCGTGCAGGTGGTCAGGCAGGGTGTGGTCATTCAAATCCCGGAAATGGGGCAGCGTTTCCAAGTTTATTGTAAAAAGTCCCAGCTTTTCAAAAATTTTCCGCTGATCCGATCTCTTGACGACGATGAGGCCTCTGTTTCCTTGAGCCAGGTGACAAAACTTGGCCCTGACGCAAAATGACAGGTATTCGAGGGACACGGATCCGGGAAGATGGCTTTTCAGGCTGAGGAGTTCATTGATGTAGTGGTTAGCCCAGCTATCTTTGGGGGTCGTGAGGAGGTTCAAGTGGTCCACTATGAGGCAAATCACTTCTGGATCTTTGCCATCCTCTGGAATGCTGGCAATAGTTAATTCGATGGGGACAGGTTGACTACCATGGTGAAACACGTTGGCATGGGCGAAAAAGGCTAGAGGAGACATGTTGCTTCAGAATGAGAATGTCTCTGGATGCTGAGAGCTCGCCTTTTATACTCTGATGGGTCACGTGAATCTATTGGCTGAGAATCACCTAACATCTATTGTGATACCTTGAAAAAAGTTTTTTTGTAAGAGTCAACTTGACTCGATGCCCCTCTTTCTTTTTTTTTACAAAACTTAAACTTTATGGTTCCATTCCGCCAGCAGGTATTTGGCAAATTCGTAAGATTTTACAATGGTGCAGTACGAAATGTTCTCGTGCACATCCTCATGCAAGGAGTTGGGAAAGATTCCATCGTAAATGTCTTTGAAATCTGGCAGCGTCTCCAGGGACATGGGAAACACTCCCAGATCTTGGAAAATTTTTGTTGTTGTGTTCCTTTGACCACCATGAGGCCTTCTCGGCCCAGCTGGCTCAACTTGCCCCTCACGCAAAAGGGTAGGTATTCCACGGTACACTCTTGGGTATAACGGGTGGTGTACCCGACGAAGAAGTTCATTTTCGGGGCTGTTGGATCGCAATTCTTTGGGCGTGGATGTGAGACAGGCATGATTCACCGTGATGCCCATCACTTTGGGATCGCTGCTATCGCTTGGAATCGTGGCAATGGAGAGTTCGATGGGCACTGGTTTGCCCTGGTTATGAAACACGTTGACATGAGTAAAATAGGCGGATTGGCTTGACATGTTGCTGAGAGAGAAGGATTCGGTTTGCTAGCCCTTATATATGCTCGAGGAGCGTGACGTCAGAGGGAATCCCCTGGGCCAAAGCTTTCTGATGCGAGCATTCCACATGTTTTTCCAAAGCCCGTTTCCAAGGTTGGGGACACACCATACGCCACGGTAGGTCCTCGTCTCGATGCATTTCCCAATCGTCCAACCACGTCAACCATGTCACGTACACATCCGCCAGTCGCGTGCAGTGCGTGAGATCCAAAGTGTAGGCATCCGTATTTTTAGGCTAATAGGTCTCCCAAATTCGGCGAGACGGGGAACGACCCACTCGAAAGAACTTTAAGTATACTCCTTTATACCACGTCAGATCTAAATGACTCGTGAACACAATGACTGTTTTTCCAAATGAATAAAGAACGTGAACGCCAAAGTTGGGTTCAAAATAAATGGTGTAAGGATAATCTGGCTCGTAATACTTGACTCGATCCGGCCACCGGCCCAGATTTCCAAATACGATAGTAGTGCAATGTCGACACTGGTCCAACA
The DNA here is from genome assembly GCA_019973935.1 of Trichonephila clavipes. NCBI lineage: Eukaryota > Metazoa > Arthropoda > Arachnida > Araneae > Nephilidae > Trichonephila > Trichonephila clavipes. The sequence continues at coordinate 76,891 of BMAU01015887.1, forward strand.
AGTTTTGTACCGAAACCATTCTTACAAAAAAATGAGACTTGTTTTCAGGTTAATTATTTATTTACAACAAAATACACAATCAGCTACAGGACAGATCCATGGGTTGGATGACTTTAAATCCAATAGAATTTTTTACACAATGGTTCAGTTTGGGCATTCTCAAGTCCATGGGCTCTATACCCAACTCCCTTTCAAATTCATCCAGGAATGAGATGAGATCATTGTTTCCATCAAAAATAGATGGTACCGTGTGAAGCAGCTGGGATTCTCGGGTATGGGATGGGGGTGCTAGTTCCTCTCCAAATACGAACGACATGAGCTGGTCGAGCGAAGCAGCATCCGTGAGGGTCGGCTCCAAAGTGTCAAGCTCTGGAATCTGCACAGGCTCTGGAACAGGTGGCTCTGGAATCTGCACAGGTGGTTCTGGGACATGTTGCTTTGGAATATGCATATGTTCTGGGACATGTAGCTCTGGAATCTGAATAGGTTCTGGGATATGTGGCTCTGGAATCTGTATAGGTTCTGGGACAGCTGGCTCTGGAATCTGTATAGGTTCTCGGACAGGTGGCAATGCCATCGGTAGATCAGGTTGTCTGGACACATGTCTAATGACGGGAGTGATACGCACTTTGGATCATCTCTTGGAGAAAGGTGGGGACTTTTCCTCCAAAGGTCGCTTTTCGGCCGGTACATAAGCCGGGGTAGATGGAGGCAGCTTGTGCGGTGTTTGATCAAATTTTTTCATTTTCTGGTAATCTCCCAAGTGGAAACCCTTCTGGATGAGCTGGGGCAGAAGGGATTCGGATATAATGTCCAGACCAAATGCTGTTTTTTGAACCGTCAGCACAATGTAGTTTGTTCCAGTCCGGATCGGATACGCCGTATGGCGCTCCAAGATTGTTCGATGGTAGAGCATTTGGTCATACGGCTCAAAACTCCTCCTAAAAACATTGGGTTGGGCTCGGCACTTGAAACAGGAGGCTGACAATTCATAGATCAACATGGGCGCATGCGTCGTTTGAATAAAGTGAATCTCTCCGGATTTCACCGTTCGCAAGCCAAAGGTAAAGTCTTTTTTGGCAAAAAACATGTTGCCATAAATGTAAATCATCCTCTTGTAGGTATTTTTGAGCGGTTGTTTCGGATTTCTCAAAAGGCCTTTCGATGTTTTTTCCCACATCACTTCGTTGGGTCTAAATTCGTTGACATGCTTTGCCTCCATCACAGCACGCTTGAAATTGTCCAAAAGCTTTTTTTTATGACAATGGTCTTTACAAAACACGACAAACACACGTTTTGCGTTGGGCTCTGTTTTGTGTAGATGCTGCCAGCTCTGACTTTGTCCTGTTGAGCTGCATATTCCAACGCATCGGGTTTCTTGGGCAGCGTCCCGGGCACAACAGTGGTAGAAATGTGCTCGGGGAAGGCATCAGTCGGGTCCATCGTGCTGACAGATGAAAAGTGTCGAAACAAATCTCGCTTTTATACTATTCAGACAGGATGTAGGTGGAGATACCCATAGTCAACCTTGCTCAAGAGGGAAAAATGGGATTAATGGGTTGGTGGAGAATCGCACGCATGCCTTGAATGGCAATCCAACGATGACACTGCGTCTGGTTTCAAAATGGACATTCTCCTAAATCTCGTTGATTCAAGAGCATGACCGGGGTCCGTTTGAAAAGACTCTAGAAGCTCCAACTCGCTTAAATGTCTTTAAATTCGTGCTTGGAACGTTGATCGGTTACACAAATGGTACCGACATTGAGGTAATGTAAATATTTAAATAGTTTATTCGGAAACCTCTCGATCCAAGGCATACGAGACAAGAAACCTTTGGTGAGCGTGAAACCATGGTCTCGGAGACACAACACGGCCAAACCTTGAGTGTGGAAAAAAACTTGGGCATGTTCCTAGGGGAATCGATGTGCATAAGGGGTCGTCGAAACACCCTAGGGTACGACCGTCTGGGATCTCGTGGGCGTCTTTCCCTGGATCGAGGTCGTTGTTGAATGATGGAATCTACCTTCTTTAGAGCTATTTTAGGTGGATTGCTCAAAAATTCCAAGGAAACCATAGGTTGTTCTATGGGTGAAATCCCATCTTTAGGTGGCTCATGGGATGGAGAAGCCACTGGAGTGGATGGCAAAGGTGAAACAGGTGTTGAGAAATTGAACATGTCAACCAAATCATTATAGTCTGGAGAATTCATCGTTGAAAGAATCACGAGATGAGTGAAAGCTTTAAACGCTACTAAAAATTTTTTTTTTTAGTAGAGTTGGTTCATTTTTTAAAATTTACCTTTGGAATTTTTCATTTCCCGACGATGCATGCTTCCGTTTCATGAATGTTGAATGTGCAAATATGATATTCAACCATAACAAGTTGGAATGCAAACGATGTTTTTGATGTCAGGGTTGTTAAACTCTACCCAAGAAAATGGGAGAAAATCTCTGTGTCTAGGATGTCCTCAATGGTGTTCTGCACATTGGGCAAGTGTTGTTATAGTTTAGGTGTTGCAGGAAGCAATTCTTGTGAAATGTGTAACCACACTGCGTTTTTTTCTGGCCAATGCATTGGACAGATTGGACATGCATCTGGCACTTGAAAAACAATCTCGGGCCATTCCTGTCCATAACACTCATCCAACACTGCTTGAGCCAATAGAGTCTAGAGGGTGAGAGTTTGGGCACCCTGCTGTTCCCAAGTTTTGTTTGCCAGATTGCATAATCTGGGTTTGGCAAACACGGTCGCTTGAATAAAAGCCCCTTTGACGGCCTCCTCTTCCAAGTAATAATTGTACAAATACCTAGGTTCACTCTTGAACGAAGAAATTTCTGGCAAGGTGGGTCGCAGCAGCTTAGCAAGGTCAGATGGGATCGCTGTGAAATACGTTTCACAGGGCACTATAAAAAAATTGAGATATGCAGCAAGATTGGCCCCTTGGCACACGGCAAGGTGTAGTTGTGTGGGAATCCCGCTGGATTCCACCCAGGACACCAAGATTGAATTGAGGCAAAGAACGACAGGCGACATTTTTATAATAACAAACTATATTTATTCACTTAAATCAATTATCAACCATCTAATTACAAAGATTTATATCAAGATGTCTACATCAATGTGATTGACCCTTACTAGTAAATTAAATCACGAAACATGATACTTATCAAATATTAAACTCAACATCGAACGGGACTACCGGAATAAGAGGCCCCAGAGATACACGCAATCTGAATTACTAGCATTCATTAACTTCCCACTGACTTTATTATATAATTACTCTTATGATCCGATAATCTTGATTTTAAAGCGAGTACCATCAATAATTTTTGCTTGTTTTGTTCTGCACAACTTATATATATGTCTAGGTCAGAATATTCTGTAATTTAATTATGTGTCAAGACTTTGTAAACTTTCAATGTAAATAAATTTTTACCTAACACAACTTTTATCATATTTAATGTTAACATTTACAAATTGTGTACATATTCTTACATGTATGTTGCATGAATACTACTTATTTTCAAATTTTACAAAATACTCATAAATTATAGATGTAATATTCTACATACTGAACATATTTTTAAAAAATCAAAGTGTGAAATTAAATGATTTCAAAATTTTTGAGAATATACTTCAGAAAAATTGTATTCATTTCAAAAGAAATGTTTGCGTTTTACAAAGGACATTATGAAACAGAATGAGCTGAAAGTATACTTATATTCTTATTATATTTTTCTCAAGAAAAAAAATTGTGAGTCGCAAAACATTTTAATACAATCCAGCTGCTGTCAAAATTTGAATGTATTTCTCTTATACTACCTTCGATATCTCAAATCCTCACTTATGACAACTGAATCAAATCTATTATAGTGTTTGTACTTTTCCATTTTCTGTAATAACTGGATAGTTATATTTGGGGAAATAATACTTATATCACTGCTTTTTCATAGTAAAACCATTAAAATTTTTGCTGCACTCTTTTTTTCTTAAGATACTATCACTATCTTCAGCCAATATTGATTTATAATGATCTGTTTAAGGTGATGGCGGGCCATTAGTTTAACACCTTACATGACATCTAGATGGCGTTGGCTATTGCGAAATTTTTGGCATAAATATTTGTCTCAAGACTCCCAAGATGGGCAATAAATTTCTCTCTCGGGTAACCTTTTCAATGAAATTCTCCCCTTCAGCGAAAGGGAACACGCGGGGGGCTAAGGGAGGGGTGACAGTCGTAAAACTGGTAAAATAAATGTTAGCTCTTTTTTTTTCTTTTTCGGGGGAGGGGGTTAAAGCAGCAGAGTGAATCTTGACCATGAAAGACTTTTCATTTCTGGACATTGGTCAATCGTCAAACTTTTTCAACTCTTGGAATCCCTAGAACTGTAATATGTTTTCGAGGAATCCCCTTCCTCGCTGAAGGGAATATATCTTAAAATAATATTTAAAGTATATAGATAAACATATTTTTGATATTATATGTAAAGACAATTTTAAAAAAATATTATATTTTTTATTAAAAAATTTTTTGATGTAATTTTAATGTTATTTACTCATTGATAATATAAATTTGTGATCCAAATGTCATCTACGCATGCATTATACTTAGTAACTGAGATATGTGTTCACAATTTTTTACACAAACTATCGACGTATAAGCTTTTTGAAATTATCTGCAGTAGCATTTCATATTCCGTGTTCAATTTGTTTTTGTATTTTGTTTTGTTGCCAATCGCGTTAAAAATATTTTTCACTTTCTAAATACATTTTTGTGAATGGCATGAAAATGTTCATAGCTGTGTGAGAAATTCTGCGTATATGGCATGAATTGGTAACCTAAAATGTAGGTCTTCTAGCTTAAATTTAAATTTTAGCATCGAATCTGCTCATATGTCGATAAATTTTTTTTATCTTCTTCATTATAGGTGTTTTTTCCCCCACAAATGTAAAAGGTTTCAAAACATTGTACTAACTAGTATAAAATTACTTCGCGGAACTCGGGATAGCAAACAATAGTATATTCACAACCTACTGCATAAAATAAAGTTTTAAAATTCATTATATTACAATAAAAGTTAAAAAAAAAGTTTTTCAAATTATGTATAAATAAAATTTTTAATTTTAGTCTATGATCTTTAGATAATTGTGGCTAAACGAATTTCATGAGAACATAAATCCATTTTGCATACATATTTGTAATTTTTCTTTCCCATTTTTTTTTATTGGGACTCGTGGAACACAGTTTGTCGATCAATTCTCTAGATAAATGATGTACAGAACGAAACTGTTTAATTTTTCCTGAACAAATGATTTTTAAAGGAAGAATAGGTGGATTTAAAGCAATGAAAAATTAAATTTCACGTTTTAATGAACAAACAGTATGATACAATTTTACTTTTATACAATAGAACAGGGGTTGGCAACCTATTTCACGAGAGGTAAAATTCTCAGTGGTACCCTGAATTACTCAACAAATGTGTCAATTTTTGAGAGCATGGAAGATGATAAATTTATAATGGTCCTTATTATACGAAGATCTCCAGAATTATGGACAATTGCGAAATTTCGAAAAAATCGGAAAGATATCTCGAAACATAAATTTACAGCTATTTTGTGAATTATTGGATGTCATTGCTGGTGAGATTTGATTGTTTGAAAAGAGAAGATCGTGTGCACTCTGCTCTCCGCTTTTGGTTGATTTCGAAAAAGGCAAGAAAAAAAAAATTCTCTCTGTGTGTGTGTAGCGCACTTCCTTCAATAGAATCCTCCCCTTTCTCTGCAAGGGGAAGAGGGCCACAGTCTTTACGACTGTGAAACGAAATACTTGTTCTTTTGGGGGGGGGGAGTAAAATAGTGTTGAATCTTGACCATGAGAGAGATCTAAAATGGCTTTCTTACTTTTTCGACTCATGGATTCTGATAATTTGTTATGAATGCTTTATTCATTTCTAACTATGGAAAAAATCCTATGTATTTTGCAATCTAAATTTTAGGAGCTGTTCTTGTTTTAATATAGCTTTACCGTCAAATGTCTTTTAAAATGTCAATAAGTTGTTCGCTCTCCTTGATTATAGGTGTTTTTATCCACAAATAAAAAAAAGTTCATTTTCCATTACAAAACGATTTAATTGTGCAAAAGCAATGTATTAACGTGAATAAATTTGTTGTGTTGGTCCTGGTACAGTAAACAATGGAATGTTCACAATCTAGTAGGCACTACATATAAAGAAAAACGATTTAATATTCTTTTATAATGGAATAATAAATGTTTCTAAAAGTATTACAAAATAAAGTTCTTATGTACAAAAAAAAAAAAATGTTTCAGAAATTTCCAAATAGGTATACACTTACACCTGTATTACATTATTAAAGGTTTAAGGGAAACAATTTTGAATAGAATTTTCTTTAAAAAGTAGTTTTATATGTGTGTGTGTGTGTGTTAAAAAGTTAAAGGTTATCAATTTTGATATTTTTCTAAGATAGTATGCAGCTATTTCATTAAAAAACTGGTTAATTATGGTTTTGACCATTATTTTACATATAAAATATTTTTCAAATTCAAAAAATATTTTTATAAGAAATGGTACGTAAATGAAAATAAGCATTACAAAATTATTTCATGTTCAGCAAAAAAAAAAAAAAAAAAGAAAGAAAGAAAAGAAAGATATTTTGAAATTAAAATTTACTTTTGTAACTTTAGAGAATGATTAAAATATCATTATAAGGGAGAGAAAATAGGCTGGCAATTAATTATCAAGCACAATTAATCAAGCATATAATATATAAACATTGCCTTTATTTTTTCTAAGAAATTTATGTTTATTTAATGAATATATGTCAATAACAATTTTTCAATTTGGAAGTTAACATTATATTTAAATCAAAGAAAATTGCATTATTGTTTAATTTTTGGGCATATTTGGTAACAAAATAATAGTTTCATTCTATGTAGGAATCCAAATAAATTATTCTTCCTCTCTTTCTGTTTTTAGTACATAGGAAAGAAATTGGAAACTTTTATTGCTTTTTGTACTTTTCTTTCCTAAAGACTTCGGACCAACAAGTGTTTTCCGGTCCCCTCTGAAGTGAAATTCCCATGAGATATTATACATCGTGGGGTGGATGACCAGAGTACTTAGCTCTTCCGAGCTATAACCTCTCGCCATTAGGATTTCGAGTGTTATGACTCTTACATTTTTTAAATAATAGTACTTAAAAGTAAAATTTTTTTAAGGACAGTAATAGAAATAAAAAATTTAAAATTAAAAGAATGCATTAAGTGCTTGAAAAATACCATGAGATGTTGACCTCATGACATGACGAGATGCTTTTGAAAGGACGCTAAACGGTATTGTGGCTGACAAAACGGCAAAGTAATTTATCATATAGTGATTATACTGAGTAACAGATTGTTTTTAAACAATAATTTATGGTAAAATAGCTTTGTAATAATTAGATTGACTTAAGTTTTCTAGTGGATAGATTCAATATCTCCCCGAAAAAAAAAGGTATAAATTGCTCTTAACTGATTATGATATTTCCTGAGAAAATGAGTAGAAAAAATAAGAAATGTAAAACTTTTTAACATTTGAAAATCGAGCAATTTGATCCATAATTACGAGATAAAAAAGCAAACATTATTAATTATAACAGTTATATTTTTCCTTCGTTTATAAAATAAATCTTTCATTTTAAAAGTCTTCCAAAATTAAAAATTATGAATATTTGGGTTTAAAAAATGAAAACACCGTTTAATTATTTAGAAAATTAAGTTTCAATTTTTTAAAAAATTAGTGTTTTTAAAAGTTTATTCAGCAGATATATCTTTTTCTGAATGCTTTACTTTCTAATTCAAAAATAAACTAGTAATAAAAATCAATATTTTAATTATAGTAATAAAATAAAAACTCCAATGAGCAATAAATATATGTTCATATCGTAATGCCAACATATTTCTTTTTCCATAAAGAATTCATAATAAAATTTTACTACTTAAAAATTTTTATCATACATTTAACTAAAATGGATAAAATTTGAATTAACATTAATTCTAAATTTTATGTGTAAAATGTAATGCGCAAAGAAAAATCCCAACTTCTATTATGTTAAAAATTTAGTCAAGAACTTGATCAAGTTATTGAAAATGTTCAATGACAGAAAATGCCAGACAGTATTTTTTAATAGAAAAAAAGGCAAAAATTTAAAGATAGAGAGACTTTAAAATCGCGATATTACCATATTTATTCGAATCTAAGCCGCACTTTTTTTCCCGATGCTTAGGCTACAAAAATTCTGGTGCAGCTTAGATTCGAAGACCGAAAAAAGTTTTTAATGCTGGTAAAGTAAATTAATTATTCACTTTTTATTAATTCACCTTTATTATTTTTTTGTTTCGTTTAGTTAGTGATTGAATATAAACGTCATATTGATCAGCTACACGAGGGCTTTTGGTGACGGACCTCGTAACTTTGAACCATAGTCAAGTGACGAGGACGACACCTGAGCTTGCACCTCCCATCTCCTAACTACCACACCAATGAAAGGACATTTGAGCTCTCAGATTTAACGTTCATCGCTCCCCTACACGACAGAATTTCAGCGGTACTAGGCTCGAACTCATGATACGCCAGCCACTAGTACGTTACCTTGACCACTAGGGTATCGCAGCCACTTTTCATTCCGTAAATATATCATATATCGATAACAATGTGCTGAGAATTTGGGGTGCGGCTTAGAATCTGAACATAATTAATTGAAAAAATAAGTTTCTGTTAATTAAATTAGAAAACAATATTTTGTGTTGGTTCCAATGGTTTATGGTAAAGTTTTACGTCAAATATAAAATCGATGGGAAATTTTTTTTTGTTAATTAAAAAGAAAATAATAATATAATAATAATAATTGCATTACAATAACTAGATTAAAATTTTAATTTGAGTAAGGAGTAGTAATTTGTGTTCTTATTGTGAGTTAATTCACAACTTTCGATCAAGTATAAAGTAAGTATACTTTCATTCTTCGTTAAGTCATTTCGCAGAATTTAAATATTCTTACAGACATTCCTTCAATGACAAAAAAAAAAAAAAATTCTAAGCAGTATAATTATAAACGATTTTTTTTAAAGCACACATGCAGAAAATATTTAAAACTTTCCTAAATCGGAAAGTTCGTCAGATTTGAGATGTTAAATCTCTGTACATCATAAACCTTTTCCATTGTCCACTATTTGCAAGTTACCATAATTTCAGCTGGCGACTATATTTCATAAAGATATCGCCAAAAATAAGTATTCGTAGCCAAGAATAAATTCGCTTTTCAAACGATGGTGGTGCCATCTGTTTGAGATAGTCCTAACTACGCCAAAAATAATTCAGAATGAACTTAAAATTTAAAAAAGTTAATTAAGAAAAACATAAAACTTAATTCTGGCTACACTAGTCCAAAGAGGGAAGCTTGCTTTCTTATATACTATTTAATTCTACTCTAAAAAAATTTTTTTTTTCTGTTAAAATGTCTTTTGCGTTTCCACCTCCTATACTTTAACATAGAAAAGTCAAATTTCATTTTGCAAAAATGCTGAAAACTGTGTAATTTTCAAAAAAAATCAAAATTCAAGAAACACTATCCTTTAAACAATTATTTTCTTTATATCCATAAAAATTTTTATTATTATTGGAGCTTTTTCCTGCCCACAAATGTCTTTGCCGTTTCATCCCTATCCTTTAACATTGACCGAAAACAGCCTTAAGTTTGAAATATCACTCTTTCTATATAAATAATTTTATATCATATACAAGAGAAAATGCATCCATGTAAAGCCGTCGTATTGACAAATCAATGAAAAACATACATAAAATTTGTTGTTGTGTGTTGAAATTTCAAAACATATATAGGAAAGTAAAGAAATACTACTGAGTTAAAATGTAAACACTACTGTAATGGAGCCGCAAAAGGCACAGTTAACAGGATATAATGTTTCAGAGGCAGTTAATTTTGAAAACTAGAAGTGGGGAATGCATTTCAAAATCATCTGTTTAAAAAGGAAAACGGTGGCATTTTGCATATGATTGTAACATTTTTTATAATAACTAATACTTCAATGAAATCAGCAAAGTATCCTCTATTTCTTAGGATCAAAATATGCAAAAATTGAAGCAAAAGTTCCCTTAACATTAGATTTTTTTTTATGTTTGAAGTTTGTCAGATATATTATAATTTGATGCATGTAAATAAAACGCATTATAAAATCTAGACTTCCAGGACTCAAACATTTTATAGATATATATATATGGGAAAAAGAGGCTTCACAACTCATACACTGAACAGTTAAATTTAAGAAAGCATTTTCATAGCTACACACAGGAAAATAATGATTTGAGAATTGTTATTATTTTTTTTTTTTGTGTTTGTAAATTAGTAAGAACCATGCTGATATTTATGAGATTTACTTAATATATAGTTTCAACTTATTTCCAATCATAATACTTAATTTGTTTATCATTTAATATACTATTGTAAGGGATCTCGAACCACCTGCAGATACCCCAACTGAAATTTTAGTACTACAATTAGAGCTGATAAACGAAGATTCAACACCGAGCATTGGAGCAGGACCACGTTGCCTAGCTGATTTTGTCAAATTAAATGTCGTCGCAAATTATTTCTCTAATTTTTTTTGTGTTTTTATAAAAATAACAATTTTTGTTTTTAAAATATCAATACAAATTTTTGTAATAAAAGTTATTTATTCTGTGTTGACATTGATTTTGAAAACATATTTGTGGACCATCTTTCAATATAGATAATAATTTCTCCTGAAACTCAGTTTTAGCTTCTTTCTTCCATCTCCATATATTTTATGAATTGCTGATGCTCAACTTTTAAGCAAGCAGCAGCAGATGAGCTGTTGGCTTTTTAGCATGTTTTCTGAACACTGTTAAGGTGCCCTCTTGAGAGTTCTGGCTGTTCTTGGAGTTGCCTTTATATTGGCTTCATCTGTTTTATGATTTTCTTTATTCCTGCATTTTGTAATCTGTTAAATAAAAATTGCAAGTTTAATAGGAATACAAACTAGTTCTTAAATCAGAAAAAACCTATGAATATCTACTTGGTCAAATAAAAAAAGATTTCCTTTTGTTTCAGATAAGTAACACCTATTTTGTGTCTAGATTCGCAATAAATTAAAAGTTTATTATTGCAACTACTCAATAACAGTAGTTTACTTTATACTAAACAGCTTGATGGATTTAAAAGTAAATGATTACTTGGATCGAAACTATTATGGAAAAAGCAAAGATGATATAAATTTTTTTGAAAAAAAAACATTTATTAAAATATAACTTTTCTTTTTTTATATACTAAATTCATAAGCTTATTTCACGCATGATAATCTGACCACGTTTGTAGGAATGGTCAGATCATAATAAAAAAAATATACGTTTCACCAAAAACCAAAAAAAGCTATAAAGACTGATCTTTTGGCACCAACAGCTCATTACCACAAATAATCAAATATTTTTTATCTAATCTATTTGTCATGAAAATTTTGATAAATTTTATATTAATGCTTTTGAGTAATAAAATATAGGTTGACACGCGCTGAAATACTTTTGAGATTCTTTTTGAAAGAAAAATATTATAACTTTTAGTATAGGTAGAAGAAAGTTTTTTTACTTCATCTTTTCTGGACCAGTTAAACATCTACAGCAAACTTTCTTTAATATTTTTTTGTTACATAATACTATTTAATGGGTAGTTTAAAATAAACGTATGAAACATTTCAAAGCAGTATTTTAATTTTTAAGAACAAATATGCTTTATTCTTGTTGAAACAGTCTCTCTGGGAAGTGGGCATTAAATAACAGCTTTCAATTTTTTATTGACAAAGATTTAATTAAAATATGTAATAACTAGAGAAATTTACTTACTTGAAATTTCGATTTTGGTACTGTAGCTGTTAAATGGCGTAGACATTGGTAACGTCAGTATAAGCTCCAAAAAACTCATTTCAAAGTCCGTCTCTATTCCATTTCTTTAGACATTTCACCACACCCTGTTTTCCACATTTTTTGGCAAAGAACGCTGCATTTTTTAGTTGAATTTTTTTAAAAAAAATTTAAATATCTCATTGACGGATTTGTTGTGCCATCAGCGTCATTAGATTGCCGTGCTATTTCACTATACGCTTCGTTCTTTTTTATTATTTACTATAAAATACCAGTGTTCCTTTTCTAAATTAGCGTAAAATAAACTTCGATAGTATTCATTTTGAAAAATAAACATTGAAAAGAGACGAATATGCAACTCTTCTGTTCAGATCGCGAAAAAAAATCTGTCGAAGTCACGGGGTTTACTTCGACCAATGGGAATCGTCCAGTAATCCCAGGTTAAGAAACCCAAATTCAAGTAACTGAAGGTCGAAAAAGAGCTGTGAAGTGAAGTTCTGACCTGGGGTTGACTGCCGGTTACTTAACTCCAGGTTTCATCGCTGGGTCAGGTTAGCGATGAATACGAAGGTTAGTGCGACACTACACAGGCGATACCCACTGCTGCAAGTAATTTTGACGTTCAGTTTCCTCCCCAAAGTGAAGCACATGAGCTCTGACGATGCGAACTTGTTCTTGAAATTTAATTTTGCCGAGAGCACCCAAGCCTCAAACAGGTACTCAAAAGACCTTTTACATGCCACATAATCATGCGACATGGTCGCTGTCGATTTTCTGCATCATGAAAAATCCAACGACTTGGGCCAGGGTCGAACTCGCAACATTAAATGTAGAAGGCCAGCGACAAACCAACTACGCCACCCAGCCGGTTTGAAAATTAAAAAAAAAGAATTAAGGAAAAATTTTAAAAAGATAACTCTGAGCTAGAAAGAAATTTCATTACTAAATGAAAAAGTTAATTTCTGATATAACGAGGAGAGTTAAAAAAAAAGAAAGAAAAAAAGAAAAAGAAAACTCTTTCACACAATTATGATTCCTTGATTGATTATTAGGGAGAATATATAGAATTATAAGACATTTTTGAGGAGCCACATTAAACATACACCAGTGGCACACACAGGAATTTTTCAAGGTAGAAACTCCAACATTCTCGTGTCATACTCCAATACGCCGCCCAACATATTCTTTTGATTTTGTCGGTTTTCGAGAACAAAAAAGCAGCAAAAAATTAATTATTTAATAATTAATTAGTATTAATTAGAAAAATTAATTATATTAATAACAAATACTTACTTAAATTTTACGTATTAAATATAGAGGATTATAATTAATCGTAGAAAAATCAAGGGCTATGAGGGGCTGGACTCGGGGATCCCCACCATCCTTGTATGTGTCATTGACATACACACAGAATATATCTTAAAATAATATATTCAAAGTACCGTAAAATCCGGCGCATAACACGCACCTATACTTTCAAGCTGCAATTTTTAATTTTTATGTATATTCGCCGTATGACGCCCCCTTCTTACGAAGAAAACGACAAATGTACATATGCAATGCTCTAACGTTTTGAAGTAATTTATTCAAGATATTGCTCCAGGCATTAGACAAAATTAGTATATATCTAAAACTACAGCGCTTTAAGTTCATAAGGAATGTGTCACTTCTTTTAAATAAACAATATTTCGATTTATGTAGAAGTCTCATTTTTTTCTGTGTGCTCATCTTCTTTTCATGTTTAAAGGTCCCGTTTTCATACCCGGTGTACAACGCGCACTCGTAAATTTCGATCTTATTTTTTGTGTTAAAAGTGTGCTTTATACGCCGAATTGTACGGTAATTAACAATATGTCATGGATACTTTATGTAAAGCTAGTTAAAAAGAGTATTGTATTTCTCGCACACATTAACAAATTTTAACGTAATTTAAATACAATTTACTCATTAATAACATAAATCTGTGATCCCAGTGTCACCTACCTCTACATTATATTTCGTAACTGCGATTTGTGCTTGCGTTTTTTACGCAAACTCTCAAAGTCTAGGCCTATTGAAATTATCTGCAGTCGCATTTCATATTCTGCGTTTAATTCATTTTTGTACTTTATTTTAATAGCCGCTCACGTTGAGAAAAATAATTTTTCCTTAAATACATTTTCTAAACGGCATTAAAATGTTTACAGCTCTATGAGAATTCCTATGTATTTTACATGAGTTTGCAATCTAAAACGTAGGAGCTGTTTTTGCTTAACTTTGGATTTTAACAGTGAATCAATTGATATGTCGAAAAGTAGTTTCCTCTCCTTTATTATATTTGTTTTTTTTCTCTCATATGTAAAAAGGAGCATTTTTCATTAAAAAACTATTTAGTTGCGCAAAATATTGTACTTTTGAGAGTATAAAATTATTTCGTGGAACCCAGGATAACAACAAATATATATATATATATATATATATATATATATATTGTTGTATTTTTAAAAAATTAGATTTGTCACATAATGAAATTAGTAATCGTATTATTGCTATTTATAAAAAATTAGGTTATTGTATTCCTAAAATTAAGTATCCATATATTTTTTAACTCCAAAATTCCATAAAAGTCCGGTTAAATTTAGAACTGTGACAAATGGTTTTAGAACATATATTACTACTGCAGGCAAATTACTTCATAATATAATACAAAACTTTATTAATCAGCAATGTAATAAAGCTATAATTAAAAATAGTAAAGAGATTATAGATTTTTTTAATGATAAAAATATTTATTCAGTTCATAGTTATGACTTTGAAGATCTTTTCAATTCCATTGATTTATATGATATTATTAAAGTAATTTTAGAAAACCACAGTATGTATAACCTTAATATTAATTTTAACAAATTTAAAAACTCTCATAGATTTTGTCTTAAAAGAAAATTATATCAGTTTTAATGGTTCTTTATATAAACAAGAGAAAGGACTCCCACAAGGGGGCCCAGCTAGTAATAGTTTGGCTAATCTTTATTTACATTTTTATGAATATAGTTATGTTATTAATAATGACTACTACATTTTTAGATATATTGATGATTTAATTATTTTTTGGTAAAAATGATAATTTAAATCCTATTATTAATTTTTATCCGTCCTACTTGAACTTAGTTAAAATTAATAATAATCCAATGAAAACAAATTACCTAGATGTATCTCTGTATATTAAGGATTTGAAACTACATACTAATATTTATGATAAAAGAGATGCCTTTAATTTTAATATCATCAAAGTGCCTTACTGGAATTCTTATTTATCAATATCTACATATAGAAATATTATTTTTAACTATATTTATCGCAATAAAGTATTAGTTAGCGATAAAGCTAATATTTTTTTAAATCTTAAAAAAAATTTTAATCACTGTATTGAACATGGATACCCTGCTAATTTTCTTTGTAACTATATTTATAATGATTTTTTATGATACAATTTGTATTAATGTAATTATTTACTGTTATTATGTTTTGTAATTTTTTTTTTAAAATTTAGACAATATCTAATTTATCCTACAATTATTAAATAGATGGCGCCACATGCTTGCTTTTTTTTTTAAATCTTTAATATATATTTTTCAGAGTTTCTTTATAATTTACGCTAATTTTATGATTTTTATTTTTATTTTTATGATTTTTTAAAAGTGTATATATATATATTTCTTATTATCGTATATCGTATCGCAATTAATCGTTTCTTATATCGTATCGCAAGTAACTTTATGCGGTTCTGCTCTCCCTATTTGGCGGGAACACGATAATGCACTCTTGGCCATCGTTATAAATCCGTTTTAGTAGGTTATGTTTATGTTCATATATTCTTGTTTAATGACTTAATATTTAAATTTTACGTATAGAACTCTTTCCTTTCCTCTTGGTACATAGTATGACAAATTACAGGTGAAGGTTGGCGCCGCAAAACTTGTTTAAACCTGCAATCCTGGTTCCTAAGGCCAGGAATTTGTCTTTATACTGTGTGCCTACTTCCTACTTTTAGTTATCTTAGGTTTATAACTATATGATTATTTTTATATTTTTGTTTATATGTATATGTATATGTGTGTATAAATTTATATATATGTGTATGTATATGTATATGATTATATATTAAAAAATTCTTATATTGGATTATATATATATATATTCACAATCTACTAGGTAGTACATATAAAGAAAAGAAGCTTCGTGGAACCCCTGGATTCCGTGAAACCAGTTTGAAGACCATTGACTTATCCTAACCAATCAAAGAGCACCAGATGGTGATCCCTCAAAGATATTGACAGTGTTTCATAATCGGGGCTGCAATTTCACCTTTGAAAAGTATATATCTCTATATATAATGTCAATGCGTGCAAAAATAAAAATTATCTAATACAGTTCTTCTCAAACTTTCAATACTGGCGCCCCCCTTTTCGTTCACAATTTTTATCGCGCCCCCCTTATACATTAATAATGTACTGAATACAATAATAATGCACTTTGAAGCTAAAGCTACAATAGGCGATCTTAATTATAAACCATACAAATTAGTAACATAATTTTTAAAATTTGTATACTTACTTTTAAGCAAAAATAAATAAATAAATAAAATAATAGGATAATTATTATGTTAATTTTCCTTTTTCTAATTTTTAAATTGAACATATTGCAAAATCCGGTAGATGCGTAGAAGACAAAATATAGATATGTGCTAAATATAGAAAAAGAATTTAGAGGGTCAATTTCTAATCATAAGCATTCCTTATAAAAACTTTGCTTTGCAAGACAAGCCCATGGAAGTCGTTAATACTTATTAAACTTGTTCTTAATTTAGTATTAATTAATTAGCTATAAATACTCTGTGCAGCACTGATACGTTAACAGTTTACCGGCTGAAGTGCCCGCTCTTTGCACGAGTTCATTTGTAAGAAAATAAAACATTATTGATATAATAGCTGAATTGTAGGGAGAGCAAAGCCAAGTGCTCGACAATGTTTACAAAAATGTAAAATGATCTTTTTAAAATGGTTGCTCAAATTATAATTAGTTTTAAGCGAATTGTAATTTTAAGCCTCACAGAATTAGCATTTATAATTGATGTTAAATAATGAACAATAATATAAATTTCCGATGAAGAATAATTGTATTATTTTTAATATTTAAAAAGCGAAAAGACTTCAACATGTTTTAACCCGGGAGCAGGCGCGCACTCGATACGGTCAAGCGGGGCTATTGAGTCACCCCAATCCTTTTTTATATAATTATTTTATTGTACACGATACAAATCGTGATTCCAGTGAATAATTTAACTAAGAGAAAGTTTACTTACATACTTTCAAGATCTTTTCAATTTGTCTTTGGTAACAAATAAACAGTTTTACCAGAATTAACGATTTCGTAATCTGTGTGTCCCGTGCGACCACTTCCGGGTAAAAATTATTTTCATTATGATAATATGTATGTTACTGCTAAAAAAAATGTGTAAAACGTTTTTTTGCATGGAAAAAAGCGCAACAAATACATTGCTTACAACTTCCCTAAATGAGAAACCAACACGCGAGAGAGGAGTCATAACTAACTGTACCAATAACTTAGAAGGTCATACAGATTACAGCTATAATGTGCAGTATTTCAAAAATAATGCCATTGATGAATTTTTTATGTTCCTAAATTTCTTCGATTCTGGGTCTGGGATCTGTTTTTTCTCTGAAAGAGTTATATGTTAGGCTTAAACAGAAAGCGTAGTAAAAAAATCTCTCCTCATGGGATTACAGCAAATCAAATAAAAGTTTTTTTTATTTGGTTATAGAATCAAAGATAGCTAATTAGGTATTGAAGAAGTTTTTGTTTTTGATGACTTAATATCGCGTGCCTATAAATTATATCTGAGTAAAAGTGCATTTTTTAATATGTCTGGAAGTATTTTGTTTTAATTCACATTCCAGTAAATTAATTATTTTTAAATCTTCTATTTTCGATATGCTCGCGCCCCACAGTTTGAGAAACACTGATCTAATAGAATATTGTATTACCTTATAATAATATTAACTTTTTTTCCAACCTATTTAAAAAACACATATCTCACAATTCACAATTAAAAATATCTTCATTAAAAATCTTTTGAATACAAAAAAAAAATAAGTAACATAAGAAAATTCTTTTAAAGTCAATTTCTACTTAGGTTAACAAAGAAAATTTTTATTTTAGTTACTTTTTATTAAATAATTACAATTAATATAAATATGTATATGCGCAGTATTATATAAGTGGCAAAGCAGAAAAGGCGATTTTCCTTCCTATATATGGTGTTGGACTATTATTTTTGTTTTTTATTATATATTCGTTTATAAATCATGTTCTCAGAAATTAGGCCATCCCAGGTAGGATTTAAAGCAACGACCTTTGGATTAGAAGTCCGACGCGCTATCCATTGTGCTACAGGGACACGGTGAGCGGTTTTTCTTCTTATATATGGTGTCGGACTATTATTTTTGTTTCTATTAATAATTAATTAAGTTTAACTAATGAATTAATATTTGAAAAAAACTGTATTAACATCAAGTGTCATCCAAGTTTAAAAAAATGTATTTGAATTTGAATGAATGAATCGGAAGTATTTTATTATTAATTGAAAATTTGAGCAAGATATTTATATATATACTCATTGTCATAAAAGTTTGTGCATCAAGAAATAATTGTGGTATCGTAACGCAACTTGGCATGAAGGTACATGTTGGGCAGATATGAAAATGATTAGAAATGTGCAGAGTGATTGCGCGTTGTGTAATGACACTAGAGAGCGTTGAGCTTCGTTCTTCTTGAAGTATATAACAGGTAAGCAGAGCTTTTTTGAATGTACTTAGTCTTTTGCAAAAGAAACGCTGGCTGAAGGACATCTGGTATCGAGGTGCCCATTACGTGTGCTGCCAATGTCACCCACCAACCGACACCTCCGTTTGGAGTGGTGTCACTTACGACGAGATTGGACTGCTGTGGAATGGAACCAGGTCGTTTTCAGCGACGAATCTATATTCAATTTGAGCAGTGAGGACAACCGTGTTCGTGTGTGGAAACCCAGTGGTGAGCACCTCAATCTTGCCTTCGCTTTACAGCGGTACACCACTCCCAGCTGGTGTGATGGTATTGGGTGCCATTGATTACTATACATGGTCACCTCTAGTATTGATCCATGACACATTGACAGCCCAGCGGTACGTTCATGACATCCTTCAGCCACATGTGTTACCACTCATGGCAGGGCTTTCAGGGGCCATTATTCAACAAGAAAATGCTCGACAACACACAGCAAGGATGTCACAAGACTGTCTCCACCCCATTATCATCCTTCCCTGGCATGCTCGATCTGTAGGTTTGTCACCGATCGAGAGCATAATTGGGATCACTTGGGAAGGCAAGTTGGACAGCCTCTGAGTTTGGTCGAACTAAAGGTGTGATTACAGCAACTGTGGAATGAGTTTTCTCAAGACATTATACGGAACTTGTATGTCTCAATGCCCGCTCGTATCGCATCAAGCATTCGCGCTAGAGGGGGGTCCAACAGAGTACTAAAACTTCCGCTCATTCATACTTTTTTCTGCAATAAATGATCCTTTTTCTTTGGTTTTCTAATCACTTAATTATATCAAAGTAGTACTTACATATGTAAAATTTCGTTTCATCTTGACGACCCTTTCTTGGTGCCCAAATTTTTATGGCAATGAGTGTATATAGGGAGATTGTGAACTAATAAATAAAAAAGGTAGGTAAATATATTTAATTATACTATCAGTATAGAACTCTGAGCAGAATTTCCTTGATTGTAAATGCAATGAATATAAAAATTATATTAATGATCCTCATTAACATGTTATTACCACTGGCGTAGCTACCTCTTAAAGTACTCTGTATCGAAATTCCTTCTTGGCTCATTTTTAGAATTGAGAGCCCTGTTAGTGGGATAGTAATTACACATGTTGGGGGCCCCTGTAGCTTGGGATTGATTGATCATTGATACTACTGATACGGCAGTAACTATGCCCATGTCTAAACCAGGGGTGGGCCATAGTTTTGGCTCGAGTGCCACATTGGGGGAAGTGGAGGATACCGGCAGACCACCCTTTTTTTAAAAAATGAGTGCATTCATTAGTTAAATTTGCATCTCGGAAAAGGTATAAATTGTACCTCAAATACACCCAATAAATACACACAACTCTTTTTTACACGGTAGATACAGTCCTTAGAAAACCGTGCAAAAAATCGTGTAAACATGCGACCTATGGTAACTTTGGGATAGATTTCACAATTTTGAAAAATCGTGCAAGGTGAAAAATCTCTTACTATTTTCTTGCTAAAACCATTCACAAAAAAAGTAATAATAATATCCGTGTTACAAATTTATAAAACAAAAACAATTTATTTTTTTTGCAGAAAAAAATTAATTAGTGTACAGTGAAAATTCAGCTTATAAGAACATGCAACATATAAAAATTCAAATTGAAATGCGGAATTGTTTTACTAACAACTTTTCATCGCTACTTGATAACAAGTGTGCAAGTTTATTACGAACTGGATCAAAAACGCTATCACCAGTAGATGTGTCAGATATGCCTAGCGCAGTGAGTGAGTGGATATTAACGTCTGCAATGTTCAGTAACACTAGGAGCGCTGTGGTAGCCCAGTGTCAAGGTATAGGATCATGGCAGGCTTGTCATGAGTTCGAGTCCAGTACCACTAAAGACCCGCCGTGTAGGGCAGCGATGCGCGTTAAATCTGTTGAGAGCTGAAGCGTTCTCTCGTTGGTGTGGTATTGGTAGTTAGGAGAATGGTGCCAGCTCAGGTGTCGGCCACGTCACTTGACCATGGTTCAAAATTACCTGGTCCATCGCCGAAAGCCCTCGTGTAGCTGAACAGTGCGACGTTAATATTTACTCACTCACTCAGTAACACTAGAGCATGTCATAATAGACTTTGTTGCTCTAAATCCTAATAAAGATATTAACTGTAACACTAGAGCGTTTGGTGACGGACCTCGTAATTTTGAACCATGGTCAAGTAACGTGGACGACACCTGAGCAGGCTACCCCCCTGCCTAGCGCAACTGTCGCTTTTGATTCAAATGAAGAATTTCGCTCTTTATTAATGGCCTCGGTTTAGTTTTGTGTTGTTATAAAGTATGTTTTTAGCGACTATTTTTTTTTTTTTTTTTTTTGCTTTTCAAGTTGCTTATATAATTTTAATATCCTGCTGCACAAAACTTAAAATTACATTGAAATTTTATTGCACACTCTATGCCAGGATCATGAGTAAGAAAATGTTCGACATTTGTAGCAAATTTCAAGCCCTCGCGAATTAAATTATCTGTTAATAATTGAACTTCACCTTCGACTTCGTCATTATCGTCTACTTTATTATCACAAACTGTCATAAATTCGAATCAATCTCGTTCAAAGGACACGAATCCTCAAATGTTTCGGAATTTTTGCTACAACAAAAAAATCGTGCAAAAAAGAAAAAAAAATTGTTAAATTCGTGTACCATGTTATTTTAAAATCGTGTAAAAAAGACCATGTAAAAAAAAGAGTTGGGTGTATAAGTTTAAAAAAAATAGAGTGGCAGTTTTTCATTCAACCAGGGCCGGCTCTAGCAGTTTTGCCGCCCGGACAAAAATATAAAATGCCGCCCTTCTCTTCAAAGCAAAAAAATTATAATTAAAAAAGACAAATTGTTCACATAGATACACACCTATAAAACTCGAATAATTCTTGCGAACAAAAAGGCAGCGCAACAATATTATATGTATATAGATACATAAAGTTTTAAGTGAAGTACAAAATAATTCAAAATTAAGGACATAACTACCTGTTATTAATTCAAACGAGTAAAAGATAAGAGAAAAAATCGCTTATTTCCTCATGCCATCTTCTTCTAAAAAGAGTCTACTGATGGTGGGGATCCCAAACGTTTATTTTACCTCTACGTTAACCACACTCAAGACTAAAATAAAACATCTCCTGTGATTCTATATCTATAAAAAAACTCTTATTGTCCCTGTCCCCTTTTGGATAGTTAACACCTGAAGTTGCATGGGTAAAAGGATTGTCCGTAGTGACCCCACTCTGGAATGGGGAGAAAGTTACTAGTGATAGATGTGTAAAATTCAGGTTTCACGTAAAATCAAATTTCACGTTTGATTATATAATCCCGCATCGAATTCTTGAAGTTTCAACATAAAAGAAAACTCACATTAAATATGCAGAGTATAAAATAAGGAAGATAGAATAAATGAAATGCCAAATTCCCTCTCCATATTATTTCAGAAAATATGTCAAATTTTTTGTAACAAAAAAAAGTATATTTTTCAAATTCAATCCAAATGCCGCATTTAGAACTTGCCGCCCCAGGCAAAGGACCGTTTTGTCCGGCACTTGAGTCACCCCTGATTCAGCTTATTTATTGTGATAATTTCAAATCCTCTATAGCAGCAAGTTTGTTTAATTTTAAAGTCCTTTTAATTAGACAAATGTACAATATATACTTTTCGTTTCACGAGGTTTATGCTTTAGTACTTTTTTTTATTGGATTGTCACTATTGTGACATATTAGCTGGGGAAAAAAGGAGTTCAGTACTTAGAATTGTATTTACATTTTATTAATGTTTTACTTGTTACTTTAATACAGGTAGATGAATTTATAGGGTCAACGGCTAAGTATTAGTCAAAATGTGAAAAATCTTCTAGAGGGGCGGCAAATGAGGTCTTTGCACGCTGGCGGCCGACACCCTAGGATCGGCCCTGCTGACCAAGAAGAGATTTAGGATTAAATCTGGCAAGATTGATGACATTTGTTGAAAATTTGTTATTGATGCACTAGATTCATGCCTCCATTAAAAGCATTTGTTTGTTGCTCAGTTGTTTTATTTACCAGTTATTTTTTTGTATATTAATTAAATTTTAATATTAACACATTTTTCTTAAGTTTTAAACACTATAATTCTCTGCAATTAAAAATTTTAATCTTTTAAAGTAAATAGCTGTATGCCAGCTGCCAAAATGACATTTAAATTCATAAATTTGAAAAAATTCACTATTTTGTAAGTAGGGTTCCACCCAAAGCCGAAAAACATAGCAAGGGGTCTATGAGATAAAATAGTTTGGGACCCTCTGATATATAGATTATTAAATGTTATACCAGTTTTTATCATTTTTCCCTTAAAGAAAGGAAGTTTTCTAAATAAATTTGACTATGTTTCAGGTAAGAACTAAAAGTATTCGCCTGTTGAAGATTACCAGTAAATTCACATGAATATAAAACTCCAAAATCCAACTGCTTCTAATGTCATTGTGTGACCTTTCTCCTCCTACAAGAAACGACTTTCTTCACCTGGCGATTTTCTTTCTCTAGTTATTGCTATTTTTTACAAAAGCAAAGGGGAAGGAACCACAGAAACCGGGGAAAATATTCTGAAAGGTGGGGAGATATATATGAAAGGAACCACTTTTCAAGTGAAACGAGAGAGTCAGGGAAGAACCTAAAAAGGAAATTCCTGCAGCTGTTGCTGTGACCTCTAAATGCCCTTCAACTCAAAATGGAACATAATCCTTTTAGAATATTTTATTATGTTCTTTGTAATAAATATTACATTGCAGATTATTTGTAAATGGAAAAAATAACGACGATACGCATTCCTTTTTCTTTCACTTTTTTGCAGTTTTAACATTTGTATTTAAAACTTTGGCGCAATGATTAGTAGATTTTTTTGGTTTTCTGAATGATTTCCTTTAACAACGTTTTAAGTCGCAAAATAGATAGTACGGATACA
Source organism: Trichonephila clavipes (assembly GCA_019973935.1). Classification (NCBI taxonomy): domain Eukaryota; kingdom Metazoa; phylum Arthropoda; class Arachnida; order Araneae; family Nephilidae; genus Trichonephila; species Trichonephila clavipes. The sequence goes on from BMAU01015887.1 coordinate 100,669, forward strand.
TATGTATATGTATTATCACAGTTTTTCAATCAATATGCACAAAAATATTTTGTTAAATTATTTTAATACATGTGTGTGTGAACCATTTAAGGATACGATACGTAAAATGTCCTATTATATAAACACACACAGACATCTTTTTAGTTTCAATTAATACTATTATATACTTATTAGTTAGAAACATTAATTACGCCATTAAATCAGGGTTATGTACAATTCCTTATCTTTGAACTCGTCATCACAAACATGTGAAGCTGCGCTAACCGATTAGTCATGGCGTCGCGAGTGATGACAATTTTTCTTTTTTTTATCGAATCACACGCGCACTTGGGTTTGAATCTTAATTCCACTGATGATCTGTCTTGTAGAAGGATTGATTTACGTTACACCTCTTGAAACTAAAAGTCCTTACTCTGACGTGTTTTTTATTAAAATTTGATGCGTGGGGTGATAGCTCCGTGGCCGTCCTTGTCAGTTGATTGTAGTTGCAAATTTTACAAGATCTGTCGCAGGGGCTGCTGTAGGGCCGGACAAACTGGGCCCCTGCCCGGGGCGGCATTTGGATCGAATTTGAAAAAAAGTTTTTTTTTATCCTCACAAGAAAACTTGATACATTTTTTGAAATATTATTGGGTGTGAATCTGGTATTTCTTTTAAAGTATCTTATTTCCTTATTTTGTATTCTATGTTGAATGTCAGTTTTCTTTTATGTGTTGAAACTTGAAGGGTTCGAGGCGAGAGTATATGTTAAAACAGGAAATTCGATATCTTTACGTATCTTTCACTTGTAACTTTCTCTCCATCCAGGAGTGGGATCACAACGGACATTCCTTCAACCCATACGATGTCCGATGTCTGCTATCCAAAAAGGGGATAGGGTAAAAAGAGTTTTTAGTAGATAGAGAGCCACAGGAGATGTTTTATTTTAGTCTTGAATATTGTTACTATAAGTTAAAACAATGTAAAAAAAAGTTTTCAGTCAATTCCTGCTTTGAATGGATGGATAGAAAGTATTTTTATTAACGATTGAAAATTTGAATAAGATATATAGGGAGAGAGTGGACTAATCGTAGGAATTGAAAAAAAAAGAGCATTATTTGTCTGCATTGTTGTAGCAATGCAAATCTGGTTTGGCTAGTTTAGCTGAAAAATAGGTTTTCGACGCCAAATTTTGTCTATGTTTTAACAATTACATTGTTACAGCAATAGAGATGAATCTATGTTGGATGAATCTCTAATTAATAGACGGTTATAGACGCGTGAATCTAATTAAATTTAATCAATTAATTAATACTTGAAAAACTGTATTACATCAAGTGTCATCCACTACAAGTTTAAAAATTTTATTTGAGCTTGATTGGATGAATAGAAATTATTTTAATAACGATTGAAAATTTGAACAAGGTAAATAATAAATATATAGAAAGAGTGAGCTAATAGTAGTAATTGAATAAACGTTCGTGATCTCCACCATCAGTAGAACCTTTTCGAAAAATTGGCCTGCTGAAATGGGTGATTTCTTCTCTTAACTTTACTCGTTTGAAATAATAACAGGAACTATGTCCTTAATTTCAAATTATTTTGTATTTTTTAAGACAAAATATATATACTGTTATGCTGCTTTTTGTTCGCAAGAATTATTCAAGTTTTATTGGTGTATATCTATGTGAACAATTTATCTTTTTTTAATTATGATTCTTTGCTCTGAAGAGAGGGGCGGCATTTTCCATTTTCGTCCGGGGTAGCAAAACTGCTAGAGCCGGCCCTGTCTATCGTCATTAGCCCTCGAGTTACTTCAGGATGCGACGTTAGTAAACAATCAATCTCATTAATATGAATATGCAAAGTACGACCGACTTTCAGGGGAGAATAATAAAGGTATTCTACAAAAAGGATTACTTGTAGCATTTCAAATCTGTTATGAGCTTTCAGAAAACTTTTACATAAAATAGTGATTTATCAACAATTATTTAGAACTTTTTTTACGGTGAATCAAGTACGTTGATTAACTTTTAAATTCAAAGAATATGTAGATTAGGCTTTACCTGTGAAATTTTACAATTTTTAGCTCTAAGTTGATAAAAGAAACAAACTTAATTCAAGTAAAATCGTTAGAAATAGGGAAATTATTGATGTATAATTAACACTATCTGGAACAGGACAGTATCTGGATCCCCTGACAGGCAGCAGAAGCTCCATCCAATATTTGAAGAATTGGCCAAAAATTATGGACAGTACTGGTCTAGATATTTTATCCAAATTAGTTAGGCTTGGTCAGAGGAAACAAGTATGTCTCCAGTGGATTCCATCACATGTGGGTGTGCCTGGGAACGAAGCTGCTGATGAGCTGGCTGTTAGGGGATGTGATCTCCCTAACCCCAGTTCCACTGTCTTAACCCTTACGGAAATTCCTTCCCTCCAAAGAAATAAAATGAATTTGACTTGGCGAAACCCTCCTGCTCACCACTGGTACGCAGCTAAGAGTCCTGGCCTATCTGTACAGTGCAGGAGTTCCAGGGCCCATCAGACGGCCTTGGCGCGTTTTAGAAGCGGTCACCTGCGTAGTATGACTTTTGTGCAGGGGGTAAAGTTTTTCTTTACCTGTCCCTGTTCTCTCCTTGCTTCTCCTGCTCATCTTCTGGACTGCTGGGGCATTTCCCTGCGACAGTTGTATGAAGAACAAGGCCTGGTGTGTGAGACTATTACGCGGAGTGGTCAAATGGACTTGGTGTAGGCTTTCCTGCTCCAAGGGGATTGGAAACAACAACAACAGCATTCTTTTATTGATTCATTATTTAGTTGCTATGAAAATCTTTGAAGCATGTTTTTGTTTTTTTTTTACAAGTATAAATAAACATTGCATGTTTTCGAGTACTTTCGTAGTTTTCAAATCTGTAACTGCGAGGCCTTTAAATGTTATCAGCACAGCGAATATGACTATACATGTCATTCCTTTCAGCAGGCGGATTATAATAGTCTTCGATCTTTTGCGGGAGGAATCACAACGCTGTCATCTTCATCACAATTTAAAACTTTTGTTAGTAGGTGTAAATGCTCTCTGCTAACGTTTTTTTTTCTTCAGCCATCTCTAACTTAAACTTTAAGAAATCCATTTTGATCTTTTGGAGGAATTGCATCTTGTTTATTCTGAAACCAAGAATTTGTTACACTTAAAACAATAAAATGAACGGGTTCAAGAGACTTTGATGGTAAAGGATGATCAAAAATTGTCTTTCCGTTACAAATATTTCCATGTTTTTCTACATTGCTCTCATCTCAACTTGATAATCATTCCAGTATATATGGTTCATATATTTTGTCCGCAGCATAGTCATCATTCGAAAGATCACGAATTTCTTCTTGTGTGAAAATTCTTTTCGCTTATATATATAGAAATCTGAAAATTTTTTGGTTAATTCCATGAAAAATAATGAAATGTATGAGAAAATCTTATTATTTTTTTAAAAAAATAATAAATTTAAAAACCACACCTTATACCAACTCCCACCGGAAAATTCAGATTAGAGGGGGGAAGAGATACGGATGCAGATATCTGTGTAGAGCAGTCGTCAAACAATTTCGTCTCATTGAACCCTTAGAACTATATAATGCTTTAGGAAACCCATTCCACGCACTCTTAAAAGATTATATCTTAAACTAATATTTAGAGTAGATCTCTCTCTCTCGACATGTCATAGATACTTTTTATGTAAAGACAATTTTTTTAAAAAACTATTGTATATTTGTTTATTAAAAATTTTAATATAATTTATTTACGACCCAAGTACCATCAATCTGTGCATTATATTTAATAACAGTGATTGTGCTTTTTTTTTCTTCGAAGTCTATCGAAATTATCTGCAGTCACATTTCATATTTTACGTTTAATTTTCATTTACTATTTGTTTCGCAAGCACTCACGTTACGAAATATTCTTCATTTAAATACATTGTTCTGAATGGCATTAAAATGTTTATAGCTGTGTGAGAAATCCCGTGTATTTTTTATGAGAGAATTTGCAACCTAAAATTTTGGAGCTGTTCTTACTTAAATTTAGATTTTAAAGTCGATATGCTGATAAGTTGTTCCCTCTACTTTATTATTGGTTTTTTCCCACGAATGAAAAAAGAGGCATTTTCCCTTTTAATACAATTTAGTTTCGAAAAACATTGTACCAACGAGTATAAAATTATTTAGTGAAAACCAGGATAGTAAGCAATACCCGTAGAATATAGTAAACCATTTTGCATATACACCAGGGGCGTATCTACCGTCGTATCAATAATACGGAGCCCCAAGCTATAGGGGCCCCATTATGTGTAAGAATATAACCATAAATTGTCAAAACGCCCCGAACAGGCCCCCCCCCAAGGAATTTTTATACAAGGCCCACTCAGGACTAGCTACACCATTGATAAACATATTTATAATTCTTGGGTCATCAAAGGAATCAAATCATCATAGTAATTGGCGGTTCAGTTTTATATAATGTTTCAATTCAGTTTATTGACAACAAATCAGTAAAAGTTTAGTTTGAAGTTTAATAACAAATATAATGCATCTGTACTCGTTCATGTACAGAACATCCCTGATCACATCAAAGAAAGTTTTCACAAGCAACAGATTCTTAGCTCTCTATACTGAGTGGGTTCTGCCAATTTTCTGTTCGATTCTTATTGACCCGTGGAACCCTGTGTATGCCTGTGGAAACCCAGGGTTCCATGGAACACAGTTTAAAGACCACTGGTGTAGAGGTTGAAAAGGCCATACCCGCCAACAAATGTATGAAACAGAAAATTAATTGCAAAAAGGAGCGAGAGAAAGAAAAAAGATACTCAACCACATAGCAGCGTCCATGAAAAAATGCTATTAATTATATAACAATACATTTCGTTTTATTTAGGTTTCTATCATTAATGAAACAGAAAAGAAAACTCACATGACGAGCATGGTAAAGGTAAGCCTTTACAGCTGCAGTGACTCTAGTAACGCCCAAGTCGCACGATCGTGCTTGTAACGAAATCTCGAGTCCTACAAGCAATATTAACAAAGCATTTAATTAGTATTTTTACTATTTTACAATTATTTAAACATCGAGTCAAAGATGCTTGTCTAAGCAATTAGAAATATATTGATAATTAACTTTTTACGATAGATAAAAGAAGACGTGTTTTCGTTATGTTTGCAAACAAAGCTAGATTTGCCAGCTCAGAGTATAATGTGGACTACAACCGCCGTCTGTTGATAAAAAGTGATACTTTACACTTACTGTGCAAACCCACTCAATAGTTCGATTCGGGCTTTTCTTACATACGACTATTACAGAAGCAAAAACGTAAAAGAATATTGAACCCGCACGATCGTACGGGTTGGGTCTTGAAGGGTTATTCCGTATATCCCAATCAATCAATCTGTGATAAATACATAGAGAAATTAATTATTTGTATTTTTATTTTTAATATTTTAGTTAACACATCCAAGAAGAGAATCTCAGAACTAATAAAACAATTTTAACTATTATGTTACATGGTAACATATTTTTGATAAACTTTTGCATCGTGCGATCGTGTTGTTTTAAGTTACGGAACACATTTGCAAACAAACTGTGTGAGAACCCCCTGGACACTAAGATTGAATTGAGGCAAAAGAATTACCAGATGACATTTTTACAATAACAAATAATTTTTTATTCACTTGAATCAATTAACAACCTTTTAAATACAAATATAAATCAATATGTCTGCGTCAATTGGATTGAACTTTACTCTATTAAATTAAATCACGAAATATGATACTAATCAACTATTAAACTCAATATCGAGCGGGTTTACCGGAATAAGAGGACCGAGAGATATACGCAATTTGAATTACTAACAATCATATTAACTTTACACTAACTCTAATATTTATTTAGTCTTATTATCCGATAGTTGAATTTTAAATATCACCTGACTTTTACTACTTCACTCCTTTCAAGTCGGCTTAAACTTTCCGAATGTAGATCGCTGCCTGACAATCAGCCAGAAAACTAATCACACAATCAACTTGAATCGTCTTAGCGCTCCGTCTATGTATCTCTTGGCTCAATAGCCTTCCCCGCTAACCTACAACACTCTCCTTATATACTTTGATTCATTTGCATATCCCGTTTCCTCCTTTTAGAGCTGGTAGGAAATATACGCGAATTTACAATCCCCAAAGACGCCCAAGAATATGAGTGCTAAAGTTCCGTATAAATTCGTCACAACTGATAAGATATATTTAAAAGTTAGGTGACCTATTATATATATATATATATATATATATATATATATATATATATATATATATATATATATATTCTTATTCGTTCATTTTCACCTTGATAATAATAACGTACTCTTCTGTTTTCATTTTATTTTGATACTTTCTACATAATTGAATTTCATACATTTAACCATTAAAGTACTAAAACTTTTTTAAAAGGAAATTTTAAGACTTAAAAATAAGCCATTTATAAAGCAAAAATACAGTTAAAAAGGGCTTAGAATTAAACCCTTTATTTAAATATACATTTATATTTTTAACGAAACATAATTACAAATATTTTTTAATGAAAAAGATCAGTGAAAAGGAAAATATACGTTTGTATACATAAATTCGAGATTTTTCATGTTTTTATCTCCTTCTACAATGTTAAAATTTTTCACTTATTTTCACAATAAGAAACTCAAAATATGTAATTAAGAACCATAAGTGGAACATTAACTTTGATGAATGACATTCTCTCTTAAAAAAATGACACTAAACCCCATAAGAGTTATAAGCACAAATGTGTAAATTTTGAATTAAAATCATATTATTCTTTTTGACTGTTTTTTATTGCACACATTTTCGTGGGGGAAAAATATAGTTGTTTTCAAAAAAATTATAATTGATTCATCTTCTCTTTAGGTAATAATTTGCATTAAGAGATTTCATCATGGTGGGTATCTAGAGAATCTTAACAACTCATTAAGTAAAGCAGTGGTCCCCACCCCCTGGGCCGTGGACCGGTATCAGTCCGTGGATCAAACAGCTCAGGACTGCACAAGGAACATTAAATTATTTCTATTTTATTTACTGTGGTGTATTTCTCTCGTATTTGAGCGACTTTTATGGAAATCTCTTTATCTTCCATGTTTAATCACTTTATTTTCATTTTTTGGAGTAACTGTATTTTATTCTGAAGCCGTATTGAAATACAATTAAATTAAAATTATTAAATCAAAACAATCTAAATTATAAACAATTCGTCCCACCCAAAAGAGGCCGCGATAAAATTATCAAGCATTGACCGGTCCACGGTGATAAAAAGGTTGGGGAGCACTAATGTAGGGCCTCTTGCAACAAAATTAAAATCTTTTCTCCCAATGATGCTACGGATTAGTATTTTTACCATTGCAGACCTAGTGCATTCCCCAGAAGCTGGTATCACATTCTAGTGCGACACTACCCAGGCGATACCCACTGCTGCAAGTAATTTTGACGTTCAGTTTCCTTCCCAAAGTGAAGCACCTGAGCTCTGACGATGCGAACTTGTTCTTGAAATTTAATTTTGCCGACAGCCCCCAAGCCTCAAACAGGTACTCAAGGGACCTTTTACATGCCTCATAATCCTGCGACATGGTCGCTGTCGATTTTCGCATCATGAAAAATCCAACGACTTGGTCCAGGGTCGAACTCGCAACATTAGATGTAGAAGGCCAGCGACAAACCAACTACGAAAGCCACCCTTTTTGAAAATTAAAAAAAAAGAATTAAGAAAAAAATTTTAAAAATATAACTCTGAGCAAGAAAGGAAGTTCATTGCTAAATGAAAAGTTAATTTCTGATATAACGAGGAGAGTTAAAAAATAAAAACTCTTTCATAATTATGATTCCTTGATTGATTATTAAGGAGAATAGAATTATAAGACATTTTTGAGGAGCCACATTAAACATACACCAGTGGCACACACAGGAATTTTTCAAAGGATGGGTTCCAGGGTTGAAAGTCCAATATTCTCGGTATCATACTCCAATACGCCACCCAACATATTCTTTTGATTTTGTCGGTTTTCGAGAACAAAAAAGCAGTAAAAAATTAATTATGTAATAATCAATTAGTATTAATTAATGAAATTAATCATATTAATAACAAATACTTACTTAAATTTTTACGTATTAAAAATATAGAGGATTATAATTAATCGTAGAAAAATCAAGGGCTATGAGGGGCTGGACTCGGGGATCCCCACCCTCCTTGTGTGCCATTGACATACACACAGAATATATCTTAAAATAATATATTCAAAGTACCGTAAAATCCGGCGCATAACGCGCACCTATACTTTCAAGCTGCAATTTTTAATTTAGGTATATTCGCCGTATGACGCCCCCCTTTCTTACGAAGAAAAGCACAAACGTACATATGCAATGCTCTAACGTTTTGAAGTAATTTATTCAAGGTATTGCTCCAGGCATTAGACAAAATTAGTATATATCTAGAACTACAGCGCTTTAAGTTCATAAGGAATGTGTCACTTCTTTTAAATAAACAATATTTCGCTTTATGTAGAGGTCTCATTTTTTTCTGTGTGCTCATCTTCTTTTCATGTTTAAAGGTCCCGTTTTCATACCCGGTGTACAACGCGCACTCGTAAATTTCGATCTTATTTTTTGTGTTAAAAGTATGCTTTATACGCCGAATTGTACGGTAATTAACAATATGTCATGGATACTTTATGTAAAGCTAGTTAAAAGGAGTATTGTATTTCTCGCACACATTAACAAATTTTAACGTAATTTAAATACAATTTACTCATTAATAACATAAATCTGTGATCCCAGTGTCACCTACCTCTACATTATATTTCGTAACTGCGATTTGTGCTTGCGTTTTTTTACGCAAATTCTCAAAGTCTAGGCCTATTGAAATTATCTGCAGTCGCATTTCATATTCTGCGTTTAATTCATTTTTGTATTTTATTTTAATAGCCGCTCACGTTGAGAAAAATATTTTTTCCTTAAATACATTTTTCTAAACGGCATTAAAATGTTTACAGCTCTATGAGAAAATTCCTATGTATTTTACATGAGTTTGCAATCTAAAACGTAGGAGCTGTTTTTGCTTAACTTTGGATTTTAACAGTGAATCAATTGATATGTCGAAAAGTAGTTTCCTCTCCTTTATTATATTTGTTTTTTTCTCTCTCTCATATGTAAAAAGGAGCCTTTTTCATTAAAAACTATTTAGTTGCGCAAAATATTGTACTTTTGAGAGTATAAAATTATTTCGTGGAAACCCAGGATAACAACAATATATATATATATATATATATATATATATATATATATATATATTCACAATCTACTAGGTAGTACATATAAAGAAAAGAAGCTTCGTGGAACCCCTGGATTCCGTGAAACCAGTTTGAAGATCATTGACTTATAGTAACCAATCAAAGAGCACCAGATGGTGATCCCTCAAAGATATTGACAGTTTCATAATCGGGGCTGCAATTTGACCTTTGAAAAGTATATATCTCTATATATAATGTCAATGCGTGCAAAAATAAAAATTATCTAATAGAATATTGTATTATCTTATAATAATATGAACTTTTTTTCCAACCTATTTAAAAACCACATATCTCACAATTCACAATTAAAAATATCTCCATTAAAAAATCTTTTGAATACAAAAAAAAAAAAAAAAATAATATAAGTAACATAAGAAAATTCTTTTAAAGTCAATTTCTACTTAGGCTAACAAAGAAAATTTTATTTTAGTTACTCTTTATTAAATAATTACGTATATGGGCAATATTATATAAGTGGCAAAGCAGAAGGCGATTTTCCTTCCTATATATGGTGTTCGACTATTATTTTTGTTTGTTATTACATATTCATTTATAAATCATGTTCTCAGAAATTAGGCCATCCCGGGTAGGATTCGAAGCAACGACCTTTGGATTAGAAGTCCGACGCGCTATCCATTGTGCTACAGGGACACGGTGAGCGGTTTTTCTTCTTATATATGGTGTCGGACTATTATTTTTGTTTCTATTATTAAGTTTAACTAATGAATTAATATTTGAAAAAAACTGTATTAACATCATGTGTCATCCAAGTTTAAAAAAATGTATTTGAATTTGAATGGAGAAATCGAAAGTATTTTATTACCAAAATTGAAAATTTGAGCAAGATATTTATATATATACTCATTGTCATAAAAGTTTGTGCATCAAGAAATAATTGTGGTATCGTAACGCAACTTGGCATGAAGGTACATGTTGGGCAGATATGCAAATGATTAGAAATGCAGAGTGATTGCGCATTGTGTAATGACTCTAGAGAGCGTTGAGCTTCGTTCTTCTTGAAGTATATAACAGGTAAGCAGAGCTTTTTTGAATGTACTTAGTCTTTTGCAAAAGAAACGTTGGCTGAAGGACATCTGGTATCGAGGTGCCCATTACGTGTGCTGCCAATGTCACCCACCAACCGACACCTCCGTTTGGAGTGGTGTCACTTACGACGAGATTGGACTGCTGTGGAATGGAACCAGGTCGTTTTGAGCGACGAATCTAGATTCAATTTGAGCAGTGATGACAACCGTGTTCGTGTGTGGAAACCCAGTGGTGAGCACCTCAATCTTGCCTTCGCTTTACAGCGGTACACCACTCCCAGCTGGTGTGATGGTATTGGGTGCCATTGATTACTATACATGGTCACCTCTAATATTGATCCATGACACATTGACAGCCCAGCGGTACGTTCATGACATCCTTCAGCCACATGTGTTACCACTCATGGCAGGGCTCCCAGGGGCCATTATTCAACAAGAAAATGCTCGACAACACACAGCAAGGATGTCACAAGACTGTCTCCACCCCATTATCATCCTTCCCTGGCATGCTCGATCTCTAGGTTTGTCACCGATCGAGCATAATTGGGATCACTTGGGAAGGCAAGTTGGACAGCCTCCGAGTTTGGTCGAACTAAATGTGTGATTACAGCAACTGTGGAATGAGTTTTCTCAAGACATTATACGGAACTTGTATGCCTCAATGCCCGCTCGTATCGCATCATGCATTCGCGCTAGAGGGGGTCCAACAGAGTACTAAAACTTCCGTTCATTCATTTTTTTTTTCTGCAATAAATGATCCTTTTTCTTTGATTTTCTAATCACTTAATTATATCAAAGTAGTACTTACATATGTAAAATTTCGTTTCATCTTGACGACCCTTTCTTGGTGCCCAAATTTTTATGGCAATGAGTGTATATAGGGAGATTGTGAACTAATAAATAAAAGAGGTAGGTAAATATATTTAATTATAATATCACTATAGAACTCTGAGCAGAATTTCCTTGATTGTAAATGCAATGAATATAAAAATTATATTAATGATCCTCATTAACATGTTATTACCACTGGCGTAGCTACCTCTTAAAGTACTCTGTATCGAAATTCCTTCTTGGCTCATTTTTAGAATTGAGAGCCCTGTTAGTGGGATAGTAATTACACATGTTGGGGGCCCCTGTAGCTTGGGATTGATTGATCATTGATACTACTGATACGGCAGTAACTATGCCCATGTCTAAACCAGGGGTGGGCCATAGTTTTGGCTCGAGTGCCACATTGGGGGAAGTGGAGGATACCGGCAGACCACCCTTTTTTTAAAAAATGAGTGCATTCATTAGTTAAATTTGCATCTCGGAAAAGGTATAAATTGTACCTCAAATACACCCAATAAATACACACAACTCTTTTTTACACGGTAGATACAGTCCTTAGAAAACCGTGCAAAAAAATCGTGTAAACATGCGACCTATGGTAACTTTGGGGATAGATTTCACAATTTTGAAAAATCGTGCAAGGTGAAAAATCTCTTACTATTTTCTTGCTAAAACCATTCACAAAAAAAGTAATAATAATATCCGTGTTACAAATTTATAAAACAAAAACAATTTATTTTTTTTGCAGAAAAAAATTAATTAGTGTACAGTGAAAATTCAGCTTATAAGAACATGCAACATATAAAAATTCAAATTGAAATGCGGAATTGTTTTACTAACAACTTTTCATCGCTACTTGATAACAAGTGTGCAAGTTTATTACGAACTGGATCAAAAACGCTATCACCAGTAGATGTGTCAGATATGCCTAGCGCAGTGAGTGAGTGGATATTAACGTCTGCAATGTTCAGTAACACTAGAGCGCTGTGGTAGCCCAGTGTCAAGGTATAGGATCATGGCAGGCTTGTCATGAGTTCGAGTCCAGTACCACTAAAGACCCGCCGTGTAGGGCAGCGATGCGCGTTAAATCTGTTGAGAGCTGAAGCGTTCTCTCGTTGGTGTGGTATTGGTAGTTAGGAGAATGGTGCCAGCTCAGGTGTCGGCCACGTCACTTGACCATGGTTCAAAATTACCTGGTCCATCGCCGAAAGCCCTCGTGTAGCTGAACAGTGCGACGTTAATATTTACTCACTCACTCAGTAACACTAGAGCATGTCATAATAGACTTTGTTGCTCTAAATCCCTAATAAAGATATTAACTGTAACACTAGAGCTTTTAGTGACGGACCTCGTAATTTTGAACCATGGTCAAGTAACGTGGACGACACCTGAGCAGGCTACCCCCCTGCCTAGCGCAACTGTCGCTTTTGATTCAAATGAAGAATTTCGCTCTTTATTAATGGCCTCGGTTTAGTTTTGTGTTGTTATAAAGTATGTTATTAGCGACTATTTTTTTTTTTTTTGCTTTTCAAGTTGCTTATATAATTTTTAATATCCTGCTGCACAAAACTTAAAATTACATTGAAATTTTATTGCACACTCTATGCCAGGATCATGAGTAAGAAAATGTTCGACATTTGTAGCAAATTTCAAGCCCTCGCGAATTAAATTATCTGTTAATAATTGAACTTCACCTTCGACTTCGTCATTATCGTCTACTTTATTATCACAAACTGTCATAAATTCGAATCAATCTCGTTCAAAGGACACGAATCCTCAAATGTTTCGGAATTTTTGCTACAACAAAAAAATCGTGCAAAAAAGAAAAAAAAATTGTTAAATTCGTGTACCATGTTATTTTAAAATCGTGTAAAAAAGACCATGTAAAAAAAAGAGTTGGGTGTATAAGTTTAAAAAAAATAGAGTGGCAGTTTTTCATTCAACCAGGGCCGGCTCTAGCAGTTTTGCCGCCCGGACAAAAATATAAAATGCCGCCCTTCTCTTCAAAGCAAAAAATTATAATTAAAAAAAGACAAATTGTTCACATAGATACACACCTATAAAACTCGAATAATTCTTGCGAACAAAAAAGGCAGCGCAACAATATTATATGTATATAGATACATAAAGTTTTAAGTGAAGTACAAAATAATTCAAAATTAAGGACATAACTACCTGTTATTAATTCAAACGAGTAAAAGATAAGAGAAAAAAATCGCTTATTTCCTCATGCCATCTTCTTCTAAAAAGAGTCTACTGATGGTGGGGATCCCAAACGTTTATTTTACCTCTACGTTAACCACACTCAAGACTAAAATAAAACATCTCCTGTGATTCTATATCTATAAAAAAACTCTTATTGTCCCTGTCCCTTTTGGATAGTTAACACCTGAAGTTGCATGGGTAAAAGGATTGTCCGTAGTGACCCCACTCTGGAATGGGGAGAAAGTTACTAGTGATAGATGTGTAAAATTCAGGTTTCACGTAAAATCAAATTTCACGTTTGATTATATAATCCCGCATCGAATTCTTGAAGTTTCAACATAAAAAGAAAACTCACATTAAATATGCAGAGTATAAAATAAGGAAGATAGAATAAATGAAATGCCAAATTCCCTCTCCATATTATTTCAGAAAATATGTCAAATTTTTTGTAACAAAAAAAAGTATATTTTTCAAATTCAATCCAAATGCCGCATTTAGAACTTGCCGCCCCAGGCAAAGGACCGTTTTGTCCGGCACTTGAGTCACCCCTGATTCAGCTTATTTATTGTGATAATTTCAAATCCTCTATAGCAGCAAGTTTGTTTAATTTTAAAGTCCTTTTAATTAGACAAATGTACCCTGTCACCTTTTCTGACTGTCTTGCTAGAATGCATGTGGCAAACGGACCGCTATTTGCTCATCCCTTTCTAAACAGAACTGACAGAGAATTTGAGTCATTTCATGACCAAATAATGGATAAACTTTTTTAGGAGCTGGTCAAGAGGGTGAGGAAAATAAAAGATTTCGAAGGACCAGTATAATTTATTATAAAGTGCAGTAAAAACTCAAAAAAAAATTTCCATCATCTGAAAATTATTTAAAACGAGTGTAATACACTCATGTCCATAAATTAGGGATAATTCAGAATCACACAGAAATTGAACTCTATAATAAAAATTTCACCTGTAGAATTATCACACACATCTTGAAGTAGAATAGACAAATTACAGGAAACCACCAGATGGCGCGGATAGTACGTCACAATGACGAGAGTGTAAGAGAGGGGTATATAAGGAATGGTGGCAAAGAAGTAAAATTGTTCACAAGCGCTTTAAAAGCTTTCAGTGCAGTAACCGTATAGTTATGGCACAAAGGAAACATTTGGGTGATTTTTCACGTGGTAGAATTATTGGACGATTGGAATGTGGACGTACCCAGCTCGAAGTATCCGAGGAACTTGGAATCGCCCAGAGTGTCATCTCCAGGCTTTGGCACCGATTCGAAGAGGATCGTAATGTGAGTAAATGTTACAACGCCGAATGAGGACCGATATTTGGCAGTTACTGCCAAAAGAAACAGACGGAGCACAGCTTCAGATCTGTCTCGTCAGCTCTCTTCAACTACCGGTACGACAGTTTCAAGGTAGACCATGTACAGACTCTTAGGGCACATTGGTCTATATGCTCGAAGGCCTGTCAGATGTGTTCCACTTACCGCAACTCACTGTCGCCTGCTATTAACCTGGAGTAGAGAGCATGCATTGTGGACACCACAACAGTGGTCTTGTCTGATGTTTTCCTACGAATCCAGGTTTAGTTTGCTGTCTGATTCTGGCCGTACATTAATATGGAGGGCGCCAGGTACCCGTTACCACCAAGAGACTACCATTGAACGACACCGTTATGGTGGTGCAGGATGCCTCACGCGTTTGGGGAGGAATTATTCTTGGTTTCAGAACTGACCTGCATGTTCAGAGTGTAACGATGACAGGCCACATCTAACGGGAGGTCATTCTTTAACAACATGTACGTTTGTTTCGGGGCGCCATGGGTGCTGAATTTCTGTTTATGGATGACAACACCCGTCCTCACCATGCAAACATTGTAGACAAATGCCTTCAATCGGAGGATATCACCCGTATGGATTGGCCAGCATACTCACTGGACTTGAATCCAATAGAGCATGTGTGGGATATGCTTGACCGACGAATTGCAGCCCGTCAACCCCCTTCCACCTGTCTACCGGATTTTCGGATGGCATTGCTTGATGAGTGGTGTAATATTCCCCAAGATCAGATTGATAATTTAAAACTCAGCATGCCCAGGCGTTGTAAGGCCTGTATTGCATCGTCCGGAAGACATACTCCGTATTAACCATCATACTAACCATGTTATACTGTTTTTTGCAAATAGGTTCTTTTTTGAAAGTTGCTCCAGGGTTTAAAAATCGCAATTTTTATTAAGTATGTCAAACATAGAGCATCTTTTTTGTTCTTTACCTTTTGTTTAATAAATAGACTTTACAAATAAGTCAAATTTGTTTTGCTTCTGTCTCTTTCTTTGCCTGAACTTCATTATCCTTAATTTATGGGCATGAGTGTAAATAAAATAGTGACTGCATTTCTTTTTTTCCTTTATAATTTTTCTAAAAATTATAAATGTTAAACTATATAAGTATAACTTAATAATTTATGGATATTTATAAGGGGGAATCCCTTTTTGCATATGAAAACGTTTTTCACGCACAATCTCTTTCAAATGCTACATAAATTCTCAAAACTATACAAGTATTTTGCATATGCACGAAGTATTCAAATTTCAATGGAAATTTTCTCCTAAGAAAAATTGCATCTCACTTTTATATTAATTGCTTAAACTGAAATTTTTTTTTATTATTGTTTCAAAATCTACTTTGAGCCGAACAGAACATCTAGATTAGTGATCCGCAACCCCGGTCCGCGGACAGGTACCGGTCCATGCATGAAATGGTGCCGGGGTGCCTAAAGAACACTAAAGTATTGCCATTTTATTTAAAGTGGTGCATTTTTCTCGGTATTGCGCAACTTTTCACGGAAATCACTTTATATTCCACGTTAAATCCCTTTTATTAATTTTTGCTGCAACTCTATTTTATTCTGAAGGCATATTTAAATGTAACTAAATTAAAATTATTAAATCAAGACAATTTAAAATATAAACAATCAACGTGTCGCACCCCCAGCGGGCCGCGGTAAAATTATCAAACGTTGACCGGTTCGCAGCGATAAAAAGGTTGCGGAGCACTGCTCTAGATGGGCAAACTCTGGCCCGCGGGCTGTAATTTGCCCAATGCTGTTGTGCAGTTTCACGTGCACTGTTTTTATTGACCAGTGGTCTTCCAACTGGGTTCCACGGAAGACCACTGATATAGACCATGTTTCAAAGTGCCTTTAGTCCTTTATCAGAATTTCTGAAGAGCGTTCTGATGTCATCATCGTTATTTGAACGTGATGAAAAAAATTACGGCATCCATCGCCAACCACCCTCGTGTTCATTCGATTTGCGAACAATCAATCAACCGAGAAACGTCTTCTGTTCAGCCAATGAGTACTTAACCCGCTGGCAAATGAAGCTAAACCTTTCTTCGGTGTTATTATCTTGCTATATATATATATAACTGTGTAAATTGTTACAGTTAATATAACCGCGAATTGCGCATTTATTAACAACCAACGTATCAAAAAATAAAAATAGCAAAGCGAGTGAAGTGGTGTGTTCACTAAGAAATCTTTCTCTGACAAACAGTATTTCACGAGAAGTCATTCAAATAATGCAAAATCAAAAAAGTGTCATACAGTTAATACGAAAAGTAAAAACTGTATTCATCCATATGCGCTATTAACACATTGGTATAGAAAGTAGCAAGGCTCATTGGTCGAGCGGTAGCGTATCGCGCTTCCACACCACAGGTCCGGTTTCTATTCCTGGGCTGGTCAAGGTCAACTGAGCCTTTCATCCCTACCATAGTGGGTCGATAAATGAGTACCAAGCTTAAACACTAGGGGGTCTCACTTCCGAATGACCACCTGATCCGGACTTCTGCTCATGCATCTCAGCACCCAATTGTCACGTATACTGAGATGGGTACATTAGGCCCTGGCCCACATGGGCTGTTGCGTCACTGTGTTTGAGTTTATAGGAAGTAGCACATGGTACTGTACTTGTGGGGCAAAGCGTAATATATGTTTCTGTTTTAACTAATTTTAATACAAAGTTGACACTCTAACATTCAATAATAATCTCAGTCATAACGTAATAACAATAAATCAGTAACTAACATTTTGTGTCGTTAGTGTTAATCAAAACAACATCCAATGCTAGATTCAAAGGAGATGAACACTTTAAAAATTATCAGAGAAGTTTTCGTATCTCAATTACTGCACCAAAAGACCAAAAATTGGAGTCGGTCAGTTCTACGCTGCTATAATCAAATCATGCAGTTACAAATTCGACAATAACTTGAAAAAAGCTGATGTTTCAACATAATTTTGCAAACAGTATACAAAAATTAGTGATCACAGTGTTCAAATTACGAGTAAGCTCTGATGTTACTGTATAAAGAATTAGTTGCCTGTTTCAAGGAAATTTTGGGCAGTGGGAACTTAATTCTGCTAAATTATCGATGTGCGTGTGAAATGTTGTATATATATATATTTAAAAAAATGGTCTAAGTAGCACAATAATCTATCATACAACTCAAAACTTCGTGTGTGTGTGATTTTAAAAATATCTAACACATTTTTATTAGCGTAATATTACATATTTTATTTAAATGATACTACAATTCAACCAACCATAATTTGCAAATGTATTTGTCACACCGTTTTTTACCCCAAACTATCGTTAAAAGATTCAAAACAGCCTCGATCCTATTTTTTAAATAAAAAGCAAGGTATTCTTATCAGTTAAAATAGTAAAACTTATGGGGTGCAACGTAGCAGGCCTCCTCGTGGTGCCTCCTGAGTAATGCTAAATCTGCTATAGCGACTGCCGCTCTCTACAAATTATATTTCGTTTTAATCCGACAAACTCCCCCTTTTGTGTTCTGGACAAGTCATGGACGCTTCTCATCTAGACGTGTGCTCTGCACCTTAAGAGTTTGGACTGTATTGTGAGGAAATAATGAAGAACTCGTTGCCTAATGACCTGATGGTCAATGGCCTGGCATTTGATAAATAAATAATAAAATTGAGAACGAAAACAGTAATAGACTATTTTTTGATGACCTTTCATTTATTGGATGGCAGGGCACCGTATGCTCGAAGGAGCAATGAGAGGATGTAATTAATAAAAAAACAATTTAGCCTCCTTGCACGAAATTTTCACACGGCCAAATTTAGACAGGACATCGCACATAAGCAATGGACAGCAAGGTTCAGTGATGAGGTCCTCCCCTTTTGTGATTAATGGGATCTTAAATGTTTTCGCACAAAAAGACGCCTCATTTGGTAAAAGTTAATGGGAAATTTCAGTGGGAGATATTTAATGCTAAAAACACATGCGACTGAAAAAAAGTGATTGAAATAAGAAGAAAGTTCATTGTGCTTCCTTACCCCTTCGTAAAGTAATTTAAGAAGCACTGTAAATATTTAATGTGTTCGACGTACTATTGCAAATGCTTAATTTAACATTAGGTATTTTTTACTTGTCATTGTAAATATTTTTATTTTATATATAAGTGGCTTACATAGAAAAATATAATAAAGTCACAACTTTATCAAATTTATAATATTTTTAAGTTGATCTCATAGAAGGCAGAAAAACTAGCAACAAGTAAAAAATAACTAATATTGTCATTTTTAAAATTTTAAATCTCTCTAATTGCATTGAATTTCCGCAGATTACTTAGGAGATAGTAAAGAAATAAGTTCTTTTAATAATTTCCTATTTAGATCTTAATGTTAAAGAAAAAATTTTATCTACGATAATAAATATAACCCGCTATATATGATTAGAAAATGTGTATATAATTATAATTTACTTAACATGAATAAAATCTTTCCCTTTTTAGCAGAAAAAAAAGCCGCAAATAAACTGAATGAGGCTAAAATAACTGAGCGATCAAAATTATATAAACTCAGTTTTACATAGCTGTGTGTATACAGGGTGTATCTAAACTCTTGGGCAAAACTTTAAGGGGCGATAGTACACATCAAGACAAACAATAGTAAATTGGGAAATTAGGGTCCCCCAAACGTCTTCCGAAGGAGATAGGTGCCATTAAAGCTTAGGGTCCAATATTTCAAATGATTATAAAAAACGGAAAAATGGGTCCATTCGTTAGCGCTTTTCGCTAAAATTATTCTTTTTGTCAGTATTTTCTTGAAAAATAAATTTTAAAGTTAAATCTCAAAAAATGTCTGTAAAGGGTGCTTTAGACTTTGGAGTAACGAACAACTATTTTTTACTGTTATTTTTTTGTATCACGTTAAATGCTTTCAAAAGCTTAGACTTAAACTTAAATTTTGTGCTCAAAATTTGAATCGTTGGGGGTGGTTAAAAAGTACAAACTCAACTGTGTTCAGGAGGTGAAATTTGAACTCACCTCCTCACCTGGACGCAGTTCAGTTATTCACGATCTTCGATGCTCGGTCGTAGACTAAGCAGCAACTACTACCCACTAAACGTAAAATAAACGAGAGAGGGATGACAAAATTAAATACAAAAGTTATTCATAACTGACATGAGCAATTTCTCCACTCAAAATACTCGATTATGCAAATCACCCGATTTATATGAAAAGTGTAGTACACAAGGATTTAACTGTAGTGGTGCTAACTGTATGTGAGGATGTAAAGTACTACTGCAAAGTGTTCCAGCCAAAATAAAGGCTCGTATGTGGTTCCAACATGACAGAGCGCCTGCACATTTCAGCGCAGATGTGCGAAGTGCATTGGATACAGCCTATCCAGGGCGATGGATTGGACGGGGGGGGGTCCAGTAAATTGGCCGGCAGGCTCCCCTAACCTCTCCTGCCTAGACTTCTTCCTCTGGGGCCATAAGAAGAGTCTTGTTTACGCAGGCCCCGTCGACTCCGATGAGGCCCTGGTTGCGAGGATTGCCATCGTAGCAGGCGATATCCGGGAGATGCCCGTGGTATTTGCTAATGTGCGACAGTCCCTCCGCCGGCGGTGTGAAACCTGCTTCTTTGCTGGTGGACACTCTTTCGAGCAGTTTTTGTGATTCTGCAAGAAAATCTTGCGTGTACCATTTTCTACGTGTTATCATTCATTCAACCTTTATTCATATGCTCTACGTGCGTACACCAAATTGTTTCTTTTTATTTTGAGCAAAGCAGTTACTCATGTCTAATATGAATATATATTTTTTTTTAATTTTGTCATCTCTCTCTCATTTATTTTACCTGTAGGAGGTAGGTCTACGACACCAAGATCGGGAATAACAGAACTCTGTTCAGAGTGAAGGGAGTTTCAAATTTCACCTCATGAACACAATTCCGTTTGCGCTATTAAACCACCCCCAACAAATCGGATTTTGAGCTCAAAATTTAAGTTTAAGTCTAAGCTTTTGAAAGCATTTAGTGTGATACAAAAAATCACGGTAAAAAATAGTTGTTCGTTATTCCAAAGGCTAAAGCGCCCTCTATCGACCCTTCTTTAATTTTTTTTAAAAAAATTTTCAAGAAAATACTGATGAAAAGAATAATTTTAGCGAAAACCGCTAACTAATCGACCCATTTTTCGTTTTTTTATAATCATTGGAAATTTCGGATCTAAACTTTAATGGCATCTATCTCCTTCGGAAGACGTTTTGGACCCTAAGTTTCCTATTGACTATTGTTTGTCTTGATGTATACTACCATCCCTTAAAATTTTGCCCAAGAATTTAGATACACCCTGTATATATAATTTTTCAGGATGCATGTAATAATTCAATTCTTTAGAATAACTGTACGAGTCTAAAATTATAATTAATGTCTTCATTTTTTAGAATTATTAAAGAGTTTTAAGCACTCGATTTTTGATGAACTTATTACCATTATGTGATTTACGATATTCATAAATATTTATAACATTATGATAACTATGTTAGTATTCATGATATATTAATATAAATGGAATATTAACGTATATATATTTATATAATTTTTTCTCATATTTTTTTTCAAAATTTGTTTTGTTTTATTCGAAAATTTCTAGAAAACCGAGTTAAGTGATACAGTTCTTAGTTTTCAGGAAAACTCTTTTTTAATATCAAAATATAAACGCTATCTTCTTAACAATAATAATTATAATTTTGCAGCTTCGGAATTGATAGTTTTCAGCTTGCCTGATTATTTCATGAATATTAATAAAGTACTCGTCCCATATTACAATCATGTCCATAAACTAAGGATAATTCAGAATCACACAGAAATTGGACTCTAAAATAAAAATTTCACCTGTGTGTAGAATTATCACACACATCTTGAAGTAGAATAGGCAAATTACAGGAAACCACCAGATGGCGCGGATAGTACGTCACAATGACGAGAGTGTAAGAGAGGGGTATATAAGGAAAGGTGGCAAAGAAGTAAAATTGTTCACAAGCGCTTTAAAAGCTTTCAGGGCAATAACCGTATAGTTATGGCACAAAGGAAGCATTTGGATGATTTTTAACGTGGTAGAATTATTGGACGATTGGAATGTGGACGTACCCAGCTCGAAGTATCCGAGGAACTTGGAATCGCCCAGAGTGTCATCTCCAGGCTTTGGCACCGATTCGAAGAGGATCGTAATGTGAGTAAATGTTACAACGCCGAATGAGGACCGGTATTTGGCAGTTACTGCCAAAAGAAACAGACGGAGCACAGCTTCAGATCTGTCTCGTCAGCTCTCTTCAACTACCGGTACGACAGTTTCAAGGTAGACCATGTACAGACTCTTAGGGCACATTGGTCTATATGCTCGTAGGTCTGTCAGATGTGTTCCACTTACCGCAACTCACTGTCGCCTGCGATTAACCTGGAGTAGAGAGCATGCATTGTGGACGCCACAACAGTAGTCTTGTGTTATGTTTTCCTACAAATCTAGGTTTAGTTTGCAGTCCGATTCTCACCGGACTTTAATACGGAGAGCGTCAGGTACCCGTTACCACCAAGAGAACACCGTTACGGCGTTGCAAGATGGCTCGTTTGGAGAGGAATTATTCTTGGTTCCAGAACTGACCTGCATGTTCAGAGTGTAACGATAACAGGCCACATCTATCGGGATGTCATTCTTTAACAACATTTACGTTTCTTTCGGTGCGCCATGGGTGCTGAATTTTTGTTTATGGATGACAACGTCCATTCTTACCGTGCAAACATTGTAGACGAATGCCTTCAATCGGAAGATATCACCCGTATGGATTGGCCAGCATACTCACCGGACTTGAATTCAATAGAGCATGTGTGGGATATGCTTGGCAGACGAATTGCAGCCCTTCAACCCCCTCCCACCTGTCTACCGGAACTTCGGATGGCATTGCTTGATGAGTTAGTAATATTCCCCATTGATAATTCCATTGATTATAGATTGATAATTTGATACTCAGCATGCCTAAGCGTTGTAAGGTCTGTATTGCATCGTCCGGGAGACATACTCCGTAATAACCATCATACTAACCATGTTATACTGTTTTTTGTAAATAGGTTCTTTTTTGAAATTTGCTCCAGGGAGTAAAAATCGCAATTTTTATTAATTACTAGCTGGTATACCAGTTCCTCGCACGGGTGAATTTAAAAATTAAAAAATACAGACTGAAGGATAGAGAGAAGTTTTTAATGAGTTAATTTTAAGTGAATTGTATAAATTAAACAAAAAAAGCTTTTTACGTAACTCAGCTGAACAAAAAAAATGTTTGCTAAATTTTAAGTCTTTAGATATAATTGCTGATTTTTTTATTATTGTTGTTATTTATGACGCCCCGTAACTTTCTTGTGGGTCGATTTTTGAAAACACCTACCTACTCTGCAAAAGTAACACATTGTTACAAATTTTGTGTAATAAACGCTAAAAATAGTATAAATAATTTTTATCTGGATGTGTATTACGTTAATATTACTGTCTGACGAATTTATTTTATGTTAAATTGCTGTTACCCCCGCGACTTCGTCCACGTGGAATTTAACAAAAAAGTGTTTATTCACTTCGCAGAGTTTACTAAAACTTTTATTCTACTTTGTGAATTTGTTTCTTTTTTGTTTTATTTTTTTTTTCTTTGCATTATTGTTGAGCTAGGGGTGGAAGGGACGCATGACCTTTGACACTATCGATGGGGTGAGGACTAAAATCTTTAGGATCAAAATAGGTCTAAGTAGCAAGTAGGGTGAAACGCGAACACAAACGAAGCCGCGAGGAAGGGGGTGAAAGGGACGCATGACCTTTGTCAATGCAGTTAAGGACGGTAAAATCATTAGGATCAAGACATGAACGGGAAATGTCGTGAATGGCAGCCACCTAATCAAATAAAAAAGTTTGGTATAACTGCTAGCAATCGTTGAGACAGAAGGCTCACGAAATAAAATAATCCCTAATAAATAAAAATAATCCCTATTGAATAAAAATAGTCCCTACTGAAAGGAATAATTCCTATTTGAATCGGTTATTGCTCACTATTTCATTGGTTTAATTTTATTTTCTCGGAATCCTAATTTTTTTTAAATAAAAGTAGTTCCTTATAACAATAGCTATCTGTCAGTGTAAGTTTCGTCAAAATTGGTCCACCCGTTTCAGAGATTAGCTGAAACAAACAGACTGACAGATAGACAGACAAATATAGACAAAAATTTTAAAAATTGATTTTTTCATGTAAGTACCGTATATACTTTTAAATGCATTTATTAAAAAGCTGTTAATTTCAAATTACAAACAGACACTTCATTTTTATTTATACGTATAGATGTCAAACATAGAGCACCTTTTTTGCTCTTTACCTTTTGTTTAATAAATAGACTTTACAAATAAGTCAAATTTGTTTTGCTTCTGTCTCTTTGTTTGCCTGAACTTCGTTATCCTTAATTTATGGACATGAGTGTAAAAAAAATCGCTACAGTTTATTATTTGTTATAGCTTAACCACTGGCATCCTGTATCAAAATTTGCTGGGGGCCCTTTTTTGAAAATGGGAGAGTTGTTAATGGGAGTTATGATAAAATTTTATTGTTTGGGGGGCAGACATGTTGGGGCTCTTGTAGTTTGGGGGCCCCGTATCATTGATACTGCGATAGCTACGTCCCTGGCAGGGCCGATCCTAGCCGGTGTGCAGCGCGTGCACTGCACAAGGGCGGCCAAAACAAGGGGCGGCCGCATATAGTTCTATCAATTAAACAAACTTTTGTACAATGTCTCAAAATAAAGCTTATAATAAGTCGAATAAATATGCTCAATTTTAAATAGTTTTTGAAAAATCAAAATGTCTCGATTTCCCGATAGAAACGATAGTTTAAGAAGAATAGAATGTTAGTGCACAGTGTATTTTTGATGAGTATTTTCTTATTCAGGTCTTGAAAACAATACGTACAAACTAAGAAAGGTGATAGAGAACTGCCCTGTTTTTGCAGTGGAAATCGGACTTATAATACAATAATATAATAGGGTCCATTTTTTTTTGTTTAATACTGAGAAGTTAGAAATTTAACAATTTTTATGAATTTATTCGAAGTGTAAATGTAGTTATTAAAAGCAACATCCAAGAGCATTGTTCCGCGCATGGTACAGTCAAGAGATGTATTGTGCACGCTTTTCGTATATTCATACTTTGCAGTTAAGTATAGTTTAAACTAAGTAATTTAAGTCTCAAAATATAATCGATAAACAAAAGTTTAGTTTTAAGAAAAAATTCTTAGTGGTGGAGAAAACTACCAGGGATAGAAACCTATCTATGGCCCCGTTTACATGGACGAAAAATGCCGGCAATATGCCGGGACGAATCCGCTTTGTACCCGTTTACACGGCAAAATCCCGGGTCGAAATGCAGGTCCATTTTTTGTTCCCTCTTTCGACTAGGAACTTTGGGGGTAAAAAGGAGAGGGTTTTCTCCCATGATGCATTGCGCCAGAGATTCGTTTATTCAAGATGGCTGCTGTTTTAGATTGCTCGCGTTAGACAACAGAATAAATAATAACCCTCATTAACATCTGGGGAGACCAAAACGAATTGGATACAACTGTCCGGGATTCGGAAGTTTACACAAGTGCCCATTTTCAATAAAAATTATATTCCATTCAGGTACAGGGAAGGATGTACATAAATTTATATTTAGTATGTTCTGCATGTATGTTTCCAATACTTTAATAAGATGATACATATATTTCAATACAGTTTTTGAGATTGATTTAAAAATATTACAATATAATTCTTTTGAATGTACACAAAAAAATTGCATTTTTTTGTTATTTTTCTTGATTTATCTAATTGAGTGTTTCCATATAAGAAGTAAAAAATTAGTAATATCTTGTAACTAAATAACTCCATAAAGGTGTATTGAATTTTTTTTTTACTGTGAAAGTTGATATAACCAGTAGAATGATCTGTTTTATATTGACATTCCCTTAAATTCATATGAAAACATTGCACATCGAAAGAAAATACACACTTTTTTTACAAACAAAAATTGTAATTTAGCTTTTAATTTAAAGTTGGTTAATATGAAAGTTTTTGTTTAACAACTATATAGGAATTCTGAGATGGAAATAAAATTGCTTTTAACATCATTGAAATGTTTTGGGTATCTGAAATAATCTTATAAAAAAACTAACATTTGATATGCTTTATACAGACTTCCTTTGTAATTATTACCCTTCAGAAGGTTTGAATTTTTTTAAAAATGTCTGTCTTCAACATTCTGAAATAAATTAATTGGATGTTTTTGAATATATAAATGAAGAAACATGTTTAAAGAAATAGGCTTTTTAATAAAATTATAAAGTAGAACAAATTAAATTGTTTTCGTGAAAATTTCTCGTATACAGTTTTATTTAATAATCATACTCATTTTAATATACATCATTTATCGACACTTAATTTTAACATTACATGAATGCACTATAAGTAAATAAAGCATTCCATGATCTGCTATATAAATCAGACTCTCTGAAAGAGTAACATTATACTATAAGGACAAATCGAGGATCTATCTGCCAATATTCAACATGCATAATATCTTTTACAATTATTATATCTAATTTTTTATCTTATTGATGATAACATCTAATAAAATTCTCTGAAAATCTTATGAATGGCTTTTTTGCAATTTATTTACAACAAAAACTATTAATTTTTAAAAATATTTACAAAAGAGTATTAAATGTCATTAACCCAAACAAATACATTACAATTTACATAGAACAAATTAGAATACTGAAATCATGCAACTTATAGAAAGAAGTTGAATAAAAGAAACAAATACATGACATGTTATTTCATTATCACTGATATGCAACTGAAGTATCATTTTATATATTACATTAATACTTTAAAAAAAATGGAAGATGAAACGACATCAGAAAAAAAGATTCAGAATTCTCAATCTGAAATTTAATGTTTGAAAATTAATAACAATCATTATTAATTCGATAAGTTACCGAAGTTTATCATTAATAAATTAATCACAATGTGTACTAATTGTAAGCAAGATTCTTTTACCAGGGCATTCCTAAATTTCATGAAACTTCTCAGTTTCCCAAAATTACACATGAGCAAAATATTAAATTGCTTCAAAGTTTCTCTAAGAAATGCTAAATCAGTACTCGTACCATTCCACAAAGTGAACATAAGCGAATTAGAAAAAGTAATGTAGACCAAGAGAGAAGTCAGATGTCACTTCAAAACGCTTTCAAAATAAGCATAGAAAAACTATTACAGCATAAATACCTATACTTACAAGCTTTTAAAGTAACTTTAAAAAGTTTCATTCAGTTAGCTATAGCTACTACAATAGTTATGTGTATTAGGTAACTACTATAAATTTTTTTAAATATCTTTCATATACAGTGAAAATAGCTTAACACGAAACTGATGGGACTGAAATATTTTTCATGTTGAAAGAATTTCGTGTTATTGTCAAAAAAAAAAAACAATGTATCAACAATATATATATATATATTAAGTTTATTAAAGTTTATTTTATTTAAATAGACATGCATACACGCATATATTTAACACAAAAAAAATTTTGGAAAAATAATCTTATTATTATTCATTTATTTTTTGCATCGTTTTCTTTAGCATCAGATTGTCAACAAATTGTTCGATATTGTCCATTTTGTTATTCATTTCATCACTGGAATGTGGATCTGCGCATACTTTTCATGACGTTCCTCCTTTTGGATGTTATGGGAACAGGAGATGCATTATTCATTTTCTTCGTCGGAATCTGCATCAAAGATATTTTTTAACTATGAACGAATTAAAAAACGTCTTTGTCTGCCATAATTGGGGCTGTACATACAATATCATCTACTCTAATGAATTCTTCCAATAATACAATAGGACAGTCCAAGTCGGCCGGTATTTTCCGCATTTTGTTCATTCCAAGGAAGGAAATATTTTCGTTTAAGCAATTTTCGATTAGTGTTAATAGAAAAAAAATGCGTGGAAATACGTAGGAGTTTGTCGGGACCGTCGCATTATTTCGTTTGAAGAGTTTTTGCGTTAAACGCATTTCACTGTACGTTCTAAAATCTATTTTGCTCTAACTTTCATGTGAACGTTACTTAGAACCAATCTTACTCCAATCTATCAGTCTTTCCTCCCCCTCCGCTCTAATCGATTTATACATAAATCGAACAAAGCCGATTCTAGAAGCACAATAATTACTTCGGGCTGCGAAAATTGGTTTCTCTCGTTCTAAAAGCGAATCCAAAAACCTGACGTTCTCCCGAGCATTTTTATTTGAGATTCTCAAAATTTTTTTTTAAAAAATCAAAAGTTAAAATAGACAATGGATCGGGACAGACAACGCGTTTCTCAGTATGAAAGCAGTCGCAAAACTCACAGGTGGCAAAGAAAGAATTACCTGACTTGTTATGGTGGCTGACTTGGATGACCTTTCACTCAGGAATTCACCCATACACTTACGGTCAGCACATATATTCACATTAAGCAGAAAACATCCAGGTGAATTCAACCTTTTGCGAATTTACAGATTTATACTTGAATAATTTTTGTAAGCAATGTCGTTTTCCTTTCCTGATGTGGGAACTCTAATATAGAGTTGGTTTTAAATTTTAACCGCGAGAAAAAGATGCGAGCGAACCAGGTTTGTTTACTTAGTTCGACCGATCTTTGACAGTGATAAATTACTATAAAATCCTCTTTTTTCAGTAATCGTAATAATGTTCACATTAAAAAAAACTATTTTTTTCTTTTCCATACAATAGGTTTACTTTTTTATTTATTTTATGAATTGCAGTACCGAACACTGCTTATATTCGCCAGAATAATGGAGTATCGAATTCTGAGAAATTTAAAACTAAGAAAAAAGGTTCTGCACATGAATGACACGTTTATACCCACTGAAAATTACGAGTACATTCGGTCTCCTCAGAAAGCCAGTAAAGTTATTTTACAGTTAATTATTAGGTAGTCTTTGTAAAGGTTTGCCCGACGCGTCTACCCCCCTTGTGTGCGCTACTGAGTCTGTCGATATCGGTCTCACTTCTGATACCGTCTGCCGTGCAGAGGGGCCGCTGCATGTTAAATCTGTCGAGGCTCAAAGTCCTCCCATCAGGATGGTGTGGAATTTTGGAGAGGAGGTACCAGGTCAGGTGTCGTCCTCGTCACTTAACCGTGGCTCAAAATTACGGAGTCCGTCACTAATAGCTTTTAGTGTGACGTTAATATAACTCTCACTCACTCATCTGATGATGTTTTTTTATAAAAGTGACTCCTTTATATATCTTTAACAAGCATCGAAATTATCAAAATGTTTATAGGGAAAGCTACAATAAATAAAACTCATTGGCATTAAAAAGAAAATAGATGTGGACAATTTACAAAATTGAGCATTGGAAAATACTTTTATGGAATCCAAACTTTAAAATTTATGACAATACTAAATTGGTTATTGTGGTCATAATTCTACCCTAAAATTGATTCAGAGAATTTTTATTGCGTATTCAAATTAGTTTAAAATCCCAATAAACTGCCTATTAGAGAAATAATAAAATCATATTAAATTAATTTTATACTAATCGAAACATTGAACACATCGTTGTGAAATTACATTTTATTTTTATTAAAATCATGATATACAATTCAGACTGATTGAAATTATTAGAAGCTTTCACATCAACATGGAGAATGTATTCAAATGTAAAACGTGTAGAGTATTAAACTCGTTTTAAAAATTCTGTTTGGGTAAACATTGCAATAGTAATAAAAAGATTCTTGGCGCGGGTTTTCGTTTTCAAAACTAATTACATATTTGTTCTGAACATTCAATTTCTGTTCATTACAAATAGAAGAGAATATCCAAAACTTTTACGGATTCTTTGTTATACTATGAACATTTTTCTAAGAAACACTAAGTGGAAGGGAGTTTCAGGACTTCTTCATAACCTTCTCTCCTAATTTATATCTATTCTATCATTTATTTAAAACTAAATGTAGTATAATATGTATATACACTGGTGTGCAAAAATTAAGGACGAGACGGTTTTTTCAATATAACTTTGTACAAAAGCTTTCCAAATCAACACATTTAATACCGTAAGTTCCTCAATACGTAAGGACATGTGTAATATGTAAGCAACACTTACTAAAAGAGAAATCAGAGGGATAAAAAGAAGTTTGATTGAAAAAGTAGCATGGAGCGCAATGCAACTGAAGGCCGAAACATCCCTGTGATGGGTGTCCAGCAAGAAACATCCGGTCTTTAGTAGGGGATATGATCTCCCCTGACTGCTAGGCAAGTTTCAAAGCGTCTGCCCATGCTGAGAATAAGGGTGTCAATGAGTTGTTGAGGCATTGCTGCCCATTCGTCTTGCAGCGCCAATCGAAGCTCCCGAATCGTTACTGGTGGTAAGGTACGAGCTGCCAAGCGTCTGCCTAGAAAATCCCATACATGCTCGATGGGATTGAGATCCGGAGATCGTGCCGGCCAATCCATACGTTCAATATCCTCACTCTCTAAGAGCTGTTCGGCAGTTACTGTGCGATGACATGGTGTATTGTCGTCCATGAAAAGGAACTGCAAACCCATAGCGCCTCTAAAAAGACGCACATATGGAAGAAGAATCTCGTTACAATAACGGGTCCCGTTGACTGAACCTGCGTCGAAGATGTGAAGGTCTGTAACACTACCAAGCATGATGCCTCCCCAAACGAGAACGCCGCGACCTCCATACCTGTCCCTTTCAATGATGTTCGAGGGATGATTGCGGCTTCCCCGCTCTCTCCAGATGAGTATGCGATGAGAATCGCTACTCAAACTGAATCTGCTCTCATCTGTAAAGAGTACTCGTCCCCATCCATTGTCTCTCCAATTCCGGTGTTCCCGGTACCACAGAGAACGCCTTCTCCGATGGGCAGGCGTTAAAGGTACACACCGTACAGGGCGTCGTGCAAACAGACCACCACCGTGCAGTCTTCTGGCCACGGTAAAACGCGATATCGGTCGTCCAGTCGCCTGTGTCGTGTGTCTAGCGATTTCTCCCGCTGTCTGCCGCCTGTTTCTTCTGGCCTGTGTCTTCACGCCCTCATCTGCGGGTGTGGTTCCTCGTGGACGACCACTACTGAACCCCCGGATAGCTGTTCCTGTAGTTTGAAATTGTCTCCAAAGTCGTGAAACGATGCTGTGAGCAATTCCGAACTCTGCAGCCACACTTGTCACACTGCGGCCTTCCTCCAACTTCCCAATGATTCGACCTTGGGTAAAAGCATCCAGATGTCGTCTAACAGATTGATTATTTGCCATTTCTCGCTGAGGCTGCAACT
This sequence comes from Trichonephila clavipes, assembly GCA_019973935.1. Lineage (NCBI taxonomy): Eukaryota > Metazoa > Arthropoda > Arachnida > Araneae > Nephilidae > Trichonephila > Trichonephila clavipes. The sequence goes on from BMAU01015887.1 coordinate 131,849, forward strand.
CGGTGTGATTTTAACTGCTATACGGAGTGCAATCTCTTTGCCAGAAATACTGATCTTAACCGACAACATGCTTTATACTACTCAGACACTCCCTCATTACGTCTACCTGCATATTTGCGCATGTGCTACCGTACATCACCTTGATTAATCTCCTGATTGGTCTTTCTGTCAGCTCTGACTCTTCGTTCAGCTGATATGCTAATTTTTCGACTTCGTCCTTAATTTTTGCACACCAGTGTACTTTTGCTCATTGTGGTGAATTAAGAATGACGTTTGGGAAACTTCTTAAGGAGAAAGTAAGTCAGGTGTCAGGTGCCGGTTCAGGTGTCGTCCTCGTCACTTGACCATGGTTCAAAATTCCTAAGTCCGCCGATAGTAGCCCTATTGTAGCATTATAGTACGAAGTTAATATAACTTTCACTTCATCTGAACTTTTAGCTCTGAAATATCATTGAAGTTCTTTATAGAATTGATTTTTTTAGAATATGTAATTTAATTTTACAATAAGAATTCTCTTCAATTGCTTTTATTTTTAATATAAAAATCTATAGCATTTTAAATAATATTTTTTTTCTAATATGTATTTCATTTCTGAAATTACATTAATCGTATTAATGTGATTTGATTTCCAATTAATGTGATTTGAGTTTGATTTTTTTAGCTGACTTATTTTAAGTATCCTGACATCCGATTTATCCATAGATTTTTTCATATTTGAAGCGCAAAATTCTGTCACTAAATATGAACAGATTTGCTTCCATTTTATAAATGCCTGGTGGGCAAGGTCATGAACTCATGAGTTCGAATTTTGGCGCCGCTGAAAACCCGCCGAAAAGAGGGCTAATACATTTTATACCTTTCCTGACTTCAATTCCTAAAGTTGGCTAGTGGGAATGTTAGGAGAGTGGGGTTCCGGTTCAGATGTCGTCTTTGTCATCTGACCACGGTTCAAAATTAAAAGGTCTGTCTCCAATAGATCTCGTGTTGCTTCTGAAAGCGACATTAATACTCAATTTATTTTATAGGGGTTTTTTTGTATTTTGAGTTGTATATTCATTGAAAAAAATGCACCCTTAAAAAATGATTAAAATATTGCAAAAAATTCGTAATACTCTTCACTTACTTACCTTATTTCCGTCCACTTTCTCGTAATAGCACATAAAATATTACATAAATGCTTTCAATCGTCCTTTAACATGGAAAATGCTTCAAACTTGGCTCAAGTGGCTCTCAAAGTGGAAATCTAAAATCATCATCTTTCCACAATTTAATTATCCAACCATCATTAATCCTGCCATCTTTGATATTATAATGAACCAGTATGATTTTAAAACTACCAGACAAGTCAAACTATATTTTACAATTAATTCAGAAGGAAACATTCCGGCAAAGTTCGCCAGAAATTTTTAACGAAATACTTTTCGCAAAAAGAGGCTGAGAGATGTTGACGATTATTACTTTCACCGTTATATCATTGCAAGTTACGAAAAAAGTGCCATTAAAAAATAAAACACTTTTAAAAAGTAAATAAAGGATAATTTCATTACTTTTTGCAACTTTTCGCATAACTGGTAATACTACTTGAGTAAAGTATATATTTACACAATAACAAAATAAATATTACAGGTATAAAAAAGTAAACTCTTTAATACTCCAGTAACGAGTATTTACGAGGATCTTTTGTTTTAACCTGCCATCGCTTCCAGATAAAATAGGTTGTTACGAAACGAAAATTAGATGCCGCGGGTGCCAGCGAAAGAAATCGCTTATACACAGAATCACGGAAAAAGTGTGAAAAGAAATGCGATATTGGAAATCACTCCCCTCCATAGGGGAGGCTAGTGGAAGGAGAAGCCGAACAAGAACGAAACAGAAGTGACGTCACGAGGGTGACAGGGGAAGTGCACAGGAAGGGGCGAAAAGCCCAAAACGCGTTCGAGAAGCACCAAAACGCAGTGGGGAGAAAGAATGCTGCTTTTTTTTTGCAGCCGATATGAAAACGCTTGCAAACGCAACAGCAGGGGGGACGAAGCAGGAGCCAGCTTTTGCACTGATCCCAGTTCTGATGAGAGGCAAAGGCATTTGAGTGTTGTAAGATGTATCAATTAAGTATTTATGTTGTGTTTACGGCGGTTTCAAGAGCTAATAGGTTGTTATCGTGACGCACTTAAATTTAAAGACTGCGTCAAGGCATGAGGTCAACTAGGAAATAAATTCAAGAACGCTGGGAGCACTGGGAACATTCTTACAGCCCAGGGATATCGGATAGCAACTCATTTCTCACTAAGTCTGCACAAGGGAAGAGTAAGTTCTCGTGATATCAAATTTCAAACCACTATCAGGAAAGTAGTTTGTATTATTTATAAACAAAAATCAATGCTTCCAAAACAACAGAAATACCTCTATTTTCCAAAGAAATTACTACGAAAACGAAAATTATCTCTATTTATCTTCATTATCTTGCAATTTACATATAGCCCTCGCTATGGTTTATAGCACGACGGGAGAATTGAAATATTAGAGCAGGGGTCGGCAACCTTTTTGCTGTGACTGCCAAACCAATTTACCAATATCAGTGCTCCACAGCCTTTTTATCGCCGCGGTCCGTTCAACGTTTCATAATTTTACCGCGGCCCGTTTAGGGTGGGACACATTGATTGTTTTGTTTTAACAATTTTAATTTAGTTACATTTAAATATGCCTTCAGAATAAAATATAGTTACACCAAAAATGAATAGAAGTGATTTAACGTGGAATATTAAGTGATTTCCGTGGAAAGTTGCGCAAATCCGAGAGAAATGCTCCACTTTAAATAAAATGAAAATTTTTTTTATGTTCTTTAGGCGGCCCGGCATCATTTGATCCACGGACCGGGGGTTGCAGATCAGTGACCTATATGATTCAAGGTGCCACACTGTTGGTAATATTTGAAGTAGTTTGAATCCCGCGATAATGCATGCAGAACTAGAGAATAGAGGTCAATAATTTAGATTTACAGTTTTATTATACATTAATTTTGCATCATTTAAAGATATTTCTTAATGCAAAAATAAACGACAGAAAATATTACTATTTCTTCAACAAAAATTTTAAAAAAATATTGTACATATATTATGTATTTTAAAACATATTTATTAAAATAAAAAATAGACTGCGTAAAATATAAGTATTTTCCTTCTTTACAGTTAAATAAAAATTTTAATGCGAACCTAGTGCTTGCACCTCTCCGCTTTTATATCGCAAAATTAGTGGTATAATGTGTGACTTTCAATTTGACACGATTCTGAGTATAGTATTCAGTTAAACAATTTCTTCGCAGAATCGAAATATTTTTCACAAGAGGAAAGAATTTTTACTTTGATATGTAGAACCAAAAGCGGAACGCAGAGTACACGCAATTTTCTCTCTTCAAACAATCAAATCTCTCCAGCAATGACATTCAAAAATTTACAAAATAGTTGTAAATCTATCTTTAAAGTTATCTTTGAGAATTTTTCGTGATTCCGTAAATGTCCATAATTCTGAAGATGTTTGCCAAATAAGGTCCATTACAAATTTATCCACTTTCATCCACTCAAAAATTGACAAATTTGCAGAGTAGTGAAGAGTGCCATTGAAAATTGAACAGCGAGCCACATGTGGCACGCGTACCATAGGTTGCCGACCCCTCAATTAGTGGATGGTTTAATCATAAAAATTGTCAACAAGCGCTACAAAAATCTGAAGAATATTTTAAAAATCAGATTGAAATTGTATTCTTAAAGTGAAAAATATTAGAAAAGTATAAAAATTATATATAGATATTAGAGTTTTTCCTGAAATTATGTAAATCGACATTGCTTGCTGAATTTCTTAAAATTATTTGCAGTTTAATTTTACTCTTCTAAAAAATTCCTCGAACTTGGGCTTTCTTAGAATCACCAATGAAACGATGTTTAAGCGCTAAAATATTTTTATCTTTTATTTTTTCAACTTTGAGCCATAAAATATATGCATTATTTGTTTTATGACTTTTCACAAATTGAGGTCGAAATAAGAAAAAAGCTGCATATTCATCAGTGACAACACAGACTTAAACAAGAAGAAAGCCTTAACATTTTATCAGTTTTTAAATCAGTTGCAAAATTTTGAGTTTTTGTAATTAAAAATACATAATTATACAACATATTTATTAATAATTATATTATAATAATTTAACTTATTGCACTTTTATTTAAAAACTTATCATTTGAAATCTACAAATAATATTGTTATTTGTAGGATAATTTTAACACATATATAAAGATGATATCTTCGATAAAATAACATATAATGCTCTTCACAATAAATACAGAATCGTTTAAATTATCAAGCTCTGATTTTAAAAAATTTTAAGATATTCGCCTGTTTTTTCAAATTATTTAAAAGTAGCTGGTATACCCGTTCTTCGCACGGGTGAACTGAAAAATTAAACAACACAGATTGAAGGATAAAGAAGTTTTAATGAGTTAATTTTACGTGAATTGCAAATTAAACAAAAAAAGCTTTTTGCATATCTCAGCTGAAAAGAAAAGAGAAAGAAAAAAACACCTTTGTTAAATTTTAAGTCTGTAGATCTAATAGCTGATAAAAAGGATTTTTTTTTATTTATAACTCTCCGTAACACTCTTGAGGGTCGATTTTTGAAAATACCTCCCTAAGCTGATCTCTGCTCAGCAAAAGTAACACATTGTTAAAAGTTTTGCGTAATTAACGCTTAAAATAGTGTAAATAATTTTTATCTGAAAGTGTAATACATTAATATTACTTTCTGTTGCATTTAATTTATGTTAAAATGGTAATATTTGCAAGCAACGCCGTTTCTTAAATTATAAGGGTCATTCAATGAAAAACACAGCGAAATGATAACGATAGAGTCAAGTTGGCAAATGTCTAGCTACTTTCATAGCTCGAGCTTTATTAGAGCTTTGTAAGACCCGCCGTGTAGGGGAATGATGCACGTTAATGCTTTATCTACCACATTATGATTTACTGCAGTTTTTTTCATGCAATATTTTTTTTTTGGATCACTACATTGAAAATTAAGGGATAGACATAAACAAAATACTCCACTTTGGGAAATTTAATCCGTTAGAGATAATAAATTAATTAAAGATATTCCACTGTAAAATTAATTATATACACCGTTCACTTAAAATAAATAGTCAAATCGTTTTCTAAGGTCTTCATTAACGTACAAAAACATGAAACACTTAAATTTTGACATAAACTACTTTTTGGGACAAAAATAATTATATTTGCAATCCACTGCCATATATCTTAGAAGAGTGGATTTCAAAGAATATTCCTGCTAAGTATTGGTAGAATATTCCTTCCAAGTTGGTGTGGTGTGGTAGTTTAGGAGAAGGAGGTGCTAGCTCAGGTGTTGTCCATGTCACTTGACCATGGTTCAAAATTACGTGGTCCGTTGCCAAAAGCCCTCGTGTAGCTGAACAGTGCGACTTTAATATTCACTCACTCAAAAAATACAGTTCAGAAGTTATAATTATTTTTATACTTAAAAATGCAATATCCGCCTATTAAATTAAAATTATAGCGTTATAATTAACTACTAATCACAAACAAACTATGCAAATATGTCCAAATGATGTAGTGTAAAAGACAAAGTTTAACTACTGTAAGTACCAGAAGCAAAAAAAGTATTTATTTTGGAAAAAGATTAATTTCTTGCTACCAAATGTGCATGATAAAATCATTAAAAAAACATTCAAATAAAGACAGATTTATAACATCTCCCTTCAAAACTTAGATTTATTCTGAAATAAAAAAAAATAGGGATTATGCTGATCACAGGAATTAATTAGAAGCGAGCGCCTTGCGTAGCCAAAACAAAAAGAGTTCTTTCACAAACAAAAGATAGATATATGCTGACGTGGGCTTTTTTGCAGCGCATGCCAGAATTGCTTGCAGATGGCAGACTTTTTTCCTACTTACTTGACAAATATCGTTACATTTTGGACACTTCTCACAATATCTTTATAAATTATAGCCTATGTGTTATTCTGATGTATAAGCTATATTACTGTAAAGTTTCATTAAAATCCATTGAGTTGTTTTTGCGTGAAAGACGACCAAACATCCTCACAAACTTTCCCATTTATAATATATATCTAGATGTAATAAGATTTTATTTTTCAACAATGAACATTTCGAAATTAACTGTGACCAAAATGTTAGCCTTTGGCACCAAATAAAGTAACACTATAAGCAAAACACGTAAAAGATATAGTTGGTTATTGTGACAACCTGTGCTAATTGATAATGTAACTTACTGATTCCAATTTAATATCTTTTTTTTTCTATCCCTAAGTTATAAAAAAAATTAATAAACTCAATACGAACCTTATTGATTTTTAAATTTGATACAGCACCAATTGGACACGGGACTATCATCAAACATTAAAACACACGGACACCTTATTTAAATTTGGAATATTAGAGTAAATGACTAGAAACAGCGAAATTATTTTTGTTTAAATTGCAACCATTAGCATGTGAACAAAATTATAAAAATTTGACAACAATAAACTGAAAAAAGTTAAATGATTTAAAAGTAAGTTTACAGTGTAAGTTATATGCATGTTTTTCAAAAATATACTTAGAAGTTATTTCGAGAAATAATAATAATTTTAAGATTTCTCTCTTTTCTTAACTTTGCACATTATGAGCATTGAGTGTATGCTAAAAAGCTCAAATTTAGAGCAAAAGTTTTTTTCTGTTTTTATACTTCCCAATTTCTTCGAATGGACCTTTTTTTCATTTCTTAATCGGTTCAATAAAATTGCTTAATATTTATTTTTGTAACAAAAAGAATAACAGCTTTTGCTCTTTATGCATATTTATCAATATTATTTCTCTAGTGAACGAAAAATTTAATCAAATCATATAAACAGCTATAATTTTCATTAACAGCAATGTATATCTTGAGTATATTATCAAACAAAAGTTCTTGAAGAAAACTGACAGTATAACTAACAACATCAGATGAAAAAGCAGATCAGAACCATATATTGCTCCATAGGTATAAAGTCTTTCCAAAGAAAATATATACATTTGAAAAATTCAAAATTAATAGTTGATATTTTAACAAATAAAAAAATTGGTGTGAAAAAATGTTACTTTATAAAAATGCGCGCAGGAAGGATATTTCCGAGACATCATATTTGAAAGTTTATAAAGAGCCAATGCTGCTTTATTCTGTGCGTGCGTGCAGTATAATCACATAGAAACAAAATATAAATCGCCGCTTTGAAACTTGATCCTGGAGATGATTTAAATTTTTGTTAATTTTAATTCATGCGCGTTGCACTCAAAAGCAAGATGAGAGCAAATTGATTCTAGTGTCAATAATATAGTAAATTAATGAAAATCACTGCACTTGTGAACCCTTTATCTACCGGCGTTACTTATAAGTACCACTCACTTTAAAATTACGTAGATTAAGCATTTTTACGAATACTCTGACGATACTTAGCAGAAATATTCTTTGAAATCCACTCTTCCAAGATGTATGACAGTACGGGTTCTACGACGAGTATTTTAGCGGGGAAGGTGAATAGTGTTATAGCAAAAATTGCGTTTTCAGATGACGGCGTTTTCAGGAGATTGCAAGATTGTTATTTTTGTTCCGAAAAAATAGTTGATGCCAAAAGGCAAGAGTTTTACTTTTTTTTTGTATGTTAATAAAGACCGTAGAAAATGATTTGACTATTTATTTTAAGTGAACAGTGTATATAATTAATTTTATAGTTGAATATCTTTAATTAATGAATTAGCTCTAACAGATTAAATTTCCCTAAGTTGAATATTTTGTTTATGTATATCCCTTAATTTTCAATGTAGTGATTCAAAAAATATATATTGCATGAAAAAAACTGCAGTAAATCATAATGCGGTAGATAAAGTGTTAAGGTTCAACTGACAAACTGAGTTTAGGATTTGTGAAGAAATTGGGAAAGTGAAATATTAATGCAGATGTCCTCGCTGCGACTGAATTACTCTAGCTCGGTTGCACATTTCTATTGAATCAAGGTTTAACAAATCGAAATATACAAGCAGGAAGCAATTTTCCTTCAATCATTTGCTCTCAGAACAATATTTCTCAAATAAGACCTCAATTTTGATTAATAGCTTAAAAGGGGTTGAAACTTCATTGCATTGATCAGCCAACCAAATGGTGCCCTTTTTTTAGTTGCTAAAATTATTTATCTAAGTACCAATTGACTTACATTGCTATTTATGCTTTGGCTTGAGAAATATAATTTTTTTATTAACCTGATATTTGAATAACCAGGATTAAGAGTACTTGTAAGGCTTTCAAGGTTGAAGAAGAAAGACAATGTGGGCTTTAAGAAATAAAGAAGGCTTTTCAGAAATTAAAAGGGATGTTAATTTTTTAATTTTTCAAAACGTCGTTAATAAATATTGAAGGAAAAATCAAAATCGCACATAAAGACTGTGTGGTTGATACTAATCTGAGTCCATATGCTTTGCAATTAGTTGTTCTACAAATGCAGTATGACAACCGCATTAACCATGTAAAAACGGAAATATAAGGCACGAATTTTTTTTAAATAAATAGAAAGACTAAAAAAAATATAATACGCTCATAAAAAAAATTTGCAAGCCCTTGAAGAGCAACATTAAAGCAATTATCCGTTTCTTTCCAGCAGGGTCGATCCTAGCAAGTGTGCAGCGCGTGCACCGCACGAGGGTGGCCAGTACAAGGGGCGGCTGCATATAGATCTATCAATCAAGCAAAATTTTGTGCAATTTCTCAAAATAAATTTAATAATAAGTTCAATAAGTATGCTGAATTTTAAACAGTTATTGAAAAATCAAAATAAGTCCTGATTTTCCGATATCATAACATAGTTTAATAAATGCACAGTGTGTTGGTTCACATAAATTATCCATTAATGTCTACTTTTTACAGTCATCCTTCATTTGATAGCTAAGTTCGTGACAGAGTTGGCTATACCGTAATAGAAAATATTTTTTATTATTATCAGCGACACTGGCAACGCACTGGGGATTGATATTTAACAAAAGCGTCACAAAATTGACTTTTGCGAAAGCTGCTTTACGAAAATATTTGATGTGGTTAATATTATCCAAGACATAGGAGTGTTTAAATTCAATACGCATTTGGGAAAAATAAAAGTTTTCTCTTTAATAATGGCCTTACAATTTAGGAAGAACAAAATAGAGGAAAGAAGTGATTGTTTTACTTATGGTTTTACAACGCTCATTAACAGCACCCATTTTCCTTTTTAGTAAAAATGGTATACTTCCAATAAAAGGTAGTTTCTTGTAATTATATTAAATATCAAAATACTTGAGAAAAAATCTTGCAGTTCTCATTATGATTAAATAATTTTCATTACGAAGCCTGTTTGACAAACACTTCAATATTCATATACACTCATGTCCATAAATTAAGGATAATGAAGTTCAGGCAAAGAAAGAAACGGAAGCAAATCAAATTTCACTTATTTGTAAAGTCTATTTATTAAACAAAGGATAAAGAGCAAAAAAAGATGCTCTATGTTTGATATAATTAATAAAAATTGCGATTTTTACTCCCTGGAGCAAATTTCAAAAAAGAACCTATTTACAAAAAAACAGTATAACATGGTTAGTATGATGGTTAATACGGAGTATGTCTCCCGAACGATGCAATACAGACCTTACAACGCCTAGGCATGCTGAGTATCAAATTATCAATCTGATCTTGGGGAATATTACAACACTCACCAAGCAATGCCTTCCGAAGATCTGGTAGACAGGTGGGAGGGGGTTGACGGGCTGCAATTCGTCGGCGAAGCATATCCCCCACATGCTCTATTGGATTCAAGTCCGGTGAGTATGCTGGCCAATCCATACGGGTGATATCCTCCGATTGAAGGCATTCGTCTACAATGTTTGCACGGTGAGGACGAGCGTTGTCATCTATAAACAAAAATTCAGCACCCATGGTACCCCGAAACAAACGTACAATTTGTTCTAGAATGATATCCCGATATATATGGCCTGTCATCGTTACACTCTGAACATGCAGGTTAGTTCTGGAATCAAAAATAATTCCTCCCCAAACGAGCCATTCTGCACCACCGTAACGGTGTCGTTCAAGGGTGTTCTCTTGGTGGTAACGGGTACCTGGCGCTCATCATATTAAAGTCCGGCTAGAATCAGACTGCAAACTAAACCTAGATTCGTAGGAAAACATTACACAAGACTACTGTTGTGGCGTCCACAATGCATGCTCTCTACTCCAGGTTAATCGCAGGCGACAGTGAGTTGCGGTAAGTGGAACACATCTGACAGGCCTTCGAGCATATAGACCAATGTGCCCTAAGAGTCTGTACATGGTCTACCTTGAAACTGTCGTACCGGTAGTTGAAGAGAGCTGACGAGACAGATCTGAAGCTGTGCTCCGTCTGTTTCTTTTGGCAGTAACTGCCAAATATACCGGTCCTCATTCGGCGTTGTAACATTTACTCACATTACGATCCTCTTCGAATCGGTGCCAAAGCCTGGAGATGACACTCTGGGCGATTCCAAGTTCCTCGGATACTTCGAGCTGGGTACGTCCACATTCCCGTCGTCCAATAATTCTACCACGTGAAAAATCATCCAAATGCTTCCTTTGCGCCATAACTATGCGGTTATTGCACTGAAAGGCTTTTAAAGCGCTTGTGAACAATTTTACTTCTTTGCCACCATTCCTTATATACCCCTCTCTTACACTCTCGTCATTGTGACGTACTATCCGCGCCATCTGGTGGTTTCCTGTAATTTGCATATTATTCTTCCAGATGTGTGCGATAATTCTACAGGTCAAATTCTTATTTTAGAGTTCAATTTCTGAGTGATTCTGAATTATCCTTAACTTATGGATATAAGTGTAGTATTGTTAATATTAGAGAAGTTTACCGAAGCTCTAAATCTAATTTTATATTCTAGGTACTTCAGAACTACATTTAAAAAAAAATGTGGGGCGTTATAAGTTTTTTTAAGAATCCAAAAATGTAACAAGATGCTATATAATTAAATAAGCGAATCAAAAAATTCACAATATAGCACTAAAAACAATAATAAAAGAAAACATATTAAAACTAATCATGATCTACAGTACAATATGTTTAACGCGAAAAAGCTTAAAGCGAAATATCGGATAACACGAAATATTACAACGGTCCCGACAAAGTGCTCTGTATTTTCATGCATTTTTTTTCCATCTTAGCACGAAAAGATTTCCCTTCTGGGAATGAACCAAATACGAAAAATACCAGAAATTTCAGAAGGGTGTGAATTGAAAGAGATGGTTTCTCTCTCGCATTAGTTTTCTGTATTATTGGATTGTCCTATTATATCAACGGAAGAATTCGTTGCAGTACATGATGATAATGTGTGTGCAGCCCCAATCATGACAGGCAAAGACATTTAGGAGTGTGTTCAAAGTTCAAAAAGTATCATTGATACAGATTCCGACGATGAAATGCCTCTCCGGTTCTCAAGTCATCCGAAATGAGGAACATCATGAAAAAGTATGAGCATTGACTTATTCAATTCACCAATGGAATGTGCATCTAACAAAATGGACGACATCACACAGTTTCTGGATAATTTGATAGTGAAAAAGACAATGCAAAAAAATCATCAGATTATTTTCCTAAAACTCAATAAATGTTTCGTTTTACAAAAAACTTGACAGTTTTGTATTAAATTTCATTAAGTTCTTGTGAATTTTTTTTCATTGAATTTAATTAAATACGTACATATATGCATATCTATGCAAATAAGTGTACTTTAATGAGCCTAGTTTTGTTGAATATACGTTTTTTTTTCGGGTTTTTTTGCAATATCCTTTAACACGAAAAAATATTTTAGTACCCTCAGTTTCGTGTTAAACGATTTTCACTGTACATATATCTGCCCGCTTAATTTATTAATTATAATTTTCATCGCCCCCCCTCCACCCATCCAATAACAATGTATTGAATTCAATTATACTATACTTATACATTAAAGCTGCAATGCGACTTAAACCTCTTAAGTGTCACTGGCGTTTATAAAGGTCTCGCTCAGCCAAAGCGTGAACTGCCCCGAAAGTATAAATACGTCTTTCCGAAGTATGATCTTTTCTGTGCACTGCTATCCATAAAATTATTCTAAAGGCTTTGGAATGCAACAAAAGGACCTTGACAGTGTTTGCGAATGATTTATTTATTTTAGGTAATTTGCTTACTTTTATTCCTTTTCTCCCCCAATACATCACATTCGCGCGCCTTCGTGGAAAACGGTGGCATTGGGGGGCTAATCACATAACTTTTAATAGACAGTTAAGAGATTAATTATAAACCGTACAAGTTATCAAGATAATAGTTTGTTTTTGTATATAATTTTACATATGACAAGCCTATTGGGTCTCTGGTAATTGTTACACTTGTTCTTAACTTAATATTGTTAAATTAATCCGTGTAATTGTGTATTTTATTTTTTTATTATGTCAGAATGTATTTCATTTGATTACTTTCAGTAAATTCATATTTTTTTAAAAATAATCTTTTTTTTTCTGACTTTTCAATATACACGCGCCTCCCTTGTAGAGTTATTACGCCTCTCAAGGGGGGCGCGACCCACAGTTTGAGAAACGCTGCACTTATAGCCTTAATTTGTGCAATAGGTGTCATTTCAACACTTGTATTATATTTAGTGTAACAAGGGTATGCGTGTGTATTTTTTTACACAAATGTGGAAGTCTACGTCCATGAAAGTTATCTACAGTCACAGTTCATATTCTACGTTAATTTGTTTTTGCATTTTATTTTTGTTGCCCCATACGTCGAGAGAAATATTTATAACATAAATACATTGCTCAAAATGGCATTTAAATGTTCATAACTTTGAAACTTTTATGTATTCTGCAAACTTCGCAACCTTAAATTTAGAAGCTGTTCCTGTTTAAATGTAAGTTTTAACGTCGAATCTCAGCCTCCCCTTTATTGGCAAGCCTTCTAATTTATGCACATTCTAGATTAATTTTCTCTGGGAAATATTATTTTACAGTTGTTAGGTGTGCAAAACAATGCACTAGCGAGTATAAAATAATTTTGTGGGATCCTGGATAATAAGCAGTAGAATACTTATAATCTAGGTAATACATATAAAGAAAAAATGTTTTAATATTTTTTTATTATATTACAATAAAAACTGCAGGAAATTACTGAAAAAAGAGGCTGTCCGCGGCACCGAATTTATGTTTTAAATTTCCTCGTGGGATCCTCTTTGGAAAACACAGATTTTAGGTACTCTAGAGCAGTGCTCCGCAACCCCCGGTCCATGGATCAAATGGTGCCGGGCCGCCTAAAGAACATTAAACTATTGCCATTGTATTTAAAGTGATGCATTTCTCTCGGATTTGCGCAACTTTCCACGGAAATCACTTTATATTCCATGTTAAATAACTTTTATTCATTGTTGGTGTAACTATAGATTATTCTGAAGGCATATTTAAATGTTAACTAAATTAAAATTGTTAAATCAAAACAATCTAAAATATAAACAATCAACGTGTCTCACCCTCAGCGGGCCGCGGTAAAATTATCAAACATTGACCGGTCCGCAGCGATAAAAAGGTTGCGGAATTTTTAATAAACTCCAGAAATAACGTGAATCTATTTTATATACATACATATTCCCTTTTTCTTTTCGAATTTTTATTTTGATTTGTGAAGAGCCCCTGGGTATGCTTGGCGGAACCCCGGACTGCGTCGAACACAGTTTGAAGATTCATGTAAAGGTCTTATTGGTGTCCTGCACTGGGGGAAAAATGAGGTATGAGAGGTCAACCACCTATATATATATATATATATATATATATATATATATATATATATATGTTTAGAGAAACAGAGGAAACAAAAGCATTTTTGCACCTTTTTTTTTATAGAAGTAAATGAGGCGTGAAGTTGAACGCACTATAGATCTTATAAACAAACCTATGAGATCTTGTCCTTTTCAAAGCATTTGCCTAAACATTTGCAAGCATCAACGCATTTTTCAAACGATGACCTTACGTAAACAATACGAGTACATTTACATCTAATTAAAAAAAAGAAAATCCGTGAAAAGGTTTGTCTCTTGTGGTTGTCTTTTCTTTCGAAATAATTCATCAGTCAAGAGTTTGTAGTCACAATAAACGTTTCTCTAATTTCACACCGTCGAACCACGACGATTTTGCACAAACAATAATTCCACGAAATCAGGGGTGACTAACCTTTTCGAGGAGAATGCCACTACTTAGCAAAAAATAGTTTTGCATACCAAGAGAATCAGAGATTTGCTAACAAACACATTAATTATTTTTACACATACAATACAGACATACATTCACGCACACAAAAGAAAGAGCAATTTAAAAGAAAACTAAAAACACATCAGTCTAACCTACTTAATCCGTCGGCATTCCCCGACAATCCTCCACTCGTAAATCAGGTTTTGAGGGGGTCATAAAATCCTTCGTCATCACCCATTTGGAGAGGGGCTAAAACCTCTATTTTCATACGCAACAGTGTGTAACGTAAATAATGCTGAGAGGATCAGTTTTTCTCCCTTTTCCTCGCAAAGAGCCTTCAAGGCGAGTTTTAAAATCCCCTGAACCCTTCCCAATGAGTCACTCAACGGGTGGATTAACTGGTGAATTTCTAGGGTGAATTTCAAGGGCACACCTAGTTTTAGGAATTCCTCCCCTCTCTTCGTCCCAACAACTCTCTCTAAATTCTCTTCCTTTGTCCCACAACATTCGCTTACACCCCATTTGGCTCTTTCCCACAGTGCATGCAGGTCTTTGCACTTATTTTGCTCGGAACTAGAAACGGAGTTCTTTAATTGAGCTGTCTCTCCTTCGATTTTTTCGACAAACGTCGGAACTTCTATCGTTGGTTCAGTTCCGTCCCCTTGGGTGGGAAAAACTGGATCCGCGTTTTCAATTGAAAAACCACTCGCCGCGTTTAAGGTGATGGCGGGCCATTAGTTTAACACCTTACATGACATCTAGATGGCGTTGGCTATTGCGAAATTTTTGGCACAAATATTTGTGTTAAGATTCCCAAGATGGGCAATAAATTTCTCTCTCGGGTAACCTTTTCAATGAAATTCTCCCCTTCAGCGAAAGGGAACACGCGGGGGGGGAGGCTAAGTGAGGGTGATGGTCGTCAAACTAGTAAAATAAATGTTAGCTCTTTTTTTTTCTTTTTCGGGCGAGGGGATTAAAGCAGCAGAGTGAATCTGGACCATGAAAGACTTCTCATGTCTGGACATTGGTCAATCATCAAACTTTTCAACTCTTGGACCCCTTAGAACTGTAACATGTTTTCGAGGAAACCCCTTCCTCGCTGAAGGGAATATATCTTAATATAATATTTAAAGTATATAGATAAACATATTTTTGATATTATATGTAAAGACAATTTTAAAAAATATTTTATTTTTTATTAAAAACTTTTATGATGTAATTTTAATGTTATTTACTCATTGATAATAGAAATTTGTGATCCAAATGTCACCTACGCATGCATTATACTTAGTAACTGAGATATGTGTTCACAATTTTTTACACAAACTATCGACGTGTAAGCTTTTTGAAATTATCTGCAGTAGCATTTCATATTCCGTGTTCAATTCGTTTTTGTATTTTGTTTTGTTGCCAATCGCGTTAAAAATATTTTTCACTTTCTAAATACATTTTTGTGAATGGCATGAAAATGTTCATAGCTGTGTGAGAAATTCTGCGTATATGGCATGAATTGGTAACCTAAAATGTAGGTCTTCTAGCTTAAATTTAAATTTTAGCATCGAATCTGTTCATATGTCGATAATTTTTTTATCTTCTTCATTATAGGTGTTTTTCCCCCACAAATGTAAAAGGTTTCAAAACATTGTACTAACTAGTATAAAATTACTTCGTGGAACTCGGGATAGCAAACAATAGTATATTCACAATCTACTGCATAAAATAAAGTTTTAAAATTCATTTATTATATTACACAATAAAAGTTTTAAAAATTTTTCAAATTATGTATAAATAAAATTTTTAATTTTAGTCTATGAGCTTTAGATAATTGTGGCTAAACGAATTTCATGAGAACATAAATCCATTTTGCATACATATTTGTAATTTTTCTTTCCCATTTTTTTTTTTATTGGGACTCGTGGAACACAGTTTGTCGATCAATTCTCTAGATAAATGATGTACAGAACGAAACTGTTTAATTTTTCCTGAACAAATTATTTTTAAATTTAGAATAGGTGGATTTAAAGCAATGAAAAATTAAATTTCACGTTTTAATGAACAAACAGTATGATACAATTTTACTTTTATACAATAGAACAGGGGTTGGCAACCTATTTCACGAGAGGTACAATTCTCAGTGGTACTCTGAATTACTCAACAAATGTGTCAATTTTTGAGAGGATGGAAGATGATAAATTTATAATGGTCCTTATTATACGAAGATCTCCAGAATTATGGACAATTGCGAAATTTCGAAAAAATTGGAAAGATATCTCGAAACATAAATTTACAGCTATTTTGTGAATTATTGGATGTCATTGCTGGTGAGATTTAATTGTTTGAAAAGAGAAGATCGCGTGCACTCTGCTCTCCGCTGTTGGTTGATTTTGAAAAAAAAATTCTCTCTCTGTGTGTGTGTGTAGCGCACTTCCTTCAATAGAATCCTCCCCTTTCTCTGCAGGGGGAAGAGGGCCACAGTCTTTACGACTGTGAAACGAAATACTTGTTCTTTTGGGGGGCGGGGGGGAGTAAAATAGTGTTGAATCTTGACCATGAGAGAGATCTAAAATGGCTTTCTTACTTTTTCGACTCATGGATTCTGATAATTTGTTATGAATGCTTTATTCGTTTCTAACTATGGAAAAAATCGTATGTATTTTGCAATCTAAATTTTAGGAGCTGTTCTTGTTTTAATATAGATTTTACCGTCAAATGTCTTTTAAAATGTCAATAAGTTGTTCGCTCTCCTTGATTATAGGTGTTTTTATCCACAAATAAAAAAAAAAGTTCATTTTCCATTACAAAACGATTTAGTTGTGCAAAAACAATGTATTAACGTGAATACATTTGTTTTGTTGGTCCCGGTACAGTAAACAATGGAATATTCACAATCTAGTAGGCACTACATATAAAGAAAAACGATTTAATATTCTTTTATAATGGAATAATAAATGTTTCTAAAAGTATTACAAAATAAAGTTCTTATGTACAAAAAAAAAAATGTTTCAGAAATTTCCAATTAGGTATACACTTACACCTGTATTACATTATTAAATGTTTAAGGGAAACAATTTTGAATAAAGTTTTCTTTAAAAAAGTAGTTTTAAATGTTAAAAAGGTTAAAGGTTATCAATTTTGATATTTTTCTAAGACAGTATGCAGCTATTTCATTAAAAAACTGGTTAATTATGGTTTTGACCATTATTTTACGTATGTTTGTAAAATAATTTTTAAATTCAAAAAATATTTTTTATAAGAAATGGTACGTAAATGAAAATAAGCATTACAACATTATTTCATGTTTTGCAAAAAAAAAAAAAAAAAAAAAAAAAAGGAAGAAAGAGAGATATTTTTAAATTAAAATTACTTTTGAAACTTTAGAGAACGATTAAAATATCATTATAAGGGAGAGAGAGAAAATATGCTGGCAATTAATTATCAAGCACAATTAATCAAGCATATAATATATAAACATTGCTTTTATTTTTTCTAAGAAATTTATGTTTATTTAATGAATATATGTCAATAACAATTTTTCAATTTGGAAGTTAACATTATATTTAAATCAAAGAAAATTGCATTATTGTTTAATTTTGGGGCATATTTGGTAACAAAATAATAGTTTCATTCTATGTAGGAATCTAAATAAATGGCTAAGTAATATACTTAATTAGAAAAATATATATCACGGACAGTTTTTACGGTATCCTATTCGAGAAGATATAGGAGGTCACAGTAGGCAAGAGTTCATGGTTACGAACTCGTGATCGACGTGGTGTTGCATCGTCGGTTTGAGTTCTGGTGTCCCTGCTGAAGATCCGCTATGTAGAATTGATTGATTGATTGAATATTAACGTCGCACTGTTCAGCTACACGAGGGCTTTTGGCGACGGACCACGTAATTTAGAACCATGGTCAAGTGACGTGGACGACACCTGAGCTGGCACCTCCCTCTCCTAACTCCCACACCACATCAACGGGAGGACGTTTCAGCTCTCGACAGATTTAACGTGCATCGCTGCCCTACACGGCGGGTCTTTAATGGTATTGGGCTCGAACTCGTGGCAAGGCAAGCCACGGTCCGATACCTATACCACTCGGCTACCGCGGCCGTCTACTATGTAGAAGGCTGAACCTCAAAGCAGATGTTTGAAGTAGATGATACTATATGTTGCTAATGGTGGAAATTTTGGGAGATTGCGGTTCCAGCTCTGATTTCGTCCTCGTCACTTGATCGAAATGACGAGGTTGGCGATATAGTCCCAGTGAAGCTTCAAAGCTTGACGTTAATCAAATAATCATTCGATAATATATAGGTTTCATTTCCTAACCTATATCAATCTCATTTTCTGTTTTTTGCTTCTACTAGATTCCTCTACATATAACGGCTCCCTCAAAGGCATATTTCGTGGTGCTCTTCCATCAAGAATTTCAGGAAGAACACATTTAAAATAAAACTTTTCTAGAGTTTTGGAATAATTCCTTTCAAAACTCTTCGTTTGCCTCTATACGCAGAGTTAACGAATCCTTTTTGCACCATAAATACAGATCACACCATTTCCGTTGTGTAATAAATAACTGACCTTGTATTTGAAAGTAAAATTTATGATTTAATGGTAAATAGATTCCCCTTTCATTGGAAAATTTGAAACCTAGACTATTTTTTTTTTTTTTTTTGTAATTAAAAATTCCAGCAGATTTGATTCAAATCTCGCAGAATAAGGGCATTTAATTTCTATGAGTCCATCATTACCAACCAATCCATCGGGTGAAGCACACAAAAAGGGTTTATCTTTGTCCACAAATAAGCCACATATTTTTACTTCAGTTGAATATTTCCTCTCATACTGCTTCCGAGCGATCTCCTCGTTTGCCAATCCATATTTCAGTGCTGCATTGCATAAGTCTCTACCATACACAATGCGCATCACAAGCTTCGAACACGGAGTAGATTTTTTCCTGCAAGCAATTTCTTTGAAAAAAGAAGATGAGAGTCTCAACGATCTCTCATATCTCCATCGTTCAGAAGATGCTTTCCCCCTAGTTTCGCTCTCTAAATCATAGATATTTTGTACTTTTAATTTTGTGAAAGATGGTTTTCCATTAAATTATCGTATATCTGTACTGGCACATGTCTTTAGACATGTAGCGAACATTCATTGCACTGAATTTTTCTTCCAATTTATTCGAATCTAAGCCGCACTTTTTTTCCCGATACTTAGGCTACAAAAATTCTGGTGCAGCTTAGATTCGAAGACTGAAAAAAGTTTTTAATGCTGGTAAAGTAAATTAATTATTCACTTTTTATTAATTCACCTTTATTATTTTTTTTTATTTCGTTTAGTTAGTGATTGAATATAAATGTCATATTGATCAGCTACACGAGGGCTTTTGGTGACGGACCTCGTAACTTTGAACCATAGTCAAGTGACGAGGACGACACCTGAGCTTGCACCTCCCATCTCCTAACTACCACACCAATGAGAGGACGTTTTAGCTCTCAGATTTAACGTTCATCGCTCCCCTACACGACAGAACTTCAGCGGTACTAGGCTCGAACTCATGACACGCCAGCCACGAGTACGTTACCTTGACCACTAAGGTATCGCAGCCACTTTTCATTCCGTAAATATATCATATATCGATAATATATTTTACACTATTTTTTTTCACAAAAATGTGCTGAGAATTTGGGGTGCGGCTTAGAATCTGAACATAATTAATTGAAAAAAAATAAGTTTCTGTTAATTAAATTAGAAAACAATATTTTGTGTTAATAATTGTTCCAATGGTTTATGGTAAAGTTTTACGTCAAATATAAAATCGATGGGAAAAAATTTTTTGTTAGTTAAAAAGAAAATAATAATATAATAATAATAATTGCATTACAATAATTAGATTAAAATTTTAATTTGTGAGCAAGGAGTAGTAATTTGTGTTCTTTAGAGTTAATTCACAACTTTCGATCAAGTATAAAGTAAGTATACTTTCATTCTTCGTTAAGTCATTTCGCAGAATTTAAATATTCTTACAGACATTCCTTCAATAACAGACAAAAAAAAAAATCTAAGCTGTATAATTATAAACGATTTTTTTTAAAGCACACATGCAGAAAATATTTAAAACTTTCCTAAATCGGAAAGTTCGTCAGATTTGAGATGTTAAATCTCTCTGTACATCATAAATCTTTTCCATTGTCCACTATTTGTAACAATTTGCAAGTTACCATAATTTCAGCTGGCGAGTATATTTCAGAAAGATATCGCCAAAAATAAGTATTCGTAGCCAAGAATAAATTCGCTTTTCAAACGATGGTGGTGCCATCTGTTTGAGATAGTCCTAACTACGCCAAAAATAATTCAGAATGAACTTAAAATTTAAAAAAAGTTAATTAAGAAAAACATAAAACTTAATTCTGGCTACACTATTCCAAAGAGGGAAGCTTGCTTTCTTATATACTAGTTAATTCTACTCTAAAAAAATGTTTTTTCTGTTAAAATGTCTTTTGCGTTTCCACCTCCTATACTTTAACATAGAAAAGTCAAATTTCATTTTGCAAAAATGCTGAAAACTGTGTAATTTTCCAAAAAATCAAAATTCAAAAAACACTATCCTTTAAACAATTATTTTCTTTATATCCATAAAAAATTTTATTATCATTGGAGCTTTTTCCTGCCCACAAATGTCTTTGCCGTTTCATCCCTATCCTTTAACATTGACCGAAAACAGCCTTAAACCTGCCTCCCTTTCCTTCTCAAAAGGAACTATTTTACTAGCGTTTTGAGTCAGCATTGCGTCTATCATGAGCACATTCTTTTCCCTTGACTGAATGAGTTCCGCGGTGCGATTACTTAACAGGTAAGGTTCGCTCGGGTGGCTGTTTACTTTGACTGCTGCCTTCGTGTAAAACTCGCCTCCCTTGGTTTTAAATTTTACCTTTGCGAGAGGTAACCGATGACATTCGTCATCCAACGGGCTTTTGACTAAAACATACTCTCCCAAATAATCGTTCTCATCTATCCAACTACTTGCACACAGACCTATGGTAGATCCGGTATCTCTTAAACATTGACAATCTACGCCATTTATTTCAAATTTAACCTTAATTTTTTCGAAATAGTCCTCATCCTCCAAGTTTACTCTTAAGCTAGCCACTGTTTCAAAATCGGTTTTCATAAGTTTAGGACAGGCTGGTTTAATGTGCCCAACTTCGTTGCAGTAGTAACAAATAATGGATTTTTTCCTTTCGAATGGTCTCTCCCATTCCCTTTCACTACCTCTAATTTGCGAAGTTCCCTGAAATTCAGAATTTCTAAAGGGTTCCTCATTCCCGGAGTTTACTTTTAAGTTAGCCACTGTTTCAGCATTGTTTTTTGTAAGTCTAGGACAAGAAGGTTTTATGTGACCCACTTCATTGCAATAGTAACAAATGATGGGTTTTTTCCTTTCGAATGGTCTCTCCCATTCCCTTTGACTATCCCTCTTAGTTTGCACGCGTTTCCCTGAAATACCTCGTTCCTATAAGACCCCTTGTTTGGGGTGTTAACTTGCTGATTTTTTTCGCTTAATTGATTAACCTTGTTAACTACGACAGGTTGTCTATCAAATTGCTTCCGCTCACCTAATTTTATCATATTCGGTTTCCTATGTACTTTTTTTACTGCTTCGAAATGGTCTAGCTTTTCTGCTAGTTCAGTAGCGTCCTTAAAATTGTCCCATGCATCGATAAAATGGTCCACTACCTCAATGGGGGCTCTTTTTTTAATTGCTCGGTCACTAACAATTCTTTTAACTCCTGCAAATATTTTATTTCCATTCCGGCCAACCAATTTTCTAAATAAGACCTTAAGTCAAAAACTAAATCTGACCATAAAGTGCCTGGTCGCTGATGGGATTCAAACCTATCTCTAAGGGCTACGGGAGTTAGCTGGAATCTATTTAAAATTAATTTTTTTTTTTTTTTTTTGTGTGAGGATAGTCGTCTCCTTTTTTCCGGGGGCTCTTTCGCAATCAATTCAGTTGACTCCACAGGGAGCAACGGAATGAGTTGTGAAACCCACCTGTCGTCCGAAACTTTCTCCTTCTTGGCTTGTCTTTCAAAAATTTCAAAAAATAAATTAATATCTGCATTTTTTCCATCAAATTTAGGCACTAAGTCTTTTAAATTAACACGTCTATTTACCCCTTGCCCTTCTAAATCGGCAGACGATACACTAATCGTCTCAGTGGCGTTAGACAATCTTAACAGCTCCAGCTCATATTCTCTAGTTTGTCTTCGCTCCTCAAACTCCCTTTCTTTTTCTTCTAAAATTCCCTCCATCACCGCTTTGATCGTTTCCATATCATTTTGTAAAATCATATCCTTAATTTCTACTTTTGTTTGATCGCCGATGACTTCCACTCCTAATTCCCTTGCTACTTCTAGCAAGTCACCTTTTCTTAATCTTAAAAGGAAAGTCATCATGCAATAATATACAATAAACAACTAAACAAGAGTACTACCACAAATGAAAACACACATATACCAAAACAATACAATCCTATCAGTACTGCTAAAATACTCCGAAGTACAATAGCTATTCAATATAATATACAATAAACTAAACAAGAGTATTACAATGAATGAAAAAAAATCACATATATACCAAACAATCCTATCCTATCCGTACTGCTAAAAAAACCCTGTAAAGTAACTATGCAAAAATCGACTATATGTACTTTACACTATAACCGTGCGCATCTAACAATACCATAAAATAAACATAATTCTATGATTCTGACCCGTAACAAACCTAACATAATAGAAACACTTTCATACCAAAACAACTCTTTTAGACTCTTGGCAAACAAAATTCATTACCACGAGCAAAAAATTCCCTTAGATTTCCGAAAAATACTAATCTCGTGAAGATCCCCTTGGATCTCACTTTGAGAACGAGAATGATTTGGAGTCAGATAAGAGCCAGTAGTCATTTTTATAAATAACTTTATATTTGGTTATCTTTCCCAAATAGAATCAAAGACTTTTATTAACAAATATATCAAAATAGTTATATGAGGTTTAAAAGGGACTTTCCTTTAAATTAACTTAAATATTTAATGATCCAATTATTTAACAATAAGAATATCGATCACGCAGAGATTACCACGATAAGAGATCCCAGAATTATATTCAATAATGTTCCTATTGAACATTTAACTTTAATCTCACTCCTAATATAAAGCTTTAATGAGACTTTAAATATAAATCAATATTTACCACATTGAATCTCAACTCTTCCTGAGATTAATTTATCTACCTAGAAATCTTCAATAATAAATCTCTAACTTCACTATTCTACCTTTCTACTTCAATCTCTCTCTCCTACTGCTTTTTACTTTACTATTCCGTTTGACTTAAATACTTTATCTAATCTGCATATAACAAGGAATCCTGTCCTCTTTTTGGAGCTGATTGGAAATAGGTAGGGGTATTAAATTTCCCTAAAAAAGACGTCTCAGAAGGTTAGTGAGAAAGTTCCGTATAGGTTTGTCACAATCTAACATAAGTTAAATAAACAACTACTCTGCTCCGAGAATAAGCTTAAAGTAAAAGGACTTACCATACTCGCACACCGGGGAAGGCGCCTTTCTTTCGTCACTTGAAGAATTCTCCTTCGTAGCTGCACCCTTTTTTCCTTCGGCGAGCTTTTATCTCCGCTGGTATCAACAGATCACAATCATGACTGGGACAGTTTTTCTTGTATCTCGCGCACACAAACAAAAAGGTCCGTCTCACTCGATTTAGAAAATTCTTTTTCCTATTCAGAAGTAAGTTCTAAGCATTTATTCGATTTAAATGCCACCCGCTGCCACCAGATAATAATTTAGCTGTAATGACTTTGCACAGCTCTGAGTTACAATTATTTATTTTTAACACGTAATCAGAAGTTATAACATCACAAAGAATTAGAAATAGGATGGGTAGCTTTCATCACAGATACCCAACCGAGTCGGGAGAGTTCGCTGGTTCCAAATCCGGATTCCACAGACATTGCGGTTTTTCTAGTTCGTTTCGCGAAGGGCACCTCACTAGGGCTCCCTCAAAAAAGTAGCTTCACAACCGCTCTCTCTGAAAAACTCGTATCGCTGCGAGCTCTCTCTAAAAAATCTCGTATCGCTGCGAGGGGCTAACACCAGCACCCTCCAAAACACAATCCTTTATCGCTGCCAGGGGCTTCAATACAGCACCCTCCTAAACACCCAAGTCCTTTCTGGCCCTCTCACATCCCTTATATCCACAGATGTTTTTCCTTTTCCACCCCTATCGGACTCGGCTCTTTTGAACTGTTGGCACTCAACCGCTCCCATCGGTTCCGACGCATTCCAGCTCAAGCCCCACGGGCGCCGATGTCTGGGTACACATTGTGTGTTTCCAGACGCGCTGTCGTCACCGGAAGCTGTCGGATCGGGAGCAAACAAAACACATTGTTGATGCGTCTCTTGTGACGCCGAGGACCATGTTCCGAAATTCCTTTCCAGGAATTAATGAAAAGACTGGAATTTCCGCAACTTTGGCGGCAAGGGCGAGTGTCCGTAGTAATTGGGGGAGTGATCGGCTTTGTCACAGCTGCCTCTTCCTCCCAACGCCTACAAAATCTGAATAGTTCGCGCTAACAGAAAGACAACATGACAATATTATATATATATATATATATATATATATATATATATATATATATATATATATATATATATATATATTATGATTTTTAACGATTTTTAAAGAATTTGATGAGACTTTTCAAAATCCTATCGTAAATTTAAAACAAAGAATAAGAAGCCCATATTTTTTACTTTTATTGAAACACTGTATTTACATATACTTAATATATTTGGAAATGGTAATTACATGGCAACAAAGTACATTCTAACAAAGTAGAATTTTGAAACAAAAATTATGCCGTCTGAGAAAATAACATCTAACTTTTTTTTCCTACAAACCCTGTGATGTACCTCCCCTTGGAAGTACATCCATTGAAGCATCAGCTTGAGCTAGAGGTGTAGGGTTTACGAGAGAACTCGGATAAAACCTTATCTTAATATGACTTTATTAAGATATTCAACTTAAACTTTGAACAAATATAATATTAATAACAAATGAGAGAATCTACGATGACGCAATACGCAACACACAATATAATTCAGACCAATCTCAATAATTGAACCGCCTAATCATCAAATATAATAATAATTAAGCAATCCTACCTTATATTATTCTGTAATAAACTTGTCTTTATCTACAATGGTATGTAGCTTGCCGTTTAACTTCTAGTCGATCACCAATAAGTTTATCCACGACACGTAGAACTTAAATCTTGAAAGACGAACTTCAATAATCATCAACCGCCACAACGCACGTCAGTTGTCTAACATTCCTTTACTTTGCCCTTACATTGCCATTACGCTTACTCTAAGATCCTATATTTATCCAATATTATTTGCATCTCTTCACTTCTCGTTTCTTGGATTTGGTTGGAAAAGAGTTGCCATTAATTCTGGCCCAAAGAACCCAAAGGACTTGTTAAAGAAAAGAAGCGTAAGACGTCACAAACCCCTCTAAGAAACAAAACGTGACTTATTCGAGGGTCTTAATGGCCCTAAAGAAATTACGTGCCTAAATTTTATTCTAACCGTTAATTTCTAATGCTTCCCTTAAATTTAAATTTTAATTTTTACTATTCATCTTAAGTTTAATTTTTAATATTTCTCCTTAATTTGAACTTCCATAGCTTCAATAAGTTTTACTTAATTAAATAGACTAACATTCAAAGTCATGTATTTTAATCACGGTAGATTCTCACATGTACAGAATAAATAGACGTGTCCCATCTGGGTAACAGAGCCGGGGAAAAACCATATATGACTTAAATGGTAGAAAAAACGAGGTCCACAAGTCTCTTAACTAACTTAATTCTACCGAAATGTTTACTTAAATTCTAACAATTTTTCTTCTTTACATCTTCTCTTTAGCTCCGTTCTTTGTATAGGTTAATTTCTTATAGACTTCAGGGTCTGTTACCCTGAAACAAAAATCTCTTAAGTGCTTTGAAAAAAAAATTTACACATTATGATTACATTTCACAATTTTTATACAGTACATATCACTTTTAAATTGTAACTAATTTCTATACATATTTTTCATCTGGTTCTTTCAAAAACTTCCCCTCAAATCGCGCAGCGCTGGTTAAACGTTATGTTAGTATGCTATCTACGCCGTGTTTCCCCAAACCAGATGTTCCTTAGTATGAAACAATATAACAACACATATATATACACTATACAATTACAAACATTTTTCAAAATAAACAAAACAAACAACCAAAGGAATTGTCGCATCCCAGCGAAGTCATAACAGAAGTAAACAAATGCATTTTTACAGTTGTTTTCTCCAGATTTATACAAAAAATTTACAAGACAAAAGCTTTTTTCTTTTCTAGAAAAGCACTCGTTGTAGTGTCCACTTTTGCTTGGCTTCTAAAATTTTAATTATCCGACCATGACTTGGCTTTATTGCAAAAATTCTTCCGACCACTTGTTCGAAAGAATATAATAAGAAACGATACAACCTGGTTCTCATGACTTGTAGTTGGCATTTCCTACCAAGACCTTCAGTGACAAGGATTTCTTTGTACACGTTCCTCTCCTTTCCTTGTCTTGCCGTTGTTGATCACCTCCTCGTCTGGCATTCTTGTTGCTTGATCTTGTTCGCTCCTCGATGTATGGACAATCGTTCATTTCTCTGCCTTTTCTGGATCGAACTGGTCCTCCTTGTTGTATCTTCCTCTCTATGGTCGGTCGGGACTCTTCTTTTTTTCCAATTCGTGGTCTAAGGTTGTAGCCGCTTGTGGTGGGCATCACTGTCTCTTCCCTTCGGCTTTTCTTTCTAAATTTTGTCAGACTATGATTAGTTCTGTAATTTGACGACAAAGCCTTTTTAGGAACTCTATGTTCCGAACCCTTCTGGTCCTCCCGACCTAGATTCATGTGATCTCTTACATGGCAATCGTTTCTTTTTACCTCTTTTAATCATTCTATCTTTCTCAGACCAAGAGCTAGGTATTGATCTGATAAGTGGTTCGCGCTTATCGGTCTTATTTGTGTGTTTCTCTCCCTGATTATTTCTAAAACTTAACCCTTTTTCCTCCAACTCACGCTTTACTTCTGACCCTTTCTTTTTGCCATCTCGCGAGTCATTTGATCTTCGTTGTACTCTGTCAAAACCACTTGATTCATCGCGCAAACTATCGTTATCCGAACTACCAGTTCCTATCTCCGTCTCGTCACATTTCCTATGACGATATATTCGAACCTGATCTACATTAATCGTTAACCTTTTTCCCGCTTTCCATATCACTACGTTGTTATTCTTAACATCTAATACTCTATACGGACCTTCAAATTTTGGTTTAAACTTAGCTACTACTTTTCTTGTTGCCGAATTTAAAGGATGCGTTGCTATCAAAACCCAATCATTCACCTTAATTTGCATATCACGTCTGCGTCTATTATAATATTTCTTCCATTTTTCTTGCTTAGTTTCTGTGTTTCGTCTAGCCTCCTCAAACAATCTCTCAATATATCCTACTGCAAATTCCGTTCCGTCTGATACCATCACTAATTTCTGAAAAGGCGTAATTAACTTTCTACCTAAGAATAATTCCGCAGGGGTTTTCTCCGTTGTTTCGTTTACAGCCGTACGAATAGCATAAGCAAACTCACGTAAGAATTGGTCCCATGTGTCATGTTGCTCATTGACTTAATTTGCAATCATTTGCACCAGATCGCGATTTACGCGTTCTGTTCTATTTGCTTGAGGTCTATAAACAACAGTCTTTACACATGCCTCTCTCTCTCTCTCTTATGCCTAATCTCTCACTTAAATTCTCAAAAATATCGGAAATAAATTGGGGACCTTTATCACTTATTAATTTTATTGGAGCTCCAAAACGCGATATATAATTATCAAAAAAATTATCTGCTATAACTCGAGCAGAGGATTTTTTAAGGGGTATGATTTCAGCCCACTTGCTGAAATGATCCGTAATTACTAATACATGTCGGTTGCGTCTTACTCTCGACACGGGATACGGACCTAACAAATCTAACGTAACTATTTCATTTGGATAATTTGATACAATTGGTATAAACCGACCAGCTGGTAACGTGTTTTTATAATTATTAATTTGGCACATATGGCATGTAGAGACATATTGATCAATAAATTTTCTCATATACGTGAAATAACAAACATCCCTTATTTTATTATAAGTTTTAAAACGTCCAAAATGACCTGCTAATGGCTTGTCATGAAATTCTCTCATAATCTCATTCCTTAAAGATTTTGGGGAATGTATACTAGCATTTCTCCTAATGACGTTGCATATTTCGCATAAAATAACAAGCCTTCTACTAGCCTAAAATCGCGAGACCAATTCTCACATATTGCCGCATTAACCGAGCTATCTTCTGGGTTTTCTAGATATCTATAGATATGACCTAATTCTGGGACTGTTTTTTGTTCTTCTATTAACTGATGTCGTGACGAAAGTACCAAATCTCTGATTATTGCACAATTAACTTTCTCTCCTATTAAACTTTCAATTGGGTTTCTCGACAAAACATCAGCTATTGTAATCTGAGTTCCAGGCCTATGCTCCCATTCTATATTAAATTCTGCTAATTTTAATGCCCATCTGATCATTCTATTTGACAAATTTTTACCAGTCGTTAAATGTGTTAACGCAGCGTGATCTGTAATAACTTTAATCGGCAAAGAACCTAAATATGTTCTGAATTTATTCAGAGCCCAAACCACTGCTAAACATTCTCTCTCTGTTACCGTGTAATTCCTCTCCGCAGCACTAAGCGTACGAGAAGCAAATACTACTGGTCTCTGCTCTTGGTTTAGAACCGCTCCTACTCCTATTGAGCTTGCATCCGTAAATAATTCAAAAGGTTTTTTGAAATCTGGGAATTTTAAAACTGGCGCTTTTGTTATAGCCGCCTTGACCGCCTGTAATGCTTTCTGCGCCTCAATCGACCAAATAAATCTCTTTAATTTTCGCTTAGGATTATAAAGAGGTTTGCAAATATCGGCATAATTTTTAATAAATTTTGCGTATCATTGGGACATTCCTAAAAATTTCGACATCTCCTTGGAGTTATGCGGAGATTTCATTTCAACTATAGCTTGAACTTTTGTTTCATCAGTTTTAATTCCCTCCTTATTAATAATTAAACCCAAATATTCTAACTCTTCACAACCAAATTTACACATATTAACGTTATTTAACGTTAACCCCGCCTCATGTAATAATCGTAAAAATTTCTTTCAAATGCTTAACATGTTGAGTGAATGATGGAGATGATATGATGACATCGTCCATATAAACATTCACAAAGTTGCCTATCACGGGTTTGAGAATTATATCTATAGCTTTCTGAAAATTAGGAGCCGCCCCTGACAAGCCAAAGGGCATTCTGCGGAAGGCGTATGTACCATTTTTCGTGACAAACGCGGTTTTAACTATATCACTAGGGTTCACAGCCATCTGAAAATATCACGACCGAAAGTCCAGGGCAGACATTATGCCTGTGTGAGGTATGTTCATTATTAAATCGTCTATTAAGGGTAAAGGATACCTAGGGTACTTCGTGATCGCATTTAGTTTCCGATAATCAACAGCAAATCTATATGCTTCCAGATTTTCCGGTGGTAACCCATTATTCTTTTTACATAACACCACTGGTGACGTGTACGGGGATTGAATGGGAATTATAGTTCCCTCTTTCAACATCTTGTCAACGTGATAATCGAGAATCTCTTGTTTAAGCCTATCATATCTGTACGGACGGGAAACAACTGTTGGATTATCTCCCGTGTCAATCTCATGATATAAAACATGCGTAAGCCCTGGTTTATCTGAAAACAATCCTTGAAAACTATTAAACAAATCTTGTAATTCCCGTTTCTGTTTTTCTTCTAGTTTTGTCTTAGAAAGATCTATTTCTACTTTTTCTATTTCAACCGTTTTAACCACTTTATAAATCTGCGAATCTGGAATCGCCAAAGATTTTCGATCAAAGTCCAAAATGATCTTTGATCCACCTATGAAGTCTATCCCGAGAATACATGAGTATTCTAAATCTGCTAACACATGGAACAACCAAGGCTTTTCGAAATCCCGTATTCGAATATTTAATTCCACAACTCCCATATTTCGACATTTAGCTCCCTGCGCCGTGATCACCTGAGTACTCGATTTCTTTACTTTTTTATAAAAAAAAATATTTTTGGTATGTCTCTTCCGATATAAATGACTTCTCCGCTCCAGTGTCCCTTAACGCTTTCGTAAAAGTTTCATCTAATAAAATAGGAACATACGGAAGTTCTACTGGAGACATACATATTGCTGAAAGTTTAATCGGTGACTGATTTATCGACTGCGTCTGATCACCTTTAATATCATTCACTTTCAAAACATTTAAACGTCCCATTTGTTTTCTACTGCCTCGACTAAAATTTTCACTCGAACCTCTATTTCTTTGGTCCCCCCTCTACTAAAATCGTATTTTGACCTCGATTTCTAAATTGACATCCCCTATCGTTAAATCTGCGATCATCGTTTTGAAACCTATTCCTGCTCTCGAACCACTGATTTCCTTGACAGTTGTTCTGATGGCTACCCCTATAATCATTTCTACTATTATTTGTTTTATGTACCATTTCAGAATTTCTCCAATTTCCTCGATTATTATCAACATTAGACATCCTACGCTCATTCCAACCTCGTCCTTCCACGTTATTACTATTTCTCGAACCCAATGTTGCCTTGCACGAATATCTTTTCTCAAACTTAGCCAATACTACTAATAATTGGATCGCGGTTTGTGGATTACGCACCTCCACATAGTCCTACACTTGCGGCTCAAGTCTAACGAAAATAGGATCTACAAGGGCTTTCTAAGACATCGCCAGTTCTAACTTCTTCTTATTTAACTTTAGAAAATCGTAAACAAAATCTGTCGGCTCCTGGTTCTGTCTTTGCTGAGACGCGTAAAAACGGGTCTCTAAATCCTTCCTATTTTGGATGGCAGGGAATGCTTTCGACAATGCTGCTTTCAGCAGTGCGAAGTCCGTGGCGGTATTTTGCACTAACGTCGATCCGAATATTTGGTACCAATCCAGGGCTCTACCTATGAGATGACCTTTTAAATAAGCACATGATAAGTCACTGGGTATTTCAAGTAATTTAATTTGGTTATCTATATCCTCTAAAAATTCGGTGACGTTCTCCGACCCAGAAAAATATACTTCTGGCCAAACATTAAATCCTCTCGTGTTTCTCATCTCGGGGTCATATAGATTAAACCTAGTTGGGCGCCATTGTGATGTATCTCCCCTTGGAAGTACATCTCTCGAAGCATCAGCGTGAGCTAGAGGTGTAGGGTCAAGGAAGGAACTAGAATCAACATTATCTTAATATGACTTTATTAAGATATTCAACTTAAACTTTGAACAAATATAATATTAATAACGAATGAGAGAATCTACGATGACGCAATACGCAACACACAATATAATTCAGACCAATCTCAATAATTGAACCGCCTAATCATCAAATATAATAATAATTAAACAATCCTACCTTATATTATTCTGTAATAAACTTGTCTTTATCTACAATGGTATGTAGCTTGCCGTTTAACTTCTAGTCGATCACCAATAAGTTTATCCACGACACGTAGAACTTAAATCTTGAAAGACGAACTTCAATAATCATCAACCGCCACAACGCACGTCAGTTGTCTAACATTCCTTTACTTTGCCCTTACATTGCCATTACGCTTACTCTTAGATCCTATATTTATCCTATATTATTTGCATCTCTTCACTTCTCGTTTCTTGGATTTGGTTGGAAAAGAGTTGCCATTAATTCTCGCCCAAAGAACCCAAAGGACTTGTTAAAGAAAAGACGCGTAAGACGTCACAAGCGTTTTTTTAATAGTTAATTGCAACTCAGAAGTATTATGGTACTTGATGAAGTGATACTTTTATATGTGTCAGTAAATTATTAAGGTCAGTCGTCACCATCATTCGACTTAATCTTTTCTCAATGAAAAGTTCTGTAAGAGAGGGGGAAGCTGTAACGTTTCCCGCCTCCCAGCTGTGAATCGGCGTCTTTGTGGATCACCACACGTGCATTTGCAGCTGCACTTTAAAATTATTGCGTGGTCCACCTTGAACCTCCCCCGCAACCCCTTGACCCACGAGGGACCCCTTCCCGCCATTAGCAGGAAGTAACGAGATGCTAAAAAGAGGCGCCGGCCGCTGCTCCTCGAAGAGAGAGAGGGAGATGGAGAGATGCTTTGAATCTTCGAAGTGAGCGGACGTTGAAAGAGAACTCCCCTCTCACAAACCACCTAATTTGAACTCTGATAATCTTTTAATAAGTTAATAACTTCAATGTAAAATCTGTAAATAACAGCTGTGACGTAAATAAACTAAATGTTTAAATTAATCAATATCACGCTACAGTTATTTATCTCAAACGTAACAGCGGTATAATGCATAATGCAATATGAGCGGTATAATAATGTAATGATTTTTTTAAAAAAGAAAACCAATATTATAACAAGAAGCAATAATATTTCTTAAATTACTTCCATATATCTTTATTTTTCCTAATAACAGACATTTCCCATAAGGAGAATTTGAATAAATAAACAAATTTTTAGGATTCGTACATGTGTTAAAATATTTTGATAAAGTCCATAGGGTAATTAGTAGAAGAAAATTTAAGACATAATAGGATATCATTTGTATATATTATAGTACGTTTATGTTATATAAGAATGCTTATCAAAACAGCCATGCTTAATTTTAATTAAAAGTACTCGTTATGTGAACTTGCTAAGTTTGCTATTTAAAACGGTATCACCTTACGGCAGGCATGTCAAACTCATGCGATATTACGGGCCACATAGTCTATTTTATTATAATTATTATATTTCTTATAAAAAAAATAATATTTCTTAAAAGAAGTCGAATTTAACATTATTTTTTAGAAGATATTCGACTCGACATGGTTTTTTTTCGCAAAGCAAGTTATCAAAATTTGAGTGAAAATATTGAGCTGATGCAATTTATAAAACTGACAATAAATGCTGATTGGGGTTAGTCTTGATCTTTCGGGGAATTTTCAATACTTTTCATTAAAGAAAATAATTTTCCGCATAAATAAGTGATTCCAAACATAGCCATTATTCTCATAACAAAGGATAAATTTTAGGAAACCGATCTATTGATAAATATGTATAAAAATTTAGAATTCTAACTTCCATAGATTTTTGCTTCAACAAAGATTCACAATGAATTTCAATTATTTTCATTTGTAAGCTTTCATCAATAATTTCAACATCGATAAATTCAGGTGAAGTAAAAGTGTGAAATTGTAACTCGCAGCTTTTAAAATCAGAAAATTTTCGATCTATCTTTCCGTTTCTAAAAAATTAATTTAGTGAACATATTCAGTAAATTTTAATGTATGAGATACAATCAATAGATAGTGACAGCTTTCAAAGTGAGACAGGTTTCTTTTTCAGTTCCTACTATTATTTCACACTCTCCCTGTATATATATATCTTGTTCAAATTTTCAATTGTTAATAAAAAAACTTTCTATTTATCGATTCAATTTTCAAATAAATTTTTTTAAACTTGTAGTAAATGACACTTGATGTTAATACAGTATTTTCAAATATTAATTCATTAATTATATTAAAAAATGAATAAATAGTAGCAAAATTAATAGTCCAACACGATATATAAAAAGGAAAATCTCTCGTTGTGTCCTTGTAGCGCAGTGTTTCTCAAACTTTGAATACTAGCGACCCAATTTTCAATCATAATTTCTGTCACGCCCCCTATACAACAATAATATATTTACTACAATAAAAGTGCACTTTGAGAGAGAGAGACGCTAAAGTTACAATACGATCTTAATTATAAACCGTACAAATTAATATAATAAGTATATTAAATTTTGTATATGTAACTTTTAAGTAATATATATTTTAAGAAAATTACGTAAAAAATATATTAGTTACTTATTATTATGTTATTTTTCTTTCTCTAATTTTTAAATTGGAACAGATCGCAAAATGATATATTTTATTAAAGATTTATTTCCTTCAGCATTCATTTCTTAAAGTACAAATGTCATTAGAAAAATAGCCTAATCTATGTTGCTCTCTATCATATCCATCACATCTGGCATTATAGGGTACGTTTGCGTGAGTCTGGACAACCTATCGGACATTTGCGCAAAACATGTAAAAATGCTTTTCCTCGTACAATTCCAGTCAGTTTTGGTCGACTCGATACTCCTATAGCTACCGAATCTAGCTTGAATGTACATTTTTTTAATTTACACGTTAATTGTAATTCACGATAATTAAGTATTTACGGCAGTAGATTAAAACAAAATCATACATACATTTTTAAGTCGTAAGCAAACATTCGATGATAATAAAGAATCAACAAGTACACAGACGAGCATGGTTCCGAAAATTAAATCAAGGCGATATTCTCAAAAGTACTTAAATTTTGAATTTACCACTACTGAAGTAAATAATGGGGGGGGAAGCCCCAGCTCTCTCTCTCTCTCGTTATGTGTTTAAACTTACAAATCTGAAGAACAACATGTGAAAGTTGTTTTCAAAACATGTAAAATCATTTAGCTATGTTGGCAAATAATTTTAAAAAGTATTTTCTGGATGAGGACAACTTGGTAGCAAGTTACGAGTGGATTAGGGATCTATTTCAAGATACTCCAGAAGGGCTCTCAACTTCCGAAGAAGAAATCTTCATAGATTTCACATCCAGTGAAAAATTAAAACGCAATTTTGTAATAAATTGCTCTTTGAATTTGGGGTAGAGGTGGATGATGAACTGTACTGAAGACAAAAGCACTTCGTATACTATTACCATTTTCAACATCCTACCTTTTTTAAACCGGATTTTCTGAGATGGTTGCTTTGAAGACAAAATATAGATCTCAGCTAAATATAGAAAAATAACTCAAAGTGTCAATTTCTGATATTAAACCTTTCTTTGAAAAACTTTCCTCTACAAGACAAGCCCATTGAAGTCCCTAATAATTATTAAACTTGTTCTTAATTTAGTAATAAGAAAATATATATAAAATACCTTTCTCAGTACTGATACATTAAAATTATACTGGCTGAAACACAGGCTCTTCGCACGAGTTCATTTTTTAAAAAAAATAAAACATTATTCTTGATATAATAGCTGAACTGTAAGGAAAGTAAAACTGCGTGCACGTCATTGTATACAAAAATGTAAAATGATTTTTTTTTAGATAAATGCTATAATTGTAAATAACTGTTTAAAAGAACTGTAATTTTAAGCCTCACATAATTAGCATTTAGAATTAATGTTAAATAATGAAAAATATTATAAAATTACGATGAAGAATACTTGTGTTACTTTTTAATATTTAAAGCGAGAAGATTTCAAAATGTTTTAACCCGGCATTCGATACTAACGCTAATGGTAGTGCGGGGGGACTCAGTCACTCCAACCATTTGTTTATAATTATTTTTACTGTACACGAAACAAATCGGAATTCCAGTGAATAATATTTTTAAGAGAAAGTATACTTACCGGCTTTCAAGAAATGCTCAATTTTTCTTTGATGATTTGAGAAAAAATCCAATAAAACTGAACTAAAATGATTCAAAAGTGCAAGACCATGATAAAGGACGCAAATCAGAGACAATTTTCACTAATATTACAGAAATGTTAAATCAATCAATTCTTTTCCAAATATCGTAAAACTCTTTATTATTTATATTTCCCTAAGCGAAAAGGAAACGCATAAAAGATGGGACGGAACTCTAATGTAGAACTAACCATACCACATGTTTGAAGGCCAATCAAATGATTAGCAAATGTATTACGCAGCCTGGTTGAAAAGTGAATCATGTCTTCCTTTTCTTTTTCTACAACTAATGTACAGTATTTCAATAATAATTACAGTGATGAATTGTTTATCTGGGTTTCGTTTTTTCTTTTAACGAGTAGTATTTTATGTTAAAACGTAATAAAGAAATCTCTCATTGAGGAAATACAGCAAATTAAACAAAACGTTTTTTTTCTTTAATTTGGTTTTGGGATCAAAGATAGCTATTTGATGACGGAAAAACGCCAGATGATAAACATAAATTATATCAGTGTTGCTGTGTATTTTTGTTTTTTTTGTTATTATGGAAGAAAGCATTTTGTTTTACTTCTCTTTCCGGTTATTTTTTTTTAAAAAAATCTTTAATTTTCAATATGCTCGCGCCCCCTTGTAAGGTCATCGCGTCCCCCCAGAGGGGGCGCGCCCCACACTTTGAGAAACACTGTTGTAGCGCAATGGATAGCTTGTTGGGCCTCTAATTCGAAGGTCGGGGGTTCGAATCCCACCTAGAATGGCCTATTTGCCGAGTATGATTTCTTTTTACCATACTATTTATTAGAATACTTAAATTTAATTAATGAATAAATAGTCACAAACAAACAAAATAGCCCAACACTATATATGTAAAGGAAAATGGAAAATCGCTTTTTATTTTGCCACTTAATATTGTGATTCTGTCACATACATACACATATTTACATTAATTGTAACTATTTAATGAAAAGTAACTAAAATAAAAATTTTCTTTGTTGACCTAAGTAGGAATTGAATTAAAAAAAAAAATTTTATATATTACTTGTTCTATTTATTTTCGCCAAAGTA
This sequence comes from Trichonephila clavipes, assembly GCA_019973935.1. Lineage (NCBI taxonomy): Eukaryota > Metazoa > Arthropoda > Arachnida > Araneae > Nephilidae > Trichonephila > Trichonephila clavipes. The sequence continues at coordinate 169,033 of BMAU01015887.1, forward strand.
TTGTGACCTCCTCCTTTCGAAACGAGTTTCACTCTTTCAGGACAATACTAGACTGAGTTTTTGTGCACGTGCAGCTGGGGTTCATTATCGCTTATTTAGCGTCTGGACTTTGGTGCCAGTTAGACTAGGCAAACAATGGTCTGGCTGTACTACTGTGGACGAGATCGCTTCCGAGGCAGCTGATTGTCGTCTTACATACACAATGGCGAATTGTCCTCAAAGGCGGTAAAACGACAACAGGGGGCCGAAGGGGTTCGGCCGTCGGAGCATGCGTCGGACACCTGCTGGTTTGTGACGAAACCAGGGGAGCGGACGATTGGGGAATTATGCGCCAATGGGCTCTAATGAGTTGAGGTTCAAGGATCGACTCATATGGGCCCACCAATGAGAAAGCGTGAGGGGGGAGGAATGGACTGCCCCTGATGTTTTAAAAGACCGGAAAAACCGAAAAAACGAGGGGGACGAAGGAAAAAGAAAGAGCTGGAAAAAGACGAGGGTTGGTTGTTTTAGGAAGTGGTGAGGAGGATCTCGGAGTTTTGGTCCGTGATGCTGACCAGGAATCCTGAACGCGAATAAGAAAAAACGCCTTGCGGACTGTACCGAGACAAGCTGTGGAGAGAGCGACTTCAAAACGGGGCTACCATATTGGCTAGGCACGGAGACTACCAACTTCATAAACTAATTTAATTCTATTATCCTATTGGAGGAAAAAATTAAAAGTATTTTTTTTACTCCCACAACCTTGCTGTGATGTTTTATTTTCACGCTACCTTCTGACGACGTTACAGTATAATAACTTTTAATATTACCAAATAGATTTGTAACAACCTGATTTTCACCATGAAGCTTAAAATTAAGTTAATTTAGATGACTTGTGTGTAATATGAACTGAGAAAGCCTGGTACTTTATCCATCGTCCATCTTTTAATTCAGCATATTTATAATTTTTTGTTTCCAAGAAAATTATAATTTAGTCCAGCAATTTGAAGAATCGTTTTAACGCTTAATGATTTGAAAGCCATTAAACTTTAGTACAATATGGTAGATTGTTTTCTTTTTTTGTATTCACTTTCTATATCTTCCAGAAAAAAAGGAAATTTAGATTGATTATGGCATTATTCTCGAATATATTTTACAATTTTGGTGACTACTTTGAAACATGTTTCGTATTTAAAACTTTGGAGCACAGTACCTGCTTCTGAATAATACAATGAAAATGTTCAAAATTATTATTACCATGCTGCTTGCATGTTTCTTTTAATCTTGCAACAACTCCTTTAGTAATTCCTGTGTAATGACTTCATACAGCTCTGGGATAACCTATTTATTTCAATAAGAAAATCATCAAAAAATATTTTATCACAATTAACTAGCAAAAGGATTCACAAATTTCGAGTATCTTTCGCTGTAATATCTCATCTCTTTCGCATAAAAATAATGATGTGACTTTTCACGCTGGAGAAAAGTCCTATACACTCACTCTCGGTAATTCCACCCCGAGTCGGGTGAGTTCGCTGGCTCCAAATCCGCCTTACTTCGCGGACTAAGGTATAACTGAATCACAATTCTTTAGCGGGAGGGACTTCCAAATCGATTCCCTCTCGTAAAGTTTCTCCTGCTCCAAATCCGCCTTAATTCGCGCACTCAGTATCGCTGATCGGAGCTCAGGCCGTTCCCGGATCTCCTCAGTTCGGATTCCGCCGTACTTCGCAGTCTCCCTATCGTTTTTCCTCTATCGTCACAAGGGCTCCCTCAAAAATCCAGTCTTTCAACGGAGGGGCTTCATAACACCTCCCTCAAATCCAATCTCCTTTCTCGGGCGCTCTCGCTCCCCTGATATATATATATATATATATATATATATATATATATATATATATATATATAACCGTCTCTCACCTAATCATCTTTCTGTGATCTCTTGTTTTCCTTCCGCCCCTGTCGGACTTGGCTCCCTTGATCTCTTGTTCTTCTGCTGCCCCTGTCGGTCTCAACCCATTTGATCTCTAGCCCAATGAATGCCGATGTCTAGGTGCACATTGTAAGTTTTCAGACGCTCTGTCGTCACCGAATCGTGGGAAAACGAAAGCACAATGTTAATGCGTCTCTTTTTGACGCCGAGGACAGTCTGGGAAAAAGGGTCCAAATTTTTAACCAACCAGTTTCGAAATTCTTTCCCAGCAATTAGGGAAATGTCTGGAATTTTCCGTACGTCTGTCGGCAAGGGGCAAGGGAACCGTTAGTAATTAGGAGAAAGAGACCGGTTTCGCCACACCGGTCATGGTAGGTGTACCATCATGCTACTTTTCCAATGGTAACTTATATTTCTTCAAAACATTTATAAATACTTTCGAAATATCAGCTTGCGTGGTTGTATTGTGAATATAAATGATTTCTAAAAGTTCACTTATTTTTAAATTAACATCGTTTCAGTGAATGAAAACCATGGCTTCGAACTGGAACTGAACCGAAAACAAGAAAAAATCGTTATTTTGGCCGGATTGAAAACCGGAACTGAACCGAAAGAAAACATCGGTTTATTTTGGTTCGATATGTCTTCAGTCATTTTGTTATTGTAACCAGCTTATCTATATTTTCTAATTTTACGTCTACCATATAATTATCATCATTACATGTACTTCTCGATTTCCTGTTTTGATGTTCTCTAGTACTTTTCTGTTTCGGTTTCCAATGAAACTACTTGTAGAAGGCAGATTAAATTCAATTGAATGAATTAGTATATGATTTTTTAAGAAAAAATAAAAATTCTTCCAAATTTTGATAATTACCTTTTTTTTTCTGATAGAATTATATTTTTAGAACAAATAAGAATATACATAAAATAAGATTGTTTATTCGGAACTGACCAAAATCCGTTATTTTTGGTGGAATGAAAGCCGGAACTGAATCTATATACCTATATATGTATATATTCAGTTGAACCTGAGAGAAAAAAAAGAGTGTGTGTGTTTATGACCACACGATAGAAGTGATAACTTCAAATTTTGTAATGTTATTTCAGGGATTAGTTAGGTGAATAAAAAACAAGAGTATATTAGTATTATCGTATAAAATTATTCATTCATATGTCTGTACTCACATAAATTCAGGGGCGCAGCTGCCACCGTATCAGCCGTATCAATGATACGGGGCCCCAATACAGTGGCGTAACGGAGCACATTTGGGCCCCCTGCAAAGTCAGGTTTTGGGCCCCTTTAGAACCCTGACCCACCCACCCCCGCGATGCGGGGGTGTACATTACGCCACTGCCCCAATATGTGTAACTACAGTACCACTAACAAGGCTTTCACTTCTAAAAAAGGGTCCCGAAGGGATTTTGATACGGGGCCCATTCAGAACTAGCTACGCCAATGCATAAAGTAATATATTTTGCGAAATATATAATCATATTTGTGAATTAATTCTATTTTAAGAAGGAAACAATAGGTTTATGGTAGCTGAAATAGGTTATATGTACTTTAGATTCAAAATTATTTAAATATGTAACAAAAAAAGATTTTTATTCTTAAATTCACTGCAATATATTGCTAATGATAATTATTCTATTTACTTAGTTCTATAAAAATTTGTCCTTTTTCTGCATTTTAATTTTAGTGTAGGATTTCTCTCTTTCTCTAAGCCTGTTTTTAAAAAATATTAGATGTTTTATTTCCATGCTTCTACTAGGATTAGAAAAAATTCCGCCATTCATTTCCGTAGAAAGAGGTGGGGGGAGGTGGAGCTCCATTTAGTCGAAGCTAGGAACTTCACTAAAGGGGGAGGGACAAATTACCTTTTTCATGTGGTTTTAGAGTGGCGAGGGGGAAAGAGGATACCATTTTACAACTCTATGCTTCCCTTGGTGACAAAAGTGGCCAAAAAAAACAAAAAAAAAACCTGAAAAAACACACAAAAAAATGCCGATTTTTTCAAAAAAGTTTTTATATCGAACTTCTTCCTTCGTTTTTGATTATCCTTCACCGTTAAAATCTCTTCATTGCACTATTTTGAATAATTATTTAAGCATATATTCCCGAATGTCATGAATATTTTTTTTTAAATATGAAAATGCAGGGGTGTGTTACAGTTCACAGAAGATGAAAGAAACGAATGCAAGACATTCCACAATTCATGTAATTCCAGATATGCTTCTGTTATTCATGTAAAACACGATAGTGGGAAATCAACTTTAAGATATTTTAACTCGAATCTTTTCAATATAAAATTAAAAATAAAATTTTGCGTTGAAATGATTTTCATAGCAATATCTGTGAACATTTTTAAACCTCCTCTATCTAGAAGTCTCGAATATTTTGTCCCTTCAACATTTTCTGAATCGAAATTGATTTTTTTATCTATAACGAATCTATATTTGTAATCGTGGCATTCGAATTTCATATTATGAAAGCAATAACCCGTTATGTACTTTAAAACTTGGATACTCTTCCATTGAAATATCATCTATTTTTAAATTTACTAAGGATTGTCTCTTTTGAAATTTGTATCAACTGTTCATCTTTTGGGAAACAAAAAACCGAAAAGCATGGTTGCTAAGTTTATTAGATGGCCAGTTGGGCACACAACAATAATGATGCATTATTGCAAAATGTGTGCAAATTTAGTTTAAGTTATTAATAAATTTTTTAATGTTTTTAAGATAATTAAAAGTTGACAGAATAAACAAAACACTAATTTCCCATTTATATAAACAATAATATATATTTCTCTTATAAAACAAAATATCTTAAATTTATACATAATTAGGGATGTTGGCAAAATACATCAATTTATTATGTCGTGTCCTCAAAACTAAAAGAAAGAAATTCAATAATGACACTAGAATAAAGTTATACAAAAATATAGATATCGTACCTTTCTTTATAGTTATTCCTACTGATATATCTGGTGTAATAAATACACACGTGGGAAGATTAACTAATTAAATAAGAGTACAAGAAAGAAACTGGGTACTACTCAAAATCCGGGGAAAACTTCCGTCTTTTGGTCACGTGGACCAAAGAGGGATGGCCTTGAGAAAGGGTTGAATGAGAAGGGATTTCCAACTAAAGAGGAAAAAACCGAATGAGCGTTACAAAACCGAGTGTGACGTTCATTCTCCAGCAAAACGCGCTAAAAGAAGTTATCACTTCAAAAATAACGGTTCGAAGCCCTGATAAAAACGACCAGTTGAACGATATTTCGATTGAAATTTTGAAATTGTTGAATTCTATTGATTTCTCAAATTCTTAGCTATTTCATCAATTCTGCTAGCTACAATATTTCGACTTAAACATTGTTTTTTTTCATTTGCTTTGTTTGTGCTGGATATAATACTTCCGTTGTTTTAAATAAACATTCACTAATAAATTCCCCTTTTGTAAAAATTTCAAACTGCATGCGTGATTAAGGGGGGTAGGGAATAATATCTTTTTGTGTATTTGTGTATTGTTTTCGAAAAATTTAATGTGTGCACTTTATCTACACTATTAAAATCTGAAGGTAAGTAAATGTATCTATCTATCTATGAATCTATGATGCCCTATCTTCTCACGCACCACACGACGCACAAACTCGCCGAAGGTACCAAAATTTTGGGAATGATCCGAGGAATCAATCTTTAACCTTTTATGTTCCGATATTCCAATCAGTTAAAAAGATATTAATTAAAAACCTTACAACGCATAGTTAGGGCCATTTTTCACCGCTAGGGGCCAAGTTCAACTTCTTTTTTTCCGACGTTTTTAAAAAGCGATCAATTTTTTTTCATGAGTCTCAGAAGAAAATAATTACAGATTCGGAAAGATCATTTACTTCGCAACGAAACGGTGGAATTTATTTTACAAAATAATTATATTTTCTATTTTTTACGATTTTTTTAAAATGAGACAAAATCGATACGTTTTATGAGTATGATTTCTAAATCGCTCCGCTTGCATTTTCTTTCGCGCTAATGAAAAAAATATTTTACACTAAAAAAGTTCATGCTTTTCTCTTTTAGAATCAGTCATTTAAAAATTTAATGTCAAAAACTGCTTTTTTTTACGATTTTTCAAAAAACACTCAAAATTTTACTTAAATACTTAATAACTTCTTTATTTATAAAAATAATCTCACGAAACCTTTTTTCCGTGTGTAGAACGATATTATCCGTAAACTGTACAATGATTGATAAAATATCTTAAAAATTACGGTTTAAAAAAAATGTGTTTTCGTTTTTTTCCCCTTTTTGCGAAAAATATGTAAGAATTATTTTTTTAAAGCTTTTTCTTTAAAAATTACCGTTGTTTTCAATCGATATATGAAGTTTGAAAGAATTAACTTAAAAATGAAGCCCAAAAAACTTTTTTTAGCATTAACAAATAACGCAATGCGAGAGAGAGAGAAATTGAAAAAATCTTCCTTTATTTTAAAGGTATTTTCACTGCTTTTCCTCGAAGGAACCCACAGCGCGGTTGTTAAACCCACTGCTTTGTAAAACAGTAGTTTCCAGGTTCAAAACTGAAGAGGAAGAGATGTGTTCAATTTCGCATTGCACTATTTGTTAAAGTTTAAAATTCTTTTCGTGGAATGAAAAAGGTTAAAATTATAATAAAATATCAAAATGTTTTTATAGGATCGGGTTTTCTTTAAAGTTTTTTTCAGTACATGTATATATATATATATATATATATATATATATATATATATATATATATATATATATATATAGGCTTTCCCCCATACTGTTTTTTCTAACTTATATGTATTTATATGCTTAATCAAACGTTGAAACGTTCAGAAAAAAGCAATCGTTTCAATAGCTATCTGTAAATTTTCTATTATTTATTTTACTTATAGAAATTTGATTTTAATAAATATATATATGTTTTTTAAATGATTATTTCTATTACTTCATTACTAAAAGAATTCTTTGTTAATTAAAAAGTACATCGTCTATTATTTTGGATCAAAATACATTTTAACCCTCTGAGTGGTTAGCTTCCTCCTGAAAAGTTATTCCGAAAGCGTTTACTCTTATTTTGCCGTTCGCTTTGAAAATGCAACAGACTTCTTTCCTTTCCCCCTTTTAAAACTTGGGAGGTCGAACGGGGACAATTTTATGACTTAGTTCGGTTCCTTTGTCAAGTAAGAACCAAGAGATCAATCGTTTACAGCTAGCTGTTAAGTTGCCTTGGACAATCTTGTATGAAAGCCGTAGTGGAACTCGGTGTTTCTTTCCCCTATATGTTCAGTCACAGTAAAATTAAAACAAAATGAAGGGTAAAAAAAGGAAAAAGGAAATAAATAGTATGTTAGAAGTTGAAAAATAATTACATTTTCTTCAAACAAAATTTATTTTTCTGTCATTTTTTAAAAATTAAAAATATATATATATGTTTTGGTATTGCGATTTGAACCCAAAAAAAGCATCCTGTATTCATTTTTGAATATGAGAGTGAGAAAACGCGCTCACTTTCCTGTTTTCTAAAAAAGTAATGAGGTAAAAAGAGCTAAGGCCCTATCTCTTTTTTTAAACAATAAGACAATAAATGGTGCATACGGTGATATACATACGATCATTATATTTATGAAATAAAACCGATCTTTCTCTATTCAATTATATTTTTAATTTAAAATAGCATAAAAAAGGATTTCACAATACTTTTAATTTATTTTAATTAAAATTATATAAATGATATTTTTATGTTAACTGAATTTTTTTCGGAAAAAATCTAAATTTTTATTCCTAGTGTTTTTATTCTAGTGTTTTATTCTAGTGTTTTATTCCTAGTGTATTAAATAAAAATTCCTTTTCTACATCGACATTTGTGATGGACATAACACACATTCAGTCAATAATTTTTAATTTTAATGGAGGATATACTTCTTTAAATGCGCATGACAGTACTTCTAACCATTTTCTACTCAAGTTAAATTTCTTATATTTCTGTTTCTTTTATTACAAGGAAAAATGTCACACATCGATAACTACATTTTCACACAATTCAGTCATTACAAATTCTATTGTGAGAAAAGTTCCCCCTAATTAATTTTGTCTTTCAAAACAGTACACTTAAAACAATTTTGTTCAGTGAAGTTAACCGACAGTTCCACAATGTATTCATACCAAAATTTAAAAACAATTTTAACATTTGGAAATGTGTCCTGTATTAAATTTTTTGAGTATACACAAATATTTCCTGTTGTAGGGAAGACATAGTATGAGATGTGGTGTGCGGTTGTGAAAGAATGTTTTCGTACGTGTAGACTATTTTTGAAAATTTAAATATCACTGAAGCTGATCATATAACTGCAAATGAGCCTTATTTTAATGTGTGCTGGTATCAAAGTAAAACACTTTACAATATTAAACAGCCTCTATGGGTTTATATTCAATATATCAAACTATTCGCAAAATGGCTTACAACTTCTATTCAAATTGTAAAGAAACTGAAATATAAATATATCTTACTGCAGTCAAAAATATTCATATTTGTAAATATCCTATTCCTCCATTTATTTCAGTACATTTTAAAAACTGTAGCTGAATGCAATTTTTTATATTTATAAACGAGGCATAAAAGCTCACACAGTCGTAAAAATGTCTTTATCATTTTTAAATATACTACTATAAAACGTATATGGATTGTAAGATCAGTTCTAAAATCCTAAAAGCTTTTAGAGGAGCAAAAAACATGTAATTTTGGATTGATCAAAATTTTAATATAATACACAAATATACATGTTATTAAGCAAATACATTTGAAAAATCAAAGTTCCTTCTGAAATAAACGTAATTGAAAGAAAAGTGTTTATTTGCAAATGAGTGGAAATACATGTTTATCTAAGGGGTATCCCCAAAGTGAGGTAATCCTCAAACTTAAGACTTAAACTCAGAAGCACAACAATCCATGAGGGCCAGGAACTACTGTGTCCATCATAATACACGTGACCATTGGACGCTGAGGTGCATGAATAGAATTCCCGATTTGGTGGTCTGTCTGAAGAGAGACCTTCAGTGTTTAAGACCCGAAGCAAGCTTGGTACTCTTTTATCGACCCAATGTAGCGGGGATGAAGGGCAGAGTCGACCTTGCGCAGCCCGTTAATAGAACCCCAGACCTGTGGTGTGGAAGCACTATATACTACCACTCAATCCTATTCGGTGAAAAATAAAATTTAATGTTAGAATCTTATATAAATCCCTAATGAATGAGGGAGTCCAAACTTTTTTTTTCATGTAAACTGTTTAGACGGAAATGGTTAAATATGAACACTTCACAAGTTGCATAAATTAAAATTAACCATTATAGTTTACATAAATTTTTAAGAGTGCAAAAGGTGTATTTTGGCTGCACGAATTAATTTTAAAAGGAATACGGTTACGAAAAAGTAGTACAAATCTATCTAAAGTAGGGATGGTTACCTCAGATATTGTCAAACACAATGTATTGGAAGTCAATTCCACAATTCGTTGTAATAAAAATGTATGGAACATTACAAGACTTATTTTTGCATTTGTAATTTATATATATATATTTTTCCTGAGAACTTGAAAAGCTAGAGCGACATCCATCAAAAACCGCGGTTCCCTCTCTGTTTTTCCTGATCACCCCTGACTAAGCCGGCTCTGCCAGAGTAAGTGAAAATGCCGGATTTTGTTTGTCAAGATCATTTTATAGCAGACTGCATTTTTCATGTATTTTAGATGGTCGTTTTATATTTTCTACATCAATATCTTAATGTCTGAATTTAAAATTACATAAAATTCTTGACATTCGCATCAATGACCATTATAATTTTTATTAGTATATGAATGTGTCGTCAAACGATTACATGACTATTTTATTAACATATTATTTTAACCATTTAATTAATATTAAGTATAACATAAGGCACACAAATTTTCTGTACTTTAAAATAAATATTTCGAAAACTACTTCATATATACTCAAAATTTTTCATTCCTACGCTTTAGCTTCTCAGTTTTGCTTCTATGTAATACTTTATTGTATATTCATCAATTTTTTTTAGTATATATTTTGCTCTTAGCATGCAGTTCTCAACTGAATTGTATGAAATTTTCGAAATATATTAAAAAATACTAAAGAAGCTATATAATAAAGTTTGAAATTTCTATTATACTCAAACAATTGCTAGAACTTATGGTAAATAATTTTTAACTGCGCGATACATTTCTAAGTTCTAACTTAAAATTTCTAGTTTTGTAAGGTCGAGATTTCAAAACATATCCAGATTTTAATTACTTATTCAGATAGCCTTTAAAAAAAGATAAATGTTGAGGTATTTTGCATAAATACATATTTTTGAATAATAATTCGAATGTTTTTGAATAGCTCGAATTTAAAATTGATTTTTATGTTTATTTATATGCATAAATGTCTACTGTAAATGTTTCCGTATATTTTTGATTACTATTTATTCAAATATTTAAGTTATAAAAAAAATGTGGGAAAATCTTCATTCATGCTGTCTTTGATGTAAGCTGAAGTTCAAGCACTTAAAATTCAAATATAATTCGGTGTATTTTAACAATATTTAACTAGGCACTGTACGTAAACTTCCCTGAACACTTGGGCTTTGTAATCTAAAAAAAACTAATAGATCTTAATTTGGTTTTTTTTTTTCGTTTTTATTTTTTTCAAAGTGTAAGAAAATGTTTCAAATTATTTGATGAAGTTTAAATTTATTCATTTTTAGTGGTTGGAAAGTTTAAAAGGTTTCAAATTTTAAAGTGTTTGGTGTTTTATTAATTTTTTTGGGCATCTTATAATGAAATAATCATGTTTCAAAAACTGAAAGCATTTATTAAGATAAGAAAAATGAAGCGAAAGAATATACTTAAAAAACGATAATTTGTCTAACTATATAAAATAGCAGATTGCCCTGACACGCCCCAACTTGTTACAGTTTCAAATTAATATGAAACCAAAAGGGAATTGTTACATATTTTACTTATGCGTTGGAACTTTTCAAAACTTTTAAAATACAAGCTAACAAACAAACAATTCCTGGGGTCTAAAGAAATTTCCCCCCGATTTTTTACGATTGCTCCAGGGTTTAAACACGGGGTTCCCTGCGAGCCATAAAACTTCCTATCAGTGTCCTGCTGTGTTGCTTCCACTGTCCCTAATTATCTTTCAAGGTGTTAAACCTTTAAAAGGGGGAAATGATTTTAGAATAGTACGGATCAACCGCTTTTGAAAATGTTACTTGGAGGCAAAAAAATCCTTGCAGTGCATTTTCGAAGCATCTTTACAATGACGGAATTTTCCGTGCTAACCACTTGGAGGGTTAAAGACATTTTTAAGCTAACTATATGTAACGACTGATTGATTCATGAAAATCTGAAATCTATTTTATTATTCTAGATTCTTAGAAATTAACAATTATTAAAAAATGATGAACGTTTTTTGTTTTACTCTTAGCATCAGAATCGTTTTCTTTTTATTGCTTCACATTAATAATTTTTTAATTCTAACGCAATATTTTTTTTATAAGTCATACATCGAAATTTGAAACTATACCTTATCTGTGAGTTGATTGATTGATTGAATATTAACGTCGCACTGTTCAGCTACACGAGGGCTTTTGGCGACGGACCACGTAATTTTGAACCATGGTCAAGTGACGTGGACGACACCTGAGCTGGCACCCCCCTCTCCTAACTACCACACCACATCAGCGGGAGGACGTTTCAGCTCTCGACAGATTTAACGTGCATCGCTGCCCTACACGGCGGGTCTTTAGTGGTACTGGGCTCGATCCTGTGACAAAGCAAGCCACAGTTCGATACCTATACCACTCGGCCACCGCGGCCTACCTTATCTGTGAGAAGGAGGGGAAATAGAGCACTAATTTTACACTAAAAAAATTGTGTTCGGGCTATAGAGAGGGGAAAGAAACCTGTCTCAAATAAAAAATAAGGGGAATGGAACAAATTTCGGAAAAGGGAAATTTTTTGACATGATTTTAGAAATCACTCACATTGTGCGCGTACAAACACACACACAGAAATGCTTATGTCATGAGGAAAAGGGAAAGTCCGAGCAACTCAGGCCTAAGCCGTGGAGAGGAGGAGGGGGGAAGTCATTTTGAAAAAGAGTATTAGAAGTGCTGATTTTGTGAAGGAAAGGGAAAATTTATATATAAAAGTAGAGATAGCCCGTGCAATGCCGGGTCATGCAGCTAGATGTTTTTTAAAAATTGATCTCAATTCGGAGAATTTGTCTTCACGAAGTTTTGCAAAATATTCGTCATAGGTTGCTTCATGATTTGTGTAATAATGTCTTTTAAGATTATACTCCTTGGCAAATGAAACAGAGTTGTTTGATATCAGGAGTATTTTATTCTTTGTTTTAGCACAAAAACAACGTAACATTTAAAGCATATTACGGTTCCCATTTTCCAGAAAATTACGATGTTCCTCTTGAATTCATCTTTCTTTACTCATTGTTTAAACTTAACTATATTTGTATTAAATAACTTTTTAGTATAATATGAATAAAAATCAAAACGCAGTTTCATTCGCAAACGATTAAGTATACACTGCCCTTTAGCTTAAGCGTCTTAAATATATTTTTTTTGGTCGCCCAGCCAGTATGGTGGCTATGACCCTCGGTTTGTAACCGAGTGGGCTCGGGTTCGAATCCCCAGTAAGACTTGGTTGCATCTTCGGGAAAGAAGTCGGTCTTTCGCCTGAAATGGATTCCCGTCTCGAAAGGAAAAGCAGCATACCTCATCTTGTTATATGCTGGGATCATCGTTTGTAATAAATCTGTATTCTTCTGTGGTTGTGTTATATGTTTCTGTTCATCTATCTCAACGTCTTTCGTATGTATCCCTGTAATAAACACACGGCAACAACAAATATTTTTTTAAGCTTTGAAAAACACCTCTAAGACTGCCTCTTGCTGATTGGGCACTCCAAACTCAGAAGGAGGAAAAGAAATAAAAGTCGCACACACACGAAGAATCGTGCGTGCGACTTTTACCATCTATAGTTGAGAATGTGCATAATGCGTTTCAGAAAAAAAAATTTCTTATACTAAAATTAAATGAAAACATTGAATAAAATATTTAAAAAAATATTTTTAATCTATAGGCTATTCTTATTACCGAAAAGGATATCTTTTAAAACAAGAATAGCTAAAAGGTAGATTTATATATATAGAAGGTTTACTTCATACATATAAATTTCAAAATGAAAAATATTTAAGAGTCTGATATTTAAAATTTTTTTAAAAGAATCGGTGAGCCGCAACTTACGGACTGGTGGGCCACATGCTGGCCGCGTGTTTGACACTACTGCCTTCAGAATAGAAATATTAATTACAATAGTTGTGAATATTAGGATATTCGCATTTACAAATATGAATATTTATAGAAACCTCTAAACTAAATTTCTCATAATGGCTTAATTCCAATGAGAAAGAATTACAGATTTATGGAGACTCAAATGATTATTTGTAGGTTGGCTGATGGCTCAGAATATAAAGTAATTTAACTAAAGATTTCAGAGTCTTCGTGATCTTTGCAATATTTTCGAAATCTTACAACTAGATAAACACTCATATTCTTTTCAAACGAAGAAATAAAAAAAAGCAGAACACAAAGCTAACTAGTGAATAATATAAGGATATAACACATAAAATCTATGAACAATTAATTGCTTTAAAAACCAGTTAAAAACTAAATACTGTCATTTACATACTGTAGAATAAGGCATGTTTTCACAGTTTCCAAACAATGTTCAACATTAAGGCCGTATCACACGTACAAGTTACGAGCTATTTTTCGTCCAATTCATGCAATTTTTACTCAGTTGCCATAGCAACGGCTTTCGAACAACTTTTTGCTAGTAAGCTCAAAAAGTTGCTTGAAATTCCAGCCAATGAGGTTCTTCGGAACCCTACGTCACCTAAAAGATGGCGGCTTCGATTTCGTCAAACGCATCAGATATGGCGTATAATATTTTAATGGTGTATGTTATTTTGACGGCGTATAATATTTTAATGGTACATATTATTTTAACGGCGTATAATATTTTACACAGAATGGTGCTCCATTTCTGTTTACGCCTATCAATAAAAGCGCGAGCGAAATAAAAGAAATAATTTTGGATGTTCGTTTGCCGAAGCAGAAAAATCAGCGAGTAATTTTTTTAATGTGGAGATAGAGCGTGGCTGACGTCAGAGCATGTCGTTTTGCTTACGGCAACCCTTCACTCTTAGATAGGATGAAAAATTGGTCCAAATAGTTGCACCAAAAATGTACGTGTGATACGGCCTTTAGAAAATGTAACAGTTTTGATAGGAGCTTCACGATCAATTTTTCTATCAAAACTGCTATTCGTTAACTTCGACAAATCAAAAATTTCCTCATATTCACGAATTTTCAAAAACGAAATTTTCTGCGAAACCTTTCGTATAATAAAACTCATTTGACTCAAAAAAGAGAGCAAATGGTAAAAACTCTTAAAATATCCCCTGCGTTGTGGAATGGGATATTTTAAGAAAAATAAGGAAACAATTTCCTGTCATATTCAAAAGTCTCGAGATAAGTCACACTCATTTGCACCTGTAAAATCTAATAAAGGGCTGCACCCTTTCCCGTCGAAATTTGCTGCTTACAAGAATTATTTTTCTTTTCTGGAGAAAAAAGAATAATTTGTAAATAATTACAATTTTTTCTATAATCCAAACTAAAAAAAAACTTTGGGGGCTGTTAAAATAATTCGTAAATTCGGGGTTTATTATTCGTTAAATAGGGAGAGGGGCTGCCTTCATTATAATTGGTGAAAAGAAAAAATTCATTAAATCACGAAATTGATTAAACAGGGTTCGTTAAATTGGGGTCTGACTGTATTTTTTTTTATTAACTTAGATTAGAAAATAAGAAGTGTGTGTGCACGTAAATAAGTTATATTTCTTTGGCGTAACAAAATAAAAATCTTTCTAAAAATTTTATCCTTCGCGTTATCCTACGTTTGTAGAAAAAACAACACTAATAATAGAAAAAAAAGGTATTTAATACATTGAAAGTTTTATTATACGTATAAAGCATTATCTAGTTAAATAAAGTTTATTTAAATATCATAATAAAATTATTTCTACATAATTAAAAAAAATAGACAATTTTTAGCATGCAACGTATACATATTTTTTTTATATTTATTATTGATCTATAATTTTATATTCAAGTTGCTTCGGAGAACGAATTAATAAGCAATCAATCTTTACTATCGCCATACGCCATTTTGATTCCTTAATAACTCGTTCTCAGATGCAGCTACAAGGAAATACTTTAATGAAAAAAAAGGTTAAAACTTCAAGGACATTATAATAATTTAAGGCTATAAATATAGAGTGAGCTACAAAAATTAACTATTTGGCAATAAAAATAACTATTTCATACTTTAAAAAAATCTGAATTTAAAATAAATTTGAATATATATTTTTATTCCAACAAAAATATTATCTTGAGCTGATGTTTAATAACGCGAAACACTGTATTTTTTACTTAAATAGCTGTCATTTGTGAAAGATAAATTCATTATTACGATCAATTATTACGTTACGTATCCACAATTGGGATAATGTATAACTGGAAGTTTTAATGCAGAAATGTCAATTAACAAGAGTTGTGGCTTAAATTCCTCCCGTTGTCGTAATGTGGTAATTTGGACAGGGGATGCCAGTACAGGTGTCGATCGTCATTTAAAAGAAGTTCAGAATTACGAGGTCTGTTGTGATAGTTATATGTCTAGTTGATAATAAAAAATATTCAGTCATATAAGCATAATACATCTTCGGTCCTCTTACATAAAAAATAAAATTTTAAAAAAACTCGTTTTATTTAAAAATGCGATAGTTAAAAACACATTTACGGTAGTGTAAAATTTATCATTTTAAACAGGATGTATAAAGGATTTTTGTGTATATGCGAGTTTTCAGCTTTGAAAAAAAGTCAATACAAATTCTAAAAAATTTGTAATTTGTCAAAGAGAAATATTTCTAGTTTATTAATTTTTTGTCTTAAATACAACTATTATTTTTCTGTGTAAAAAGCTCAAGCGGAAATTTGACTGCAAAATATGCTTGAATTCCTTAAAAAAAATGACATTCCTATTTTAAAATAATAAATTAAATCGAATTGAAAAATAATAAATATGGTGCAGTAACATTTTTTATTTTAAAAAAACTACAATTTTTATGAAAAGCTCAAAACAAATCACATTCACAATATAGAAGATCTAATTCTTTTTTTTATTTCCTTTTCATATCAATAAGTGACTTAATTACGTGTACAAAAACAAATAATGAAGTACGAAATGTTTTTAGAACTAAATAAATTTATTTTATATTGTTTTTAATTAAAAACTTCCATTTAATTGTTTCTAAAGGAAGAAAAAGCTGGGAACATTTTGTTATAAGGAAATATTTTACAGAAGTGTAATTTTGAATTATCAAAACATCTATCTTGTTGGAAATAGTTGAAACATACGGTGTAATATTAATGATAATAAAAGTTATCAATTACAATGCAATATTGCATGATAAAATTTGAAAATTTAAAAAAAGCCACTAGAGAAATTTTAAAAAATTAATTTGTAAGAAGAATATTGTTAAACAGATAAGTTACTTCCAATTAAAGATAAATTAAATTAAAAATATTTGTCCATTTTTAACGTGTGGATTATTAAGGCAGTGTTTCTCAAAGTGTGGGGCGCGCCCCCCTGGGGGGGCGCGATGACCCTACAAGGGGGGCGCGAGCGTATCGAAAATTTAATTTTTTTAAAAAAAAAATAAAATAACTGGAAAGAGAAGTAAAACAAAATGCTTTCTTCCATAATAAAAAAAAATACACACAACAACACTGACATAATTTATGTTTATTATCTGGCTTTTTTCCGTCATCAAATAGCTATCTTTGATCCCAAAACCAAATTAAAAAAAAAAAAAACATTTTGTTTTATTTGCTGTATTTCCTCAATGAGAGATTTTTTTTATTACGTTTTAACATAAAATATTACTCGTTAAAAGAAAAAACGAAACCCAGACCCTGAGAAAAATTCTAAGAAGATAAACAATATTCCCCACTGTAATTATTATTGAAATACTGTACATTAGTTGTAGAAAAAGAAAAGGAAGTCATGATTCACTTTTCAGCCTGGCTGCATAGTACGTTTGCTAATCATTTGATTGACCTTCAATCTCATGGTATGGTTATTATCAATATTAGTTCCCTCCAATCTTTTATGCGTTTGCTTTGCGCTTAGGGAAATTGTAAATTGAGTTTTGCGATATTTGGAAAAGAATTGATTGGCTTAACATTTCTGTAGGATAATTGAATAGTGTCTGATTTGCGTCCTTTATTATGGTCTTGTACTTTTGAATCATTTTAGTTCAGTTTTATTGGATTTTTTCTCAAATCATCAAAGAATTGAATAGTCCTTGAAAGAAGGTAAGTATACTTTCTATAAATTAAAATATTCACTAGAATTCCGATTTGTATCGTGTACAGTAAAAATAATTCTGAACAAATTATTGGGGTGACTGAGACCCCCCGCACTACCATTAATGTTAGTATCGAGTACGCGCCTGCTCCCGGGTTAAAACATTTTGAAGTCTTCTCGCTTTAAATGTTAAAAAGTAACACAATTATTCTTCATCGGAATTTTATATTCTTTTTCACAATTTAACATTAATTCTAAATGCTAATTGTGTGAGGTTTAAAATTACAGTTCTTTTAAACAGTTATTTATAATTATAGCATTTATCTAAAAAAAAATCATTTTACATTTTTGTATACAATGTCGTGCACACAGTTTTACTCTCCTTACAGTTCAGCTATTATATCAAGAATAATGTTTTATTTTTTAAAAAAGAACTCGTGCGAAGAGTCGGTGTTTCAGCCAGTATACGTTTGATGTATCAGTACTGAAGAAGGTATTTTATAAATAATTTCTTATTACTGATATTGGCCGCGGGAGCCGAGTGGTATAGGTATCGGATCGTGGCTTGCCTTGTCACGAGTTCGAGCCCAGTACCACTAAAGACCCGCCGTGTAGGGCAGCGATACACGTTAAATCTGTTGAGAGTTGAAACGTTTTCCCGTTAGTGTGGTGTGGTAGTTAGGAGAGAGGGGTGCCAGCTCAGGTGTCATCCACGTCACTTCACCATGGTTCAAAATTACGTGGTCCGTCGTCAAAAGCCCTCGTGCAGCTGAACAGTGCGACGTTAATATTCAATCAATCTTATTACTAAATTAAGAACAAGTTTAATATTTATTAGGGACTTCCACGGGCTTGTCTTGTAGAGGAAAGTTTTTCAAAGGAAGGTTTAATATCAGAAATTGACACTTAAAGAGTTATTTTTCTATATTTAGCTGAGATCTATATTTTGTCTTCAAGGCATCCACTGCAGAAAATCCGGTTTGAAAAAGGTAGGATGTTGAAAATGGTAATAGTATACGAAGTGCTTTTGTTTTCAGTACAGAAAATTCCTCATATACCTCTACCCCAAATTCAAAGAGCGATTTATTACAAAATTGCCTTTTAATTTTTCACTGGATGTGAAATCTATGAAGATTTCTTCTTCGGAAGTTAAGAGCCCTTCTGGAGTATCTTGAAATAGATCCCTAATCCACTCGTAACTTGCTACCAAGCTGTCCTCATCCAGAAAATACTTTTTAAAATTCTTTGCCAACATAGCTAAATGATTTTACATGTTTTAAAAACAACTTTCACATGTTGTTCTACAGATTTGTAAGTTTTAACACATATCGAGCTGGGGCTTTTTTTCCGTCATTTACTTCAGTAGTGGTAAATCCAAAATTTAAGTATTTTTGAGAAGATCGCCTTGATTTAATTTTCGGAACCATGCTCGTTCGTCTGTGTACTTGTTGATTCTTTATTATGGTCGAATGTTTGCTTCGACTTAAAAATGTATGTATGATATTGTTTTAATCTACTGCCGTAAATACTTAATTACCGTGAATTACAATTAACGTGGAAATTTAAAAAAATGTACATTCAAGCTAGATTCGGTAGCTATAGGAGTATCGAGTCGACCAAAACTGACTGGAATTGTACGAGGAAAAGCATTTTTACATGTTTTGCGCAGACGTCCGATAGGTTGCCCAGACTCACGCAAACGTACCCTATAATGCCAGATGTGATGGATATGATAGACAGCGACATTGACTAGACTATTTTTCTAATGACATTTGTACTTTGAGAAATGAATGCTGAAGGAAATAAATCTTTAATTAAATACATCATTTTGCGATCTGTTCCAATTTAAAAATTAGAGAAAGAAAAATAACATAATTCTAAGTAATATATATTTTAAGTAATTTTCTTAAAATATATATTACTTAAAAGTTACATATACACAAAATTTAGTATACTTATCGTATTAATTTGTACGGTTTATAATTAAGATCGTATTGTAACTTTAGCGTCTCTCTCTCAAAGTGCATTTTTATTGCAGTAAATACATTATTGTTGTACAGGGGGGCGAGACAAAAATTACGATTGAAAATTGGGTCGCCAGTATTGAAAGTTTGAGAAACACTGCTTTTAATGTATGAGTGGTGCACAGAGTATTTTATGACTAATTAATTAATACTAAATTAAGAACAAGTTTAATAATTATTAGCTACTTCCATGGGCTTGTCTTACAGAGCAAAGTTTTTGAAAGGAGTTTTAAGATAAGAAATTGACCCTCTGAGTACATTTTCTATATTTAGCTGATATCTATATTTTGTCTTCTAAGCAACCACCGCATTTTGTAATATGTTCCAATTTAAAAATCAGAGAAAGGAAAAATAACTTAGTAATTATCCTATTACTTAACTTTTTTTTGCTTAAAAGTAACATATACAAAATTTAATACTTATGTCATGAATTTGTACTTTAATATTGTTGCTTTATCGTAAAAGTGCATTATTATTGCATTCAGTAAATTATTATGTATAAGGGGGGCGCGATAAAAATTGTGATTGAAAAGGGGGGCGCCAGTATTGTAAGTTTGAGAAGCACTGTATTAAGGTTAATTCATTTTATCAGCTTTGTATTATTGTTCTTCTACCCTAGATGGTGTTACGTGTATACAACCTAAAATGCAGGGTCTCGGTTTTTTGTGGCGGTGTGCGCGCACATCGTAAAAATTTACTCTCAACATTTTTCCTCTAACGCGCCAAAAGAAGTATAACTTCAAAAATGGATTTCTTCTCAAATGACAAATCCTTTTTCTCCGTAAAAGACTTCTTTTAAGGACCGAATTTCTACAAGGAAGGGTGCAGCCGATTATTAGACTTAACAGGTGCAGATGAGTCATGAGTGTAACCAATCGCGTAGTTTTTTAATAGGATAGGAAATTCCTTTCTTATCTCATCACACTCCACAATCAGGGAATATTTGACCATTTACTCTCTTTCTTGATGTAAATGAGGTTTATTATGCGTGCAATTTTGCAGAAAATTTTACTTTTGTAAATTGTGAAGCATAGCAGATTGATGAAATACAGTCCAAAAAATTTTTCAGAAAGCAGGATTTTCAGTCGATCACATAAAAAAAAAAAATGATAAGATTTCGCTCCTGATGAAGAAGTGATATGGAAGGAAGTCGCTTTTTTGGGGGGATAGATTTTAGCGCTTATGTTGCATTTGATGAAGAATTGTCTATCTGTGAAGCTGAAGTTGAGAAAATTGTTGATTAGTCGGACCCATTGATTAGTGATTCTGATGCAGAAATTGATAACATAACTCCTATCAAAACTGTTACATTTCCTAATGTAACCATTTGCTGCATGTATGAAAATATACCTCATGCAGCAGGATGTAAATGACGCGGAATCTTCTCTGTCTTAAGGTATCCGAACACGTTGAAAATGACCAAATTCGGACAAGCCCGATATTTTTGTTTTCTATTTTATTTAATACATCTATACTTTGGCTTTACAAAACATGCTTTGTTTTGATTCTATGCTTCTTAGAGGCCAAGTTACAATCATTTTTATTAAGTTAGAAAAACCGGAAGTGGGTATTGAAATTGTTCGAAATCTATCATGGCGAGACTGATCGCAAAAAATATTACAAATGTATTTCTATAAAACTTTTTGCACCTGATTTTTCTAGAGAATGTACTAAAATACTTCTTATAGTATGAATATTATTTGAGTTAGGGCATGTTATTTAAATAATGGTCTCATAAAAGCGTTATTTTTCTTATAACGTTTACTCAATCTCATCTCTAAAAGTTTCAAATTTTAATAAAACATTAAAATTTTAGTACATTCTCTAGATAAATACCCTCTAGATTGTTTTGGTAATTCTTTTACTAATATAAATTTATTATTTTTTTCTCTAATTGCTTTGAAGTTTTACAAAAATATTGCTAAAATTTCACATATAATTGTGATTTTTATGAAACTCCGGCAATTTATTTTAAATATTGTTGATTAAATACTAGTATTTATTGGTATTGAATCCTAAAAAAGCCTTTATATGTTTAAATATGTTATTTTGTCAAAAAGTACTCTGAACGTGTTCGGATACCTTAAGTCGAAAAAGAACTCTTTCGAGACAGGAATCAAAAAGATTATCAAGCATTTATTTGTCAGTATGTGACTGCTCTATCCACGATCTCCTTACTAATAGTCCTCTTGGGAAATTTTTGGTCTTAAAAATTATTTTATTATAAAACTTCCTTCCGAAGAAGAAAACGTAAGCATGCAAATTAAGTCTAGTATATAAAGTCTAAGCTTTCAGGTTAGTAGGAGAGAGGGTTAAGATAGACTGCTAGTGGTGCAGTGATTAATCAATTTGAAGTGAGGCGCAGATATTTAGTAATTGATAATTGTTATATGTAAGAGTTGACGATCTGCCACTTTAGATTTAATCTAGGTTAGGTAGCTAAGAAGTCAGAGCGAGATTGAATTGACGGAAGTGTTCTAAGTTATTAAAGTCTTCTCATATCTCGCGTACTTCGTTAATCGTCTTCGTTTTTATTAATTGAGTGCATCTCTTAACTTTGGTTGCTTCAATTTGTGTTGTGGTTTGTACTGTGAATAAATCGAGAGATTTTGAATATGGCTAGTCTTCCTTTCAATTCTCCCACACCTTTAGGCGCAGAAGCAAGACCTTTACAAGCATTTTAAAATTTCCAATTAAGTGGTGCGTAACGATTCGTTAATAGTACTTACAGCTGCTGAATAAAAAGTGAGTAATTTCTAACTGTGGATATTTTTACAACTTCCAAAAGGTAACAGCAAAAAAAATTGCACTTTTTTGAACCTCGATATTACGAATTAACGAAGAAAATGTTCGGTCCCGAAGAATTAACTGAATCCAGGTCCGACTGTGTATTAGAAAATACTTTTAAAACCCAAAACTGATGTTATGACCCTAAACGCTTTAATAGGGAAAAAAAGTAAGAAAACTGTCGTCGCAAGGAACTGCTGTCGGGAACAACAAAAAGATTTGATTGTTTAAATGCTACGTTTTTATCATAATACACTCATCATTAGCGTAGCCATGAGTGGGCCTCGTATCAAAGATTCATTGGCGGTCCCCTTTTCTGGAAAATAAAGATGATTGTATCAATAAAATATATCTGAACGTGTCAAAATAAGTAACATAGACATGTGTATTCAAAAACTGACTGTTTTCGCCATATATGCACACAAGAGCGTGAACTTAACGCAGAACACTTTTTTAGACAGAAAAAATGCCTCAATTTTTATAAAAAAATTGTGACACTCTAACTCACATACATTTTTGCTTATAATATAGTATTTTCATAATATATTTCATAAGTAATTAATTTTTCTTTTCCGCATGTAATAGGATAGCTCATTTAGCATTATGGTATTAAAAGAAAAAATGTAAAACACACACAAACACATATACATTTTGTAAAAGAAAAAAATGTGTCTAATTTGATAAAAATGAGTAGTATGATAAAATAAGTGATTCTCTCTCTATGGAATAGTGATGCCAGAATATAGTATTAATATTAAAGTACTTTTATGTCTGAAAAAATATTCCCAATTTTTTTTGGGTCCTATTCTTAACAGCCTTAAGAATCAGCTTAGTTGTTAAAAAGGCAGTTTTCTCGATTCTTTTTCGTAAACGCGTTTATAATATTTATAGCAGATTACAGTCGAACCTGTTTTTGTGCGGTCCTTTTTTATGCGATTTTTGTTTTGTGTGGTATATGAATTTGAATGGCATTGGCAACACTATATTGTTTTCTACCAGTTTATATATATAGAAGACGCTGTGTTGATTTGTTATAAATCATCTTTCGTATCCCAAGTTTTATCTACGACTCACGTGATTAAGTATTTATTTTATACTGAGATTAAAGGTAAACAATTTACTTACGTTTTTTATTTGTACATTTCTATATGTATTTATATAAAATTTTAGTTTTATTTTTAGACTCCTTTAAAATGAATAATTGTAGCCAAAAGATAATGCAAAGGAGTGAGTGAGTAAAGATTAACGTCGCACTGTTCAGCTACACGAGGGCTTTTGGCGACGGACCACGTAATTTTGAACCATGGTCAAGTGACGTGGACGACACCTGAGCTGGCACCCCCTCTCCAAACTACCACACCACACCAACGGGAGGACGTTTCAGCTCTCGACAGATTTAGCGTGCATCGCTGCCCTACACGGTGGGTCTTTAGTGGTACTGGGCTCGAACTCGTGACAAAGCCAGCCACGATCCGATGCCTATACTCTGCTACCGCGACCGTGATATTGCAAAGGAAGACAATTCCATTAGAAACAAAAATTCTTATATTAAAAAAATAAATTAGAAGTAAAAAAACCTTCTTAAAAACAAGCTTTTATTAAATGCTCTAAAAAGAATAAAATAAACTTTTATTTTAAAACTCTTTTTGCTATCAACTATAACGTCATTACACAACTTATGATATAAAAGCTTGTCGCGAGATTAAGTACTTGTATTTATTTAGTTTGAAAATTTTAAAAATTAAAATCAATCAGATCAAGTTATTTAATTTGTTTTCTTATCTACTCAGGTAAATCTCGCGACAAGCTTTTATATCATAAGTTGTGTAATGACGTTATAGTTGATAGCAAAAAAAGTTTTAAAATAAAAGTTTATTTTATTCTTTTCAGAGCATTTAAATAAAAGCTTGTTTTTAAAAAAGTTTTTTACTTTTAATTTATTTTTTTACTTTGTAGTTATCGCTGGACAGGTTTCTGTCTGTTCATCTCATTCAACGCATCATTGTTGCAAGGTCGTTTGCCGGTTAATTTTGAACAGGCTAGCTCAGGGGTACTCAGTCTTTTTTCCCGCCAGGCCACGTTCATGTGATAGATTCACTCGGGCCGCAACAAAAGGATAATGGGGGGTAAATGCTGTAAGACCAAAACAACATTGGACAAAGCAAAAGTAATCAAAATATTAAAAATGTTTTTTATCTTTTACTATACTAAAAAAACCCCAAAATTTTAAAATCCATAATTTTATGCCAATTTTTTCAATCTTTGTACAGAATTTGGATAATACTATTCAACATACGAGAAAAACGTTTCCTGCGATTGTCTTTAAAATGGCAAAGTGTATGGTATTAAATGTTTAATTAAAAGTTTGAGTATTTCTTGAAAAATCGTAAAAAAAAGTTTTTTGCATTTTATTTTTTAAATGATTGATTCTAAGAGAGAAAAGCCTGAACTTTTTTTAGCGCAGAATGTTGATTCATTAACACGAAAAAAAATTATACGGAACGAATGAAACATTTCATGAAAACGCATCGGTTTTGATTCATTTTAGAAAAATCGTAAAAAATGGGAAATATTATTTTGTATAAAGAATTATACCGTATCGTGGCGAAATAAATTATCTTTCTGATTCTGATAATTGTTTTTTGTTTGAGTTTGATAGAAAGAATTAGATGGCTTTTTTTAAAAAGTCGAAACTTCTATAAGCTCAATCCGATGAGCTGCTCGGTGGAATAAAAAGCCAACAAGGGTAAAACAATTATGCGTTTTTAATAATATCTTTTTAACTAATTGCAATATCGGAATATAAATGGTCAAAACATGCATTGTCCTCCAAACTAAACGTGTACACAAAATTTCAGCTCAATCGGTTGAAGAAATCAGCTCTCTCTCTCTCTCTCTTCAAAACTGAGTTGCAAGATTCCACTCGAACAAATTACATTGTAAGTTAAATAAAAGCTTGTGTGTGTGTGTGTGTGTGTGTGTGTGTGTGTGTGTGTGTGTGTGTGTGTGTGTGTGTGTGTGTGTGTGTGTGTGTGTGTGTGTGTGTGTGTGTGTGTGTGTGTGTGTGTGTGTGTGTGTGTAAAAACTAAATCACGTGTGTAACTGAAAGTAAGCAATCAATTTAAAAATAAAACGGTAAATATTTTTGTTATACTTGAATGAGTTAAATTGTTCGAAATGTTTTCCTTCAACACGAATGCCGGCTCTACATCTTTTTAAAAATGATCGCATGATGAGCAGTGAGTAACTAGATCAATTTCTTTCTTTCAATGCATCAGCAATTCTTTGGTGCAGTTTGGTTATAATTTCAATGGGTTTAAAAGAAGTTGGAAGGCAAACACTTCGAACATTTTACTCATTAAAGTATTACGAAAGTGTATTTTCCAATTCATTTTTAAATTTATTTCTTGGTTTGAGCTACACACTCAAGATTTAAGTTCCGAAATGTCGCATTGCGTAAAAAAATAATAATAATTACAATGAAAAGAAAAAAATGCAAATGTATCCACCCACACTCTTAATTAAATGGGTCAGCTTTTTAAATAATTTGCCTAGGGTAAGTGTGTAATGTTTTTCTTTTTACGGAAATTCAAAGTTTATTACCTAACTATGTTAATTTTAACTAAACCAGCAAAGTTTTTTTGCCTGACCTGTGATTAATAGCATGGATAAATAAGATAACGTTAGTAAAAAAATCACTGTGTAAAATTCTAAAATATGTGGTCAATATCTAACACTGCGAAAAACCGGTATTCAGAACTAAGTACAAAATACTCACTTTTGAATATGTCACATACTCAAAATAGCTCCGATGCAAACATACTCAAATTTGAGAATAGCCCATTCTCATCTTTGGCAACGACTACATACTCAAAATTGTAAACATCACATACTCATCTTTGAACCTAGATCAAACTTGAGAATATAACAACTAAATGAGTGTGTAATGCACTTATTTATGAGTATTTATGGGTCAAACATTACCACTTAACTTCGAAAATCTAAATTCTTTATGCTTTTATTGTGTTACAAAAAGGTACTTGCGTATCATCGCAAAAGTGCCAACGTTCAAGATAATTCGCCATGTCTCGTACGCGCTGAATTAACAACCATGTACTTCGTTTTATATAATGTCGCCAATATTTTTTAGGTGATACGCAAGTTCAAACAAAAATATAATTTTTCGTTTTAAAAATGTAACTGCTATGTGATCATAAACTACATTATTTTTGAACTTATACCTCAAATTTAAACCTTTATTTTTGTTATTTTCAGATTCGAGGCAATAGTTAAACAAATGTGTAAGCAATTTGGCTCATTAAAAGTTATAGTTCTAGAAACAATATATTGTCTCTTTAAAATCCTA
This sequence comes from Trichonephila clavipes, assembly GCA_019973935.1. NCBI lineage: Eukaryota > Metazoa > Arthropoda > Arachnida > Araneae > Nephilidae > Trichonephila > Trichonephila clavipes. The sequence continues at coordinate 195,667 of BMAU01015887.1, forward strand.
TACAAACAGAAAATTAGCTTTTATTTAAAATCAGTTTTTCAATAAGTATCTTGGAAACATTACAATGAATAACAGACTTTTTATATGAAAAATTTTTAAACACGAAGTAAGAAAGGAATAGTTTCTTTACATATTATGTAACATGAAAAGAAAAAAAAATTCTAAAACTTAGAAACCCGACTAAAATAAGTCATTAGGCTTCCAGGTGAGTAAGTATTTTTTTTATCAATTGTTTTGTTTAAATCGATACATACACAACCTCTGCTCTCAACACTCATCAACCGAGCTACTGGGACTTCCTTTTAATCCATCCAGATGGAAATAATGCATTGTAACATATGTTACAAATCAAGCTCACTTTTATATTAACTGATTTTATACTCTATCACCAAAGAAAACAAATATTGTAGTTTTTAAATCAAAAATTTAAATATTTAAAAAGTTTAGTCCTTAGAAGAATGTAAAAACAAATAAAACAGTAGATTTTTACATTTACAAAACATTTAAAAAGTACAAATTTTTAACCAACAGGAAAGAGTTTTTAGAGAAGTTTTCAATGCCCATTTAGAAGAAAAAATTAATATTTAAGGACCAGTCGAACCATAATCTAGCCATTTTACTAGAGTACAGCATTTTTTTTTAATGATTCACTGTAAACAAGAAAAATAAAACAAATCACATCTTTGAAGTATTTATTCTGGAAATTGTACACATACATATCAGACATTGAAAAAAAACAAGAATATAAGTGTGATTTTTATAACAACATGCCTTCATCCATGAGTTATTTTTTTACTGATTTTTTTTATAAAAACTATCTTTCTGTATATAATCCATATTATAGTCAACCCCATTCTTATTTGTATAGCATAGCATAGCTTAGCTTATGTTTTAATGTAATATACATCAAATTATCATTTTAAATATAGAAAGTTCTAATGTGTAAAGAAACAAACAGATTTTTTTTATTTTTATCAAATCAATAGCATGTCTTACTAAATATAAGTGAAAATGTCTTCAAACAGTGTTTCAAATAAATTACATGTTAGGATACATGAGTCATCTAAATTATATACTGAAAAATTTATAGATGGCTGGTTCTGAGAAGAATCTTAAAAGTTTCCTCGTTTGAGTAAAATCTCCGCAAGTGTTGTTCTTAATTATATAGCATTCTAAACGACGACAATTTACAAAATTTAGCATAACAAATGTAGTACCATGCTCCCCCCGTATGACTGTTTTGAATATGAGGACAGACTGCGATGGGAAGCAAATGGTGTTTGGCAGAAGGTGTAAAATGTATGAAATTTGTAAATTATTTTTTATCTATAAAAAAAGAAAAAAATCAGAACTATGTGCAAAATTTAAAATAAATTATGAATTGTAATATTAAAAATGAAGATTTAGCTTACAAAAGTAGAAATGAAACTAATGCAAATTAAAAATAAAGCATTTACATTTCAGAAACAAGGTAAAAGGTTTTAAAAATAAAATTTTTGACTAGTACACATGAAGGGATGTCTTGCTGAGTGAGAGAGTATTAACGTAGCACTGTTCAGCTACACAAGGGCTTTTGGCGACAGACCTCGTAATCTTGAACCATGGTCAAGTGATGAGAACGACACCTGTGCTGGCACCCCTCCTCTCCTAACTACCACACCAGCAGGAGGACGTATGAGCTCTCGACAGATTCAAACTCATGACATACCAGCCACGAGTCTGTTACCTTGACCACTAAGCTACCATGGCCACCACGATTTGATGAAGTTAACGTTTATAAAAACTACTGTTCAAAAAATACCCCTCGTTGGAACAATATATACATATAGGGAACTAATTTATCATTTCTTTACACGCAAAACGTCTTTTAGGCGCGTTTTTGAAATCAGTGCAATCTAATAGTTTTCAATCCAAGAAGGTGGTCTCACGCTAAGAACTCAACATGTAAGTAATTTAAAAGAATAGCCTATTCCTTACGAAAGAGAAATTACATTAATTTTAAAAAAAGCAAAAATGTAAGTGCTATTATTGTAGAAAAATACGAGTACCAGGATTTAAGGAAATAGAACGCAAGGTATTTAGAAATGCAGGAAAAAGAAACAGAAGAAAAATGGAAAAATAATAACTGTTAAAAACTAAAAACAATTTTTAACCAAAAAAAGAAATCAATATCAGGATGTGAAAAGATTAATGGTGAAATGTTATAAATCCGATTCATTAAATGTTTTTTTTATATATTCGTGGGATTTGAATGTATTGAGAATAATTCGAATAATTTTCAATAAATCTAAAAATTCCAAGTTTTATTTGTGAATTTTGATCGAGGAACATCTAAAAATGCATTAATTAAAAATAAAGTTGATGTAAAATTACAGTTTGCTGCCAGTGAAAAAAGAATTATTTCCGATAGATTTACTATCATGACCATGCAAATTTACATTGTAAACATCTGCAATAAAATATACAGCTGTCAAATTATTTAACCTGCCTGTAACTATTTTCATTTTGCTGCCATGAATATCACATTTCGTAATGACCAAAATAAGCAAAATCTCAATCTAGAATAAAAAATTTCTTTTGAAAAAAAAAAGATTATTAGAAAACGAAGTGCAAATTTAGTAATCCTTTTAGTCCATAAAAATTGAAAGTGGAGCCCTAATATTCTTTTAATAAAAGATTTAGTAAACACCAATAATATTTGAAATGTCCACTTATGAATAAATGACAGAAGACTAAAACTGCAATCTAGACAACGGGAAGCATGGAAATGTTTGTTTGTGAAAAAATTCTACTTAAAATTGTATGAAATTAATAAGGATACTGCCATAAATATAAATCAGTAAAAAATTCATTTTAATATACTACATATTTTAATATACATAATAAAATAAAATTACAAAAGAGAATAAAATTAAAAAATATAATAAAAGAAAAAACAATGGATGGCAACCACAAAACCAAATTTAAAGGTATTGGTAACCATATTGTAATGTTATCGCCTAACTTGACAATTGTCAACTACAACACTTGGTACGTACTGTGCCGTTATCAAATTAGAACATTAATATCAATACTCAAAAACGACAAGCTGTCTCCTTTCCCCTCCAACCTGAAATGTAAAAAAAAAATGTCTTTTAAGCATATGCTTTCTACTACCTATCTTGTTTTTCTACTTTTGTAATTCCATGGAAAAAACTTGATATTAATAGCGGATAAGTATAATTGAATATGAATAAATATTATGATAATTTTTTCTGAGATACAAGTCTTTCACTTTTTTCCCACTAAAACAATCAAGGGCTAGCTTTATGAATTAGTTTTCAACGACCCATTATCTAAAAAGAAGAAACTTGTTTCATCTATGCTTTAATCCATTAAAAAAATATTTATGTGTGTCAATAAGTATATTTTTCCAACTAATGCAGTAGAAATAAAAACACAGAAATCTTGGTCTACCTGAAAAAACGCAATATCTGTAAAAGAATTACTTGTTTTATTATTATGGTGCTTCCCGTATATAAATTCTTATAAAATCTTTGCTGTAATAAAATACAGGGAACACCAGTATGATCACACAGGACTCAGGAAGGGGGAAACGTAATCTCACATATCATACCGTGTTCCCTGAAGAGATCACATATATGTAATCATGATCCTGAAGAAATAAATAAATAAAAGCGTAAAATATACTTAATAGGGTTAAATATCAAGAATCTGATATATATCTCATTCATTTTCATCCAAATAAACAAAACACTATGGTCAAATTAAAGATGTGTTATAAACCAGAAAATGAATATGTTGTAAATTAAAACTTACTTTGCCTGGACTTGCGTGTTTATTATATATATATATATACGGTGGGCCACAAAAGTGTTCGTACTTATATAAAACTACTTCTTATAAAATTTAATGTTTTCGACTAATAAAAATTAATATATTGTGATTGTAATTTTTTTGTGATATCTTCAACTTGTTCTTAATGGAATGACATATATATAATTTTTTTAAAAATAGTATATAACTTTTTTTAAAAAAAAATTAATAATCAAAAAGCTACTAAAAATTACGCCACAAAAGTCGTTGTATACTTAACAAAAATCTCAACTTAGCTTTAAATATTGTATTTCTTTATTAATTTAGCACTTAGTAGGATATCTTTTAGTGTCCACAACAAGATTTAAGCATCTTGGTATAGATTTAATCAGTTTTTTGTAATTTCTGCATCGATTTTCCCCCATTCTTCTGTGTGATTGTTTTTACTTCACATTTTGTATTTATTTGTCATATTTTCTCTTTTTTTACATCAAAATCTCTCCAAATATGTTCTACTGGGCTAAATAAAGTGTATGAGGAGGTGTTTTCATAATTTGGGGACAGTTATAGAGACACCAGTGGCGTACATTGAGAACAATGCGCTTGGCGTCATTACCCTGTTAAAAAAATTAAGTTGTCTGCAATATCCAAATTTCGGGCAGATAATTTAAAATTTCTCTTTAAAATATTTAAATAGAGCTCATGATTCACAATATCATCAAAAAATACCTAATTCTGAGGCCAATTTACACCCCCATGCCAGAACACACCTTCACTTCCATACTGAAATATGGAGGTGGAGGAGTTTTTGTTCCACATAAATTCATGGGATTAAACTCCTTATTTTTTCATTTACAAACTATTATAGGCCTATCGGAACCAAAAATGTTTTGCCATCCCAATCAATTTGCTGTCAATTTTGAATTTTCTGAAACTTAATCCCAAGAATCTAGTTGGATCAATAAAACATGGAGGCGGAAGTGTTCTTCTGTCGGGGGGGGGGGCGGTATATATTTTAAAGAGAAATTTTAAATTATCCACCCAAAATTTGGATATTGGAAACGATTTCATTTTTTAACAGGATAATGATGCCAAGCACACTGCTCTCAATGTACGTCACTGATGTCTCTATAACTGCCTCCAAATTATGAAAACACCTCCTCATACACTTTGTGAAGTTCCCCTCCTTGGGAAAATATCTCTCGAAATATCAGCGTGAGCTAGAGGCGTAGGATTAACAAAAGAACTAGAATCAAACATTATCTTAATATGACTTTATTAAGATATTCAACTTAAACTAACAAATTAAATTATAATTAATATGAGAGAATCTACGATGGCAAAATACGCAACACACAATATTTATAGATAATAAGCGACTTAACCTAATTCTGATCACTAGCAATAACTGAACTGCCAAATCACTGATTCTAATATTAAATAGTCAATCCTACCTTATTACAGCTTGGAGAATCACTCTGTCTTGACTTATGCTCAATCTTGACTTTACTTGTATGCACTGGTGGGCAACTTGAATTAAATATATTCGATCACTTATAACTTCTAATCACAGTCACTTAAAGCTCATTCAGACTTGAACCACAATTCCGCTATTGGATATGAACTACCTGCCAATTTCCATCCACTAACACAAATTGTCATACATTGCCATATCGTTTACTCTAAGTTCCGATATTTAAAAGCTTGTTCATTTGCATCTTTCATTCACACTTCACTTCTTGGATTTGGTTGGAAAAGAGTTACCACAACTTTATTAAGCCCAGTAGAACATATTTTGTGAGATTTTGATGTAAAAAAAAGAAAACATGACAAACACAAAATGTAAAGTAAAAACAATCACAGAAGAATGGAGGAAAATCGATACAGAAATTACAAAAAACTGATTAAATTTATACCGAGGCGCTTAAAAGTTGCTGTGGATACTAAAATATATCTTACTAAGTACTAAATTAAGAAAGAAATACAATATTTAAAGCTAAGTTGAGATTTTTGTTAAGTGCACGAAGACTTTTGTAGCGTAATTTTTCAGTAGCTTTTTGATTATTAATTTTTTTAAAAAATAGTTATATACTATTTTCAAAAAATATATATAAATTATGTCATTCCATTAAGAACAAGTTGCAGATATCACAAAAAAATTACAATTGCTATATATTAATTTTTATTAGTCGAAAACATTAAATTTTATAAGAAATTGCAAGTGTACGAACACTTTTGAGGCCCACTGTATATAATAATAGTATATATAATATCAGATTAAAAAATAAGATTTTTTAGAAATATCCCAATAGTTTTCAATCAAAGCAAAGTATTATGTTCATGAAAGTATAGCGTTTCTGCAGTGGCATAACGTACACCCCCATATTGCGGGGCACCCTGGGTCCTAGGGGGCCCAAAACGTACAAGCCACCGAGTACCTACCTTTTGTAAAATCCAACTTGGGGGCCTAAAACCTGACTTTGCAGGGGGGGCCCAAATGTCCTCCATTACACCATTGCCTTTCTGCACTATGTTATAAGATAAATCAGTACTTACATATTATGGCAGATTTCTTGCGTGTTTCTGTTCATGTACAATATACCTGCATACAGAAGTTTTTGTACCAAAGCTGGATTAATTGTTGGTACTTACATATTATCGCAACTGTTTTGGTGAGATTGTATGAATTGAAGCACATGGTCGTTTCAATTGAGCATAAACAACACATTGAAAAACAGGGTTGCTAACTATTTTAAATGTTGGCATTGTTGCAATAATATGTAAGTACCTAAATTTTCTCGTCCTTTAATCCGTTCAGAACCAGTTGATTTTCACTGTTAAGCCTAACTCCATTTCAAAATTCATCTAAATTCTTTGCCCAAAAAGATTTTTGATGTATAATCATTCCAAATCCAGATCACAGGACTCAGAAAGAGGAACACGTCATCTCGCATAAGATACCGTGTTCCTAGAAGTGACCACCTATACATAATCACGGATAAATAAATAAAAGTGTAAAAAATATACTTAGGTTAAATATCAAAAATCTGATATGTATCTCACATTTATTTTCACACAAATAAACAAAACACTATGGTCACATTAAAGGTGTGTTATAAACCAGAAGATCAATATGCTGTGAATTAGACTTACTTTGACTGAGCTTTTAAGTTTATTATAAAAAATATGTGAGATTAATAAGATTTTTTAGAAAAATATCACAATAATTTTCAATCAAAGCAAAGTTTTATGGTCATGAAAGTAAAGCCTTTCTACAGTGGCTTAACATACACCCTCATATTGCGGGTGTCCTGGGTCCTTGGGTGCCCAAAGCCTGACAGTCGCCAAGTATACCTACTCTTCGTAAAATCCAACTTGGGGACCCAAAACCTGACTTTTCAGGGGGGCCCAAATGTTCTCTGTCATGCCGCTGCCTTTTTGCACTATGTTATAAGATAAATCGGTACTTACATATTATGGTGACAACGTTCAAGATAACTCGCCAAGTTGGCAATACCAATTTTGCAAGTGTTGTTTGCGCTGAATTGGCAATTTCATGTGTTTCGTTTCATATAATATTACCAAAAGGCTGTGATAATGTGTAAGTACTGTGATAAATCTAATTTAAACAATGCAGATCAATTATTAATAAGACAAAATATCCATTAAATATTAGTAGTTAAGTAGATTTAATTTTTATACTTAATGTCTAATACCGAAAAGTACAAATCATTCTTGAAATATATTATGTTCAATTTTTTTTACTAACTAATTTTACTCATTCTATAATTTCTGTTCCGTTAATTTTGATTCTTTCAATATTTGTTGAAACTGTTAAATAATTTCTGTATGGGAACCTTTAAGACATTTTCCATAACTTAATTAATAAGCTAAAAAAAAGAACTTTAAAAGTTTCAAGAAATTAGTCTCCTTAAAAGATTAATAATTGTCAACAAAAACTTATTTTATAAACTTGCCTTTTTCAAGATAGTCACTCACAACATGCAAGCCATTTTAGAGTTCAGTATGAAAATAAAACTAAAATTATTCCAAACTAGAAAATGAATACTTCAATTATTTGCCTATAAATAAATGTATGAAGAAATAAAGTAATTTTGTGGGTTTTGAAAATGTAGTAAAATTTAAATAAATCCTGAATCTTTTTAGTATTGATTTGGATTCCATGTGGGTTGTCTAAAATTGTATTTTTCCCCACAATCATGGCACCTTCTACTAACAGTGTTAATTGATTAAAAACTTAATACTATGTTCAGTCCATAAAACCATATAGCATCTTCAAATATGTTAATGCTACAATTCACACAAGCATATTCTACTGCAAAACAATAGTACTATTACTGCAAACTTCATACGACATAATGATCATTGGATGACCACCTTTCAAAGCAGAATCAAATATGGGGTTTTAGTAGTTGGCTATGTGTAATGGCATAGATAAAATTTTTTCCAATTTTGGGTTAAAGTGTAAAATTGTGGGCCTTTGGATTTGGCGACCGGAATTGATCGCCAAACTGGTAACTTTTACAATTTTTTTTTTATTTCTCATTAACATTTATTTATTTTCATTGGAAAATTCCGCTTCGTAACACCTATCGCTAAATTAAGCCAATTATCGCCAATTTTGGTTGCTACAAAATTAACTTTGCCAAGTCCCCCTCTCTCTATTCTACACTTGAACCCAGGATGGGTTTTATAAGAATGTTGCTTACAGTTGTTTAGTTTTGATCTGAATAAATCAAACAATTGACTAATGAATCAAGTAAATTGCATTAAATTAATAACACTAGTCTTTTTTAAATAATCTGCCAATATAAAGTAAATATTTATCACATAGCTAAATTGGCTATCAATCATATAGAGAGTGTAATTAATAATTTTACCAGCATATTAAACTTGTATTAAAAACAAGTCACGTACTTTTCGATTTACAAACAAGAGAAAATCAGAACTAACAACAAAGAATCTGTACTCATTTTAATACTCATGTGTTCCTCCGCGTGTAGCGTGGTAGATACGAAATATAGTTCGGTAGATTTAAGAGAATTAAGTTTGTTGTTGAACCCCAATTTTTAAAATATCTTGCCAGAATATTAAAAGAGCTTCTGTAATCCCCTGAATATCTTTTAAATTTGTCTGAGATTGTTTTTAGGGGGTTTTGAGTACATGTACTGTATCAAATTCGAGAAAGGCCTGCGTTCAAAATCTGATACAAACACACTAATTTCAAAATAAGCATGTCTACGTGATCATTTTTGAGTATTTCTTTTTTCTCCGTGAATGATGTGATAGAGGGTGGTGTCAATTTTCCAAATATAAGTCTCTTAAAAAATATATACCACTTAACCAAGTGGTATGGAATCTTTTATTTTTCAAGGAACTGATATGAACCTCCCCTTTTACCTCATGCCCGATTGGTGTTGAGTTTCGGGACACCCTGTTCAGCTAGTGTGAGGAAAAGCCTTCTCACATATTTCTGAAAATAAAAAGAAAAAATGGTCTCAATGACCAAAGGTCGCCAAAGTGGTGGTCCGCGGACCACGAGGAAATTTCGCTGGTCCCCAGAAAAAATGTGTAATATACTTACTCATCACGATAAGTTATGTTTTAAGATGTAATGCAACATAATTCAACTCATAACAATTCGTGAAAAGTTATGCAAACGTTACTTCATAGAATAATGCCACGGTAAAAGAGTCGTGATGCTGTAGCTGCGTTGTTTTAGCAACATCTTTTGTCTCGTCTCACACTTTTCTAATGTTTCACTTTCCTGTAAGTCGCATATGTATATAAGTTGAAGCATTTAAAGATGTAGTCTTGAAAGAATTTCCCCCCACACCGCAAGAATGCTATAATAGATTTCAAAAAGCGCAAAAAATAAGTTCAGAGAGTTATGTACAATTTGCATCATGATTATGCGCGACATTTGAGTATTATTGTCAGCTGCGCAATGTGAATGATTTTAAATCATTGGTGAGTTAATTGTATCGGATAAAATAATGAGCACGCTCGATAGAGAATTAATGTCTCACATGAGCATAAAACAGAGAGAGAAATATTTTAAACCACATGAGTTAGGGCGTGAGGGCGATATATATTTGTCATCGAAATGCAAAATTAAGAATGAGATATTTTCTAAGACCTTTTGTGAAAATGCCAAGCGTTTTAGTTATAATAAACAAAACAAATTTAATGCTAAATTATCGCGAGATGCATCGAATGTATTTTTATCCGAGTTAAAAAATGATAAATGTGTATTGTGTAAAAATAATGAAGTTCATGCTTTACAATTTTGTCCACAATTTAAAATGTTTTCGGTAAACGAAAGAGTAGAATTTGTTAAAAATAATAGACTTTGTTTTAAATGTTTTTCACCTCAATGCAGCGTTAGAAGATGTCGATCAAAAAATTGTTTCTGCTCTAAACCGCATAATAAATTATTACATTATCCCAGAGAAATGAAAAATAATTCTTTCTTCCCCCTGGTGACAACGACAGAGGTTAACCGGGATGAATCACAATTCGCCTTGAGTGTAAATGCTGAATCTTTCGTTCCGAAAGTAGATAAAACACAAATCGTGGCAACGGCATGTTTTAAAAACAAATGCTTTTTGAGTACTGCTTTAATTCTTGTGAAAGATAAATATTCAGAATGGCAGACATTTAGGGCTTTGTTAGACTCGGGAAGTGAAACATGTCTAATTTCAAATGAATGCGCGAATAAATTACAACTTAAGACCGAAAGAATAAATATGTCGCAGGGAAACGATGAAATTAGAGCTTTTGCCAAATCCCTAAAGGAGATGGCCAATTCCCGCACGATGTTAAAATGAACGCGCGAGTCAGCATTTCTAGAACTATGTTTTCGCTTTCTACCCGACCTTTATACCTTCCCTCTTTCTCCTCTACACATTTTTCCCTGCGACATTTACAAATAAAAATGAATGTTTATTTGTGCGTCTCTTATGCCTTCCTAAACTGTTCATCCGATTACGATGAAACTTTGGGGATTGGTCGGCGAAGGTTTCTGGGTTAGTAAATCTATGTTCCGAAAGATGACCAGTGGCGTTGCGGGGGATTATAAGGGGCGTTGTAGATAATTATCTCCATTTTTAAACTATTAGACGCACAGTCTTGAAATTTGACAAGCAGATTTCATGCATGGAGTAGAGATTTATGAAGAAATGGGTTTTACGAAAATCGACACCCAAGGGGCGTTGCGGGGGATTAGGTGCTGTTATAGGTAAATATTCCCGTTCATGAACTATTTCACCCACAGACTTAAAATTTGGCAGCCATGTTTCTTTCAATGAGAGAGATTAACTACAAAAGAGATTTTTATGAAAACTGACCCCCAAGGGGTTGCGAGGGGTTAAAGTGGCATTACAGCCAATTATTTCCGTTTTCGAACTATTAGACGCACAGTCTTGAAATTTGGTTTAGCATATTCCTTTTACAGATTAGATACCCGCTACAAAATGGTTTTAGTGAAATTCGTCCCGTCCCCCAAGCAGCGTTGCGGGGGATTAAAGGGCGTTATAAGTAGTTATTTCCATTTTTAAACTATTAGACGTAGTCTTGAAATTAAACAAGCAGATTTTATGCATGCAGTAGATATTTATGAAGAAATGGTTGTTACGAAAATCGACCTCCAAGGGGCTTTGCGGTGGATTAGGTGCTGTTATTTAAATATTTAGGTTCTTGAACTATTTCACCTACAGACTTAAAATTTGGCAGCCCTGTTTCTTTCGTAGAGAGAGATCTGCTACACAAAAGAGGTTTTTTTGAAAACTGACCCCCAAGGGGGTTTCGAGGGGCTGAAGTGGCGTTACAGTCAACTATTCCCGTTTTCGAACTATTAGACGTACAGTCTTGAAATTTGGTAAGCAGATTCCTTTTACAGAGTAGATACCCGCTACAAAATGGTTTTAGTGTAATTCGCTCCCCCAAGTAGTGTTGTGGGGGATTAAAGGGCGTTATAAGTAGTTATTTCCATTTTAAAACTATTAGACGTACAGTCTTGAAATTTAACAAGTAGATTTCATGCATGGAATAGCGTTTTATGAAGAAATGGTTTTTACGAAAATAGACCCCCAAGGGGCGTTGCGGGGGATTAAGTGCTGTGTTATAGGTAAATATTCCCGTTCTTGAACTATTCACCTACAGACTTAAAATTTGGCAGCTCTGTTTCTTTCGTAGAGAGAGATCTGCTACAAAAGAGGTTTTTTTGAAAACTGAACCCAAGGGGGTATCGAGGGGTTAAAGTGGCATTACAGTCAATTATTCCCGTTTTCGAACTATTCGACGTACAGCCTTGAAATTTGGTAAGCAGATTCCTTTTACATAGTGGATACCCGCTTCAAAATGGTTTTAGTGAAATTCGTCCCCCAAGTAGCGTTGTAGGGGATTAAAGGGCGTTATAGATAATTATTTTCATTTTTAAACTATTAGACGCACAGTCTTGAAATTTGGCCCACAGGCTCTTTTCATGAAATAAAAATTCGCTACAAAACGTTTTGCAAAAATCGAATTCTAAGGGGATTTGCGAGGATTAAGAGTTGGAGATAAATATATTCCTATTTTGGAACTATTAGACGTACAGATTTGAAAATAGGCAGGCGTATCCCTTTCATAGAATAGACATCCGCTCAGAACAGATTTTGCCGAATCCGACACCCAAGGAGGGTTGCGAGGGGCGCTATAGATGAAAATTCCTGCTTTTGATTAATTAGACTACAGACTTGAAATTTTGTTTGAATATTTCTTTTGTTGAATATAGATCCGCTGAAAACGGATGTTACGAAAATCGACTACTTTTGAGCGAACGCTGGTGTTAACTAGAAGACCAGGGATGGCTGACCTTCTTGAGACGTGGGTCAAATTTTGCTAATATCTTTTTTAGTACTAACTCGTGGATCACTAATGCCTATTTGCAACAGCGTTAAGTTTAAAAATTTTAAACTACGTATTTTTAAAACTAAACACTTTAAAATTCAATTAACCTAACGAGTAAAAATGGGAGGGGTTTGATGATTTAAAAGATTTTAGTGGGGTTTAAAATTCTTAAGTGCTTGGGGCAAATAAGTATTTTAATGAACAAAGAGTAACGATTACATACAATATATATTATGAAATGTTATTTATTAGTACAGTTGAGCTTGTTTTTGTGCGGTTGATAAAAACCGCATAAAAATAACCGCACAAAAAATTTTTCGAAAATTTAATGAATTCCTACATATGACAAGCCAATTCGTCGAAATACTGCAAAAGTTTTTTTATGCGGTCGCACAAAAATAAAATCGCATAAAAAAAGGACCGCACAAAAACAGATTCTACTGCATATATGTCCAAAAATATATGTATAAAAAAATTAATTATAAAGTATTTAATGAGAAATCTATTGCTGTTTATTTCAGGTAGTTTTTAATATAAGGTTCATATTTCGTATTCATTAGTTAAACGTATTTTGCAGTTAATTCCCTGTCAAGTCTATTTCTAATAGTTTACCAAGTTCGTTGAAGTAAACAATTTCTCACATGAATATGTGGACCCAAACATCGTTAAAAATCATTAACTACTTTTTTCATTGATATAAAATTATAAGGTAAAGAATACCATACGTTTAATATAATATTTGTAATTTTTACTGTTGGATCAATATTTAGCTAAACTAGTTTCGCACAGTTTTTCTTCTACTTCGGAGAGATGAAGTCTTCAAATTTTATTTTCCACACAACACTGCTTCGAAATTCAACTAATTCCATTTCTAAATTATCGATACTCAGCCACATAAATTCAGTTAACTCCATTGTTTCAAATTCTATTTTGTACGGATATAAAATAAAGTGAAATATTTTTTCTGAACATTTACATTGATTGAATATCTCCTCAAAGCTTGTTTTATTTCCTGCATAGTTATTAAATATTTTTAATTGCATTTCCCTGAAGGTCAACAGAGTTTTTAAAAAGTATTGTGTTTTGAAAATGTTTTGTAATTGAGGAAAATATTTCATGATTTTCATTTCCGAATGCTTAGTAAAAATGTTACGTTTCGTCATGAATGTTTTAATATTTTCAAAAATCGTTACGAGTCCATGCCCTTGAAGTTTTTTATTCAGTTCTTTAAAATGCTGAGTGATGTCTCATAAAAACATTAAATCATTTAACCAATGTACATTGAGTAATTCATAGAAACTATTGTCTTTTTTCATTAAAAAGAGCTTAATTTCTTCTAACAACGTTACAAAACGATTAAGAACTCGACGAAACTAAACCATCTCACGTTGTTGTATCTGTATGTCAAAATCCCTGAATATTGCAATTCAATTTCCTCTATGAATTGTGCACATTGCCGTTTATAAAGTATTCGTGCGTTTATAAAATTGATTATTTTTATTATAACTGACATTACACTGGAAAATATTTTTAAACCACACACACACATGCTTCGCTCATAAAACTTGCTGGTGTATTATACAATGAAAACAAGTCAGATAATGTGAAATATTTTGCTTAAGATACTGAAGATACTAAGATAACTGAATTGTTCTGGGAAGGCTTTTTGAAGCTTATCCAGCGGGGTATGACAAATGTCTCAATGTACTTGGTACTTACGTAGAAAAATAAAGTTATGTCTTATCTTTAATGTCTCATCTTATTTTTTGACTTTCATACACAACTGTGACCACAGTCGACAGAGGTAACTTATTTTCTGACTCACCCTCGTACATACTTTCATATACATTTGTTGTCATTTGGAACTGTAATGATAAAACTGAAGGTTATAGACAGCATTTAAATTGCTTTAGGTGCCAATGTAGTGCTTGGAAAAATACAAACAGAATATAAATAATCCACACAAATTAGGGAATCTAAATAAACCCACGTAAGCAAACAAGGGATTGCCTAGCAATCATGGGTCAGTTAAAAAGCTTGCTTGGGTCAGTGCCTGACCCACGGGTCATAGGTTCAAAATCTCTGTACTAGAACTACAGTAATGAAATTTGGTATGCATGTTTCTTTTGTTGAATTGAAATCCGCTAAGAACGGGTCTTACGGAAATTGAATCTATGATGGTTACTGAGTTAATTGCTAAAAAAATTCCGTTTTTAAACTTCTCCATTTAGACTTCAAATTTTGCAAGTGCGTTTATTTTTTTGAGTAGAGATCCAGTTGAAATGGGTTTTGTGAAAATCTACTTTGAGACTGAGTTATGAGAGCTTAAAAGATAATCCTACTTCAATTTTAGAAATTATTATTTAGAAGTTCTCTCCTTTTTAAATCAAGAACCGAGAGTTATACAAATATTTTTCAATACAATTGAATCCTTAATGCTAGGACTTAGATATCAGTAATCAATTAAAGTATCATGATTAAGCCTACAAAAAAATAGGTAGGCAAATATTAATTAAGTTTTGTAACAACGTTATTGTTACAGAAATGACTGAAGGTGGCATCTAAAACTGATTTTCAGCCAAACTGACCAAACCGGGTATGCATTTTTACAACAATGTAGACGAATTGTGCTTTTTATCGTTTTTAAATGATATCTTTTTAAATAATTGTAATTTCGAAACTTAAATAGCCAAAAAATGGATTTCGCAGATCATTCATATTGATCTTTTGATACCTTCGGCGTGTTTTTTCATTCAGCGATTCGCGAGAAGATAGCCTCATATAAATATAGGTATGTTTGTATATCTACGATTTTAAAAACACGTATCCCAAAATAAGCATTCGTTTCAATAGCTAACTGTAAGATTTTTTGATTTATTATTTAACGAAAACGGATATAAAATAACATTTTTTAAAAAAATATTAAAGCCTTATTGCTTTTCATTATTTATTACTAAACTAATTATTTAATACTAAACTTGTACCTTCTTGTGAATAAAATTGGATTATTAAAGCTGTATTGTTTTATTATTCATTACAAAATTAATTATTTAATAATAATTTCGAAGTTTGTCTGTTTTTTTGTGAATAAAACTGAGAGAATTAGCTTTGAGAATTATTAATCGAAAGTAGAAATTTGAAAAAAAAATCTTGTCCCGGGGGGTGAGTGAGTTAATATTAACGCCGCACTGTTCAGCTACACGAGGGCTTTTGGCGACGGACCACGTAATTTTGAACCATGGTCAAGTGACGTGGACGACACCTGAGCTGGCACCCCCTCTCCTAACTACCACACCACACCAACGGGAGGACGTCTCAGCTCTCGACAGATTTAACGTGCATCGCTGCCCTACACGGCGGGTCTTTAGTGGTACTGGGATCGAACTCATGACATGCCTGCCATGGTTGGATACCTTAACCACTGGGCTACCGCAGCACTCCTTATCCCGGGGAAAAAGAGTGTTATACTTCAAGAAGCCCGTGCAACGCCGGGCCATGCAGCTAGTTTAGACATTAAAATCATTTATATAGTGAATTATACATTATTAAAAAAAATGTTGAGCAAGCAATACAAAAATAGACATTAAAAAAAATTTTATTCTAAACTAATTAAAAAATGAATAGGCACTTAAGAGTACTTGGCACCTTTTAAACAATTTTTTTTCTAAAGTTATGCATTCCAAAGTTATATTTTAGGATTTCATATAATGTTTCTATTAAAAAAGATGATGCGAGATGAAATTTGTACATACTGTTCACACAATTTTAAAATTTTTTAAAAGATATATGGAAAATTTTAAAATAATACTCCTTTTGTGAGTATTCATTGGTTTTTCGACCTTAAATATTTTTATAATATTTCGAAGAATGTTTTAAACAACTTTATAGATCGATTTTACAAAAACTTAATTAGTTTTGGAGAATAAAAATGAAATATTAATACGTATGCTGTAAAATTCAGGAAAAAAGCCAAAATCTCCTACATTTTAATTCTTTTTTTAAAAAAAGCATTAAGTTAGCAGCAAAATGGATCCTTAATATTGTTACATGCATTATACGTAAAATATAGGGAAAAAATAGAAGTGATTGGTAAATAATTGTGGAAGGAGAAACATTTTGAATACGGAAAAATACAAACTGAGAAAAACCACTTTAAAGTTTATAACTAAAAAAGTATTATTGTTATTATCTTTTAAATAAGTATAAAATACCACTTTAAAGTATTAGCTACATGTTTTTCTTAATAATAATACACTGCTGGACAATTGCTGAGGACGGATCACAAATTGCTATGTAGCATAACATTAAGCGAGACATGAGGCCTAGTAGGATAAAATATAGTTGTCACACTGTTCAGACATTAGAATAAAGAATATTTATTGTTCTGGAAAGTACAAAAGCTGTGAAACATCTGAAAGAAACAAAAATGTTCATTTGATCTGCGTACGGAGAAATGGAACAATGCATCTAAAAGTCAGCAGGCACCTTAAAGAAAGGTATCAGTACAGGATATGTCCACCGTGGAGTGTGATGCAACATTCCACACATCGTACCATACTTTGCACATCATTATCCAGCAGCTGTTAAGGAAATTTATCCCATTCCTCTGTGAGTGCACGGATGAGGGTGCCCTTGTTTGTCGGAGGATAGTTTCGACCAGCAACTTGCCTCCCCAAAGCATCCCACACAATTTCAATGGGGTTTAGATCTGGAGAACGCGCTAGCCATACGAGACGTTGAATACCCTCGCTGTCTAGACAATCCTGAACAGCGAGTGTTCGATGACATGTTGCGTTGTCGTCCATAAAAACAAATTTATCACCGACAGCACTACGGAAAAGACGAACATGAGGAAGTAGAACTTCATCAATGTATCGTTGACCCGTCATAGTCCCATTCGCAACCACATGTAGGCGCGTGCGGCCATTGATCATGATGTCGGCCCACACCATGATACTGCATGTCGGATATCTGTCCTTTCCCTGGATATTTTCTGGACGATAAGCAGTACCACTCTCGCGCCAGATCATTTGGCGTCTACAATCCGATGACAGACTGAACCTACTCTCATCTGAGAATAGTACGCATGCCCAGTCCTGTTCAGTCCAATTGTGATGCTCACGACACCATTGCAAACGGGCAGTACGGTGCTGTCTGGTCAATGGGACACACACAACAGGTCTGCGTGCGTATAGTCCTCCTCCCCTCAAACGTCTGGCAACAGTTTTTCAGGAGATCTGCTTTCCTGAGGCAGCAGGAAACTGATTTGCCACCTGCTGAGCTGTGGTGCGCCTGTTCCTTTTTGCTGATAGGACGATATATCTGTCTTCTGCAGGCGTCGTACTTCTAACACGACCTCCCCCGTGACGTCTACTACACATTCCAGTAGTTTTAAATGACTTCCACAGCCGTGAAACAACGCTGTGAGCGATGTCGAACTCCCTGGCAACATCTGTTATTTTTCGCCATTCTTCGATCTTTCCAATAATTCGGCCACGCATAAAATCATCTATATGATGTCGGGAAGACATGCCAAAAATTTTAAGTTCGTCTATTAAATCTTTCCTGTAAAACTTTGACTTGAAACAACAACTGTCCACACGCGTCAAAACCTTTAAAGCTCTTATGAACGCTATCACGTGATGAACAGACGTGGAAAAAAAATTTGCATACTCATACTTCTTCTTACTAATATCCCGCACTTATTCTAATTTTCCACATTTTGCTTCCTTTCATTTTGTGGTTGCTATGGATGATAGTGTTATCCGTCCTTAGCAATTGTCCAGCAGTGTAGCATTTACATATTATTTCATTCCATATATTTTATAAACAATCCCTTTTTAGAGAGTATTAATTGCATAAAACTCAAGGGAAATGTTAAAAAAAAATTCTGCCATAGCAAAAATTTAAAAAATGTTTGCTTCACATAATATTGAAATATTATATTTTTATATGGGAAACATGATGCATAAGAAGTTACTATAAAATTATTTATAGCAAATGCCTTAATTAAAAAGTTTTACTTGCACACATTTCAAGATAAATAGAAATGACATTAATATAATATTTCAGAAATATCTTGCTTTATTTGTAACACCTTTTTTTTAGTTGAAAAATGATATTTAGGTCACACATTTGTAGGGTGCAAAGTCCTCTTAAGCTGATATTTTTTAAACAAAAAGGATATTAAGTAAAATTTTAAACATTTTAATAATGTTCATTAATTTTTATTAAAACATGTTGTTGATTTGTGGCACCTTGAATTACAAATTACAAACAAATAACACAAACAACCAAATGAATTCTCACATCTTAGCGAAGTCATACATCGAAGTAAACAAATGCAAATTTTACAGATGTTTTCTCCATAATACAAAAAAAAATATCACAAAAGCTGTTTTTTTCTGCTACAGAAAAAACACACACAAGGCAGTGTCCACTTTTGCCAGTCTTAATTTTAAAGTCCGCCCGTGACTTGCTTCAATTGCAAAAATTCTTCACTTGTTCGTACCGCGAAGATAAAGAAACAATACAACCTGGTTTTTGTCTGTTAAATCCTCCTATGTACCGGATCTCCATTCAACGCTTCCATACTGAGGCTTCTTCTCCTTATTTTGCTGTGAGGGATGCCGTTGATTTCGATGTTCCTCTGCTCCTCAGGAATTCCGTCGCTTTCCTTCACTCGGCTGCGTAGATAGTATGGGCAAGGTCTCCTTGTAATGGCTTGATTCGACCGGACTGGTCTCTCCGCTTGTTTGTTGCGTCCTCTCGTTGTTGCTCTGGTCTGGCGGGTCTTGTTATCGCGTCCACTACCTTCCGTCCGGGATTCGACTGTGGTTGACTTATTCAGCCTGCAATCAGGCAACCTTGATGGACCTGCAATGGACTCTACTCCTTGTGAGGAGGTATTAGGTCTCTTAAATTTATAAGTTCTGGATGAGATCGAGGATGGAATCGACCTCATGACTCCCTGCCTTTGTTCAGGAGTGAGTCTTTTCCTGTCCTTGGGCTCAGACCCTTGCAGTGATCTCTTCCTGCACATCTTGGACCATTTTAAAACTTGGTCCTTCGACTCATAGCTACTCATTTTGCGTTTGTTTCTGGGGATCTCCCGTGCGGTGTTACCCTGCCGTGATCTACACCCCTCACTTTCCTTACTAGAGGTTTTCCTGTGCTCTTTAAACTGCCCTTGATTCGATATATATATTCGACCCATGACTAACTCCTTGCTCGTCATACAGAGTTTCTACCTGACTATCCGAACTAATCGTGTCTGTCTGACGAGGTCGGTACACTCGAACCTGATCAATATTAACTGACACTTTTTTTCCGCTTTTCCAAATGATTAAATTATTACTTTTTACTTCCAAAACTCTATAGGGACCTTCAAACTTAGGCATAAATTTTCCAACTTGTTTTCTACCCGCAGCACTTAACAAATGTGTTTGAATTAAAACTAAATCGTTCACTTTGATGTGAACATCCCTCCTTCTGCGATTGTAATATTTTTCCCAAGATATGCTTTTTTTCGCATATTTCGTCTTGCCTCATCGAATAATCTTTCGATGTTCCTACCAACATATTTCGTATCCTCTGTAACATTTATGAGCTTGCTAAACGGGGTTATGATTTTCCTTCCCAAGAATAACTTAGCCGGAGTTTTATTTGTTGTTTCATTTACCGCAGTGCGAAAGCGAACTCATGTAGAAATTGGTCCCAGTTTTCATGGTTTTCTTCAACAAAAGAGGCTATCATTTGAACTAAATTTCTATTCACTCTCTCAGTGAGATTAGCCTGCGGTCTGTACGTTACCGTTTTCATACGTTTGATGTCCAACCTGTGACTGAGATGTTCAAATACGTCAGAAATAAATTGGGGGCCGTTATCACTTATCAAAGAAATTGGAGCTCCGTATCGTGCTATATAGTTATCAAAAAAGGCATTAGCTATTGCCTGGGCTGAAGCTTTACGAAGAGGAATCAGCTCACACCACTTAGTGAAGTGGTCAGATATAACTAATATGAATTTATATCTCTCGGGTCGGGATGCGGGGTAGGGGCCTAATAAGTCTAGCGTTACAATTTCATTCGGATATTTCGAAACTATAGGCATTAAACGACCAGCTGGTAGCGCGTTTTTATAATTAAATTTTTGACACCGGTCACAGGTTGAAACATATTCAAATATATATTTTCTCATAAATGGAAAATAGCACATGTCACGAAGTTTAATATATGTCTTCCTCTTTCCGAGATGCCCTGCCAGTGGCAAATCATGAAACTCTTTCATTATATCTTTTCTAAGAAAACCAGGAATATGAACTCTTAATTCTCCCAGAGTAGAAAAATACTTCGCGTAAAAGAGGAGACCATTTATTAACTTGAAGTCCTGGGACCAACCCTCGCATACCGTCGCATTATCAGAACCGTCATCAGGGTTTTCTAAATATCGGTAAATATGTCCTAATTCAGGATCTTCCCTTTGTTCCCTAATGAATTGTTCACGTGAATTTATTGCGAGCGCTCTAAGAGCTGCGCACGAAATTTGCGACCCCTTTGACACTGTCCACTGGATTTCTCGATAAAAGATCTGCGACCACGTTTTGAACAACAGGCCTGTGCTCTTATTCTATGCTAAATTCGGACAATTTAAATGCCCATTGGATCATCCGACTTGACAAATTCTTACCATTCGTTAACTTTGTTAACGCTACGTGATCTCTGATCACTTTTACAGGCAGGGGACCAAAATAAGTTTTAAACTTATTTAGAGCCCATATTACTGCCAAACATTCTCTTTCGGTAACCGCATAATTACGTTCTGCTTTATTAAGGGTTCGAGACGCGAAAGCAATAGGTTTTTGATTTTGTTGAAGCACAGCACCAATTCCGACCCCACTAGCATCAGTGAATAAATTGAACTGTTCAGAAAAATTTGGTAGCTGTAAAACTGGTGCCTCCGTTAGTGTACGTTTGATCTTATCAAAAGAATCTTGTGCTTCTTTAGACCAGTTAAACTTCGCCCCCTTTTTCTTTAATTGGTACAATGGTTCACATATATCTGCGTATCGTGGGCTAAATTTTTGGTACCAACCCGTTATCCCCAAAAATTTTGACACTTCCCTATTATTTTTGGTAGGTCTCATTTCCGTAATTGCCCTAATTTTATTACTGTCAGTTTCGATTCCGTCTTTGCTAATAATCAGGCCTAAATATTTTAGTTTGTCACGGGCGAAGTGACATTTCTCCTTATTTAAAGTTAGCCCTGCGTCTCGTAATAAAGTAAAAACCTGATTTAAATGATCGAGATGGTCTTTAAACGATAGAGATGTGATGATAACATCGTCCATATAGACCAACACGAAACGCCCAATAACAGGTTTGAGTATTATATCGATGGCCTTTTGGAAATTTGACGCCGCCCCCAGAAAGGCCAAAAGGCATGCGGAGAAACGCAAAAGTGCCATTGCGAGTGATATAAACGCGGTTTTCTCTATATCTTTTGGACTAATCGCCAATTGAAAATAGCTACTTCTTAGATCTAGAGTGGACATAACGCTGGTGTGAGGAATATTGGTGAGTAAGTCATCAATCACCGGTAATGAATATCGAGGATATTTGGTAATTCCATTTAATTTGGGATAATCGATCGCGAAACGATACGCCTCGGGAGAATCTGGAGGAAGGTCATTTTTCTTTCGTGTTAGAACGACTGGAGATGCGTAAGGCAAATTAATAGGACAAATTGTACCATCACGTAACATCTTATCGATGTGATAATCAATAATGCCCTGCTTGACCCGGTCGTACCTGTATGGTCTCGACACTACCGTCCCTCGTCTCCAGTATCTATCTCATGATATAGAACATGCGTTAACCCCGGCTGATCGGAAAATAACCCCTTAAAATTATTAAATAAAGCTTTTAATTGTCTCTGTTGCCCGTCACCAAGTTTTGTGTCTGTGAGATATCAATATCAACCGGTTTTTCTATTTTCGGCAATTGTTTGATCTGATTGTCGGGAATGATCAAGGATTTCTGATCAAAATCCAATGTCAATCGTGACGCCTTCATAAAATCGATTCCCAAGATGCCTTGATATTGCATGTTGTCTAGAATATGGAATTCCCAGGGTTTCTGAAATTCCCTGATCCTAATCTGCAATTCGACCCGACCTAAGTGACTACACGGGGCTCCTTGTGCTGTCACGACTCTGTCCTTCGTCTTTTGACGAAGTCGGTATGAAAAATATTTGCTGTAGACCTCCTCCGAAATAAAAGATTTCTCCGCTCCCGTGTCCCATAGTGCTGTAATAAAGGTTTCGTTTAATAGTATAGAGACATACGGTAATTCGACTGGGGTCATTCTTATAGAGGATACTCTGATAGGCCGATGATCCGAAACTGGAGGATTTTCCGTACCCCACGATCGATTACCCCCATATTCACATCGATCGCTTAAAAGTTTAAATGTCTACTTCGTTCATTTTGACCCCGAAATGAACTATTTCTCGACCCACTTTGTCGACCGCCCTGATTGTGGAATCGCTGATCCGATTGTCCACCTTGGCGTCGACCCTCGAATCTCCGATTACTTGCGAAACCTTATTTTTCGAACCGATTAAACTCTCCTTGTGGTCGGCTATTATTGGCGTATCTCTCATTATTTCTGTTTTCCCTCCAATTTTCTTGTCTATGCCGGTTATTAAAACGATTGTTTTCATTAGGGTTTGAACTTCTAAATCCCTCACTTGAACCTCTGATCTCTGTCTATTCATAAAACGTTCTTCGTATTTATCAACGATTTGCAGGAGAATGGCAGTATTTTGTGGATGTCTAACTTCGACATAATCCAAAATTTGAGGTTCTAATCGACTAACGAAGTGATCAATTAATTTTTCCTTCGACATTTCTAGTTTAAGGACCTTATGAATTTTCAATAATTCATAAATAAAGTCCGAAGGCTGCTTATCACGCCTTTGCGATGAAGAATAAAATCGCATTTCTAGTTCTGACCACGGGGAATTGTTCTGACAATGCCTTTTTTAAATGCGCGTAGTCTGTTGCCTTATCTTCAATGACCCTATAACCAAGAACTTCGAACCAGTCTAGTGCCCGTCCTTTGAGATGACCTTTCAAGTAATCACACGCTAGTTGTGCAGGTATCTCATAATACGCGAGATTATTATCAATATTCTCCAAAAAATCATTTATGTTCTCAATCACCGAAAAATATTGTTCCGGAATGATTCTAAAACCGGATCCGACTTTATTCTCAGGATTTATTCGTTGGGCGCCATTGTGTAGGTCCCTTTGGATCTCACTTTGAGAACGAGAATGATTTTAAGTCAAAGAAGAACCAGTAGCCATTTTAATGAATAACTTTCTTTATTTGGTTATCTTTCCCAAATAGAATCAGACTTTTAATAACAAATAATTTAAAATAGATATATGAGGTTTAAAAGGGACTTTCCTTTATATTAACTTAAATATTTAATGATCCAATTAATTAACAATTAGAATATCGATCACGCAGAGATTACCGCAATAAGAGATCCCAGAATTATGTTCAATAATATTCCTATTGAACATTTAACTTTAATCTCACTCTTAATGTAAAGCTTTAATGAGACTTTAATTATAAATCAATATTTACCACACTGCAGCTCAGCTCTTCCCGAGATTAATTTATCCACCTAGAAATCTTCAGTAATAAATCTCTAACTTCACTATTATACCTTTCTGCTTCAATCTCTCTCTCCTACTGCTTTTTACTTTACTATTCCGTTTAACTTAAATACTTTATCTAATCTGCATAATAAGGAATCCCTGTCCCCGTTTTGGAGCTGATTGGAAATAGGTAGGGAATTAAATTTCCCTAAAAAAAGACGTCTCAGAAGGTTAGTGATAAAGTTCCGTATAGAATTGTCACAATCTGTGAAGGGTATAAGTTAATTATGTCATCTAAAACGTTTATAAGCAATGTAGGACATGAATTACTAAAGGAGTATCAAGATGCAGCCAAAAAATTAAGTCCTAGTATAGAAAAAAAACAAAGCGATGTGAACAAGAGACGGTTTGTTTCAAAATTTGCAGATAAATCCACAGAAAAAGCTGTGTAGGATCGATTGATTGATTGAATATTATAGTCCCACTGTTCATCTACATAAGGGCTTTTGGCGACGGACCACGTAATTTTGAACCGTGGTCAAGTGACCTGGACGACACCGGCGCTGGCACCCCCCTCTCCGAACTACCACACCACACCAACGGGAGGACGTTTCAGCTCTCGACAGATTTAACGAGCATCGCTGCCCTACACGGCGGGTCTTTAATGGTACTAGGCTCGAACTCGTGACAAGGCAAGCCACGTTCCGATACCTATACCACTCCGCTACCGCGGCCACAAAGTTGTGTATGGGATAGAAAAATTTAAAGGAGACACACTTATTGTGTGTGTGTTGCTTTAGGCAAGCTAATCCTTGATTTAAATAAAAGAATATAGTAAGAAATTAAAATTTTTGATGGATTTGCAAGATCAAAGTAAGCAGAACGTCGACCTGGAGATGCACGCGCTATTATTGTTTACTAATCAGATGACGCAGACCAACATTTAGTAAATGAAGGTTGTTGGAATTTGCATATTGTTATCTATCTTATAATTTTGTATGTATAATTTGTATGGCAACGGTAAAACCGTATTGCTCTCGCTATTTATACTGGTGCATCTGGCACCATAGTAAGAATGTAGAAGCGAATGAATTGCGTTATTAAAGAAATGAACTGATGAAACTGGTTATTACTGTATTCTTGGAACACAAACAAGTCCGAAGAGGAAACAATTATTTTGGAGGCACCACCGAGATTCTTCAAAGAAAGCAGATAAGTCAAATTTTATTCTCTTGTATAGATTAAAAAGAGAAGAACATCTGATTTAAAATTTTATTGTGAAATTAAGATTTGACTTGAGAGTCGAATCTCATTGAATTAGTTCTTCCAATACGTTAATTGTTACTTTATCAGAATGTCTGAAGAGAAAGAGTCGATAAAGGTAGCAAGGGGGAGAGTTAAAGGTTCTTTAACTAGGTTAGAAAATGGAGCTGATGATTTAAATTTAAAGAAAAAAAGAAATTCTTATTCGACTGCAAAGATTAGAAGAGTTAATTGTAGACTTTGAAAGGTTAGATTCGGAATTAAGTGCAGAAGAATCTGAAGTAATGGAATTTAAACAAAGATATTTTGATTTAAAATTGAAATTCCGAGATAAAATCGATGCGATTGATGCATCTCGTTCGATTAATGTTAGTGGGCAAAATATTTCTATTGCTATACCAACAGAGCAATCTAATGCTAATTTTAGATTACCGAAACTAAACATACCAGTATTCTCGGGTAAATTTGAAGACTGGATAAATTTTAAAGACTTGTTTGTAACTGCAGTTCATTCTCAAACTTCACTTGGTAACATTCAGAAGTTCCAGTATTTAAAAGGTTTGCTTTCAGATGAATCCGCGTCTCTAATAAAGCATATACCATTGTCTAATGAATCGTATGAAGAAGCTTGGGGAAAATTGATTGATAGATACGATAAAAAGAAGCAAATTGTTTATGCTTTAATTAAAACATTTTTAGATCAAAAGGGTATTCCTCAAGTAAATATGACAAATTTAAGAAATCTAGTGGATACTAGTGACGAAGTGTTAAGAGGATTAAAGGCGTTGGGACCTGAAGCAACAAACAGAGACCCTTGGTTAATTCAAATATTAATGCTAAAATTAGATACAGAAACGAAAAGACTCTGGTCTGTTAAAACAGCCGAGAAAGATTTTCCTACTTTAAAGGAATTTTTAGAGTTTTTAAATGTCGGATGTTCATCTCTGGAACTAATGACTTGTAATGATTCTGATACTAAAGTACCTACTAAGTCTAACTTTATTGCTGGTAAAAATAATCCAAGAAGTAGATCTGTTAAGAATTGTTTAAAATGTTCAGGTGTACATAAGTTATTTAGATGCATGAAATTTAAAAATATGGATTTAATTGCTAGGAAGAATTTCGTAAAGAATCATTATCTTTGTTTTTTGTGTTTAAACAATCACAAGCTTAAGGACTGTCCTAATAATTATTTAAAATGCAGTATTTGTCAAGGTAAACATAACTATCCTTTACATGAAGATTCTAATCGTAATAGCGTATTTTTTGTTAAATGTCAATGCCAATTGTAAACGAGATGCTGATAATACCCTTAAAGGAAGTGTCGGTCAGCAAGAAATATCAAATATAGAATTAGATGCAGTAAATACGACGCTCAACTCTAGTACTTCTGTAAATAATGCAAAATGTGTATCGTTTTTACTTACGGCAAAGGTTTTGCTATATAATAACGAAGGTGGTTCATTTTTATTTAGAGTGTTACTGGATAGTGGATCCGAATCTAGTTTTATTAGTGAAAATGCTATTAACATTTTGGGATTAAAGAGATGTAATGATTATCTCTTAGCGGAATAAGTGGAATTCAAGCGGGAATCACGCGTGGCTCGGCGGGTTTAAAGATCGGGCCAAGATTCTGCAAAGATCAATTAACAATTAAAGCGTATATATTAAACAAAGTTACGTCTCAAATTCCCGTTGAAAGGGTTAATATAAAGGAATTGGATTATTTAGAGGGTATTCCTTTAGCGGATGAAGATTTCTCAAAACCATCGGAATGCGATATTATTTTAGGTTCCGACTGTTTCTTTTCTATTTTGCGAAATGGCAGAATTACTGGGTCTAAAGGACAACCTATCGCTCAAAGCACAATCTTTGGCTGGGTTGTAGCAGGTAAAATTCAAGGAAATTGCAAATCTTCTTTCATGCAATCGCATCTAATTAGTGTTGAAAATGAGTGTATTGTTTCTATATTACAGCAGTTTTGGCAAACAGAAGAATTGCCTCTTAAAAAGATTTCATTATCAGAGGAGGAAGAATTTTGTGAAAATCACTTTAAAGCAACTTATAAAATTAATAATGAAGGTAGATTCGTGGTTAAGTTACCTATTTATAGAGACATTAGTCAATTAGGAAACACAAGAGGGTTGGCAGTTTCCAGGTTATTGGCAATGGAAAATAAATTTAAATCTGATGTAGAACTTGAGCGGGAGTATAAGAATTTTATGGAAGAATATGAAAAATTGGGTCATATGTCGCCTAATAAAGAACTAGATGGGAGAATATCTTATTTTCTTCCTCACCACGCTGTGCGAAGAAAGGATAGCATTACAACTAAACTTAGGGTTGTATTTGATGGGTCATGCAAGCATCCTAACTCTAATTCATTAAACTTGTTTTAGGAGTTGGTCAAATTTTACAACCAGATATTTTTACTCTTCTCGTAAGATTTAGAGTAAATGAAATTGCTTTTACGGCTGACATAAAGCAAATGTATAGGCAAATTTTAATTGATCCGGACGATCAAAACTTGCAAAAGATAGTCTGGAGAAATTCGTTAGATTCTGTTAGTTCTGTTAATGAACAGCGCCCTCTAGCCGCTTGTAAAGAAAAACGTCAGTGTATGTGTAACAATCACTCCGAGAGGTTGTGTACGGAGTAGAGAGAGATTAAAAATATTACAGTCCACTGCGTGTGTTTACTGTGTGTGTGTGTTGAGTCAATTCATGGTCCGCCTCACCGGAGGAAAACGACCTTATGGATATGAGAATTTGTGAAACCGTGGATTATCAAAATTCACAGTGAAAAAAAAATATATAAGTGATTGCCGAAGTGTGAATAGAGAACGATTGCAAAACGTTAGCGAGCAGCGTGAAACAGCGATCTGAGGAGGTAGGTGCAATTAATTGATCCTTCTATTAGTGTCCTTAATTCATAAATATGTCTTTAAATAAATTAGGGAAAGATGAGTTAAAAATCGTTGCGGAAGAGTTAAATTTAACTGTACCAGAAGGAGCAAAAATCGCTGGCTTAAAAAACTTAATTGTAAATAGTGACGCTTACAAAAATGATAAAGAGTTAGTTCAATCTGCAATCGATTATGCTTTGGCGGAAATTAAAAATAAGAGATTGGATAGTGAAACTAAATTAGAATTTGAACGAATTAAATTAGCGCAATTGCAAAAACAATTAGAGCTTGCAAATATCCAGAAGAATTTACCTGAAAATTCCGATATTCGAAATCCGAGTGTTTTTGAAACTGCCGACAATAATAATGTTGAGACTTTGTTAAAGTCCGTGAAAACTTTAACAATACCCGTACCTTCAAGAGTGGAATCATATAATTTATTTTTCCAGTCGCTCGAAAAAGCATTCAAAATAAAAGAGGTTCCCGAACAATTTAAAGGCGAAATTCTTTTAAATATTCTAGGTGAGAGAGTTAATAATTTACTTGTTCATGTTTCCGAAGAAGAATTAAATAATTATAGTAAACTTAAAGATGTAGTATTAAAAGAGTTCCCCCACACCACAAGAATGCTATAATAGATTTCAGAAAGCGCAAAAATTAAGTTCAGAGAGTTATGTGCAATTTGCATCACGATTATGCGCGACATATGAGTATTATTGTCAGCTGCTCAATGTGAATGATTTTAAATCATTGTGTGAGTTAATTGTATCGGATAAAATAATGAACACACTCGACAGAGAATTATTGTCTTACATGAGTATAAAACAGGGAGAGAAATATTTTAAACCACAAGAGTTAGGGCGTGAGTGTAATATATATTTGTCATCGAAAGGCAAAATTAAAAATGAGATATTTTCTAAGCCCTTTTGTGAAAATGCCAAGCGTTTCAGTTATAATAAACAAACCAAATTTAATGCTAAAATACCGCGAGATGCATCGAATGTATTTTTTTCCGAGTTAAAAAATGATAAATGTGTATTGTGTAAAAATAATGTCCATGCCTTACAATTTTGCCCACAATTTAAAATGTTTTCTGTAAACGAAAGAGTAGAATTTGTTAAAAATAATAGACTTTGTTTTAAATGTTTTTCACCTCAATGCAGCGTTAGTAGATGTAGATCAAAAAATTGTTTCTGCTCGAAACCGCATAACAAACTATTACATTACCCCAGAGAAAGGAAAGGGAATTCCTTCTTCCCCCATGAGACGATGACAGACGTTAACCAGGAACCCCGATTCGCCTTTAGTGTAAATGCTGAATCTTTCGTTCCGAAAGAAGACGAAACACAGATCGTGGCAACGGCGTGTTTTAAAAACAAATGCCTTTTGAGTACTGCTTTAATTCTAGTGAAAGATAAATATTCAGAATGGCAGACATTTAGAGCTTTGTTAGACTCGGGAAGTGAAACTTGTCTAATTTCGAATGAGTGCGCGAATAAATTACAACTTAAGACCGAAAGAATAAATACATTAATCTCGTGTTTAAATGATGCTTCTATGGTTGTAAATAGGTGTGTTAAAGTGGCGATTTCTAATCAAAATAAATCTTTCGAAAGGGAATTGCATAAGCTCGTAGTTAAAAAAAATCACTGATTTTATTCCGCAGAAAGCGTTCGAAATAAATTCTGATTTTTATAATTTTGTGGAATTAGCGGATTCTAAATTTAATGTTCCCGGCAAAATTGATTTATTATTAGGTGCAAATATATTTTATGAGTTATTGAAACCGGAAAGAATTAAAATAAAAGATACGCAATTACTGTTAGTCAACAGCGTATTTGGTTACATAGTAACGGGTAATTTAGATTCAATAAATGAAACTAAGGTTCACTGCGGTTTGATTCGTGATGAGGATTTGAATAAAAATTTAGAAAATTTTGGAAATTAGAGGAGATTGAGGAACTGATAGTTAAAAATAAAGAAAGGCTAATTTGTGAGGAACATTACGCGAATACTCATTTTAGAACTAAAAGAAGGTAAATATGTAGTATCTATGCCCTTAAAAAAGGAACCCTCGTGTTTGGGTAATTCGAAAGACATAGCCCTCAAACGACTTGGATCGCTGTGGAATCGCTTAGCTAGAGATGATAATTATTTAAATTTATATCGTGAATTTTTAAGAGATTATGAAAGACTGGGTCACATGAAGGAAGTGACTAACGAAACTGAACCCAAAATAGCATACTACGCTACCCATCATGAAATTTATCGTCCAGAAAAGTCCACAACAAAACTTAGAGTTGTCTTTAACTCTTCTTCGTTAACTGATAATGGAATATCTTTAAATGACATTCAATATAATGGAGGAGTGATACAAGAGGACTTATATGCGCAAATGCTCAGGTTCAGAACTTACACGTATGCATTTACAGCAGACATTAAAATGATGTATCGAACTATATTAATTAACCGTAAACAGCGTAATCTGCAGAGAATCGTTTGGTGTAAAATTGAACATGAATCACCCAAAATTTACGAACTTTCAACTGTTACCTATGGCACTGTAAGTGCTCCCTACTTAGCACAGAGAACTTTAACCCAATTGTCGATGGATGAAGAGGCTAACTTCCCTATAGCAGCTTCCGTTTTACGGAACAACTTGTATATGGACGATGTCCTTTGTGGTGCTGCAACGTTAGAGGAGTCAATTGTTCTCAGACAACAATTAAAAGGAATTTTGAAAAGTGCTGGAATGGAGTTGCATAAACTTTGCGCCAATCACGAGAAATTGTCACCGATCCCGAACAGAATTACAATTTTGCAACTTTAACAGAGACGAAAACATTAGAGTGAAGTGGAAGCCGAACCTAGATAGCTTTTTGATTAAAGTGAAAGTCTGTTTGGACAGTTCTTATACTAAAAGAGACGTCTTGTCTACTATTGCCAAAATCTTTGATCCTGTTGGACTGATGGCACCAGTAATTTCCAAAGCAAAGATTTTCCTTCCAGCGTTTGTGGAGAAGCAAATTGGAATGGAATGACCTTCTGCCAGCTGAAGAATATCGAGAATGGCAACAATTCCTAGTATCCTTAGAGAATATCAACAATATAGAGATACCAAGGCGTATATTCTTGTCGCTTTTCCAGATGTTATTGAGATCCATGGCTTTGCTGATGCCTCAGAGCGGTGCTACGGTGCAGCAGTTTACTGCAAATCTAAAAATTTGAAGAGTGAAACTTTAGTTCGGTTAATCACAAGCAAATCGAGAGTAGCGCCTATTAAAAGCCTGACAATTCCCAGACTTGAATTGTGTGCTGCAGTGCTATTGGCAAAACTGGTGAAACGAGTTGTAGCTGCTTTACAACTAGAAACTGCTGAATTATATCTTTGGTCGGATTCGATGATCGTCTTGGCGTGGCTTCGAAAGGAACCGATGGACTTAAAGACATTTGTTCAAAATAGGGTTGCCAAGACACAAGAACTCTATTCTAATCAGTTATGGAGACACGTGCCATCTGATCAAAATCCTGCGGACTTAGTCTCCCGAGGAGTCGATCCTGATAAACTTTTGCAACAAAACTTGTGAAGGTCCCCTTGGATCTCACTTTGAGAACGAGAATAATTTAGTCAGATAAGAGCCAGTAGCCATTTTTATAAATAACTTTATTTGGTTATCTTTCCCAAATAGAATCAAAGACTTTTAATAACAAATAATTCAAATTAGCTATATGAGGTTTAAAAGGGACTTTCCTTTAAATTAACTTAAATATTTAATGATCCAATTATTTAACAATTAGAATATCGATCCCAGATAACCACGATAAGAGATCCCAGAATTATATTCAATAATATTCCTATTGAACATTTAACTTTAATCTCACTCCCCTAATATAAAGCTTTAATGAGACTTTAAATATAAATCAATATTTACCACACTGAATCTCAACTCTTCCTAAGATTAATTTATCCACCTAGAAATCTTCAATAATAAATCTCTAACTTCACAATTATACCTTTCTGCTTCAATCTCTGTCTCCTACTGCTTTTTACTTTACTATTCCGTTTGACTTAAATACTCTATCTAATCTGCATAATAAGGAATCCCTGTCCTCTTTTTGGAGCTGATTGGAAATAGGTAGGGGAATTAAATTTCCTAAAAGGATGTCTCAGAAGGTTAGTGATAAAGTTCCGTATAGATTTGTCACAAACTTATGGTTTAATGGACCAACATTTCTTTCAGGTGATGACTATCCCAATCGAACTATAAACTGTAGAGAGAAACTAGATGAATATAATTCAGAACCGAAAAACTGTGTTAATGAACAAATTGAAAACTTTCAATCGGTGCTTAATATTCATGTTAATGTGTGTGTGTGTGTGTGATTTTTGAAACGACCTTCTTAATCTAAGCAATAATTATATAACTATTTTACGTGTATTAAGTTTTATTTTCAGGTTCGTGGAAAATTTAAAGGGAATAAATAAAGTGGCTGGTCCACTCACAACAAAAGAATTTAAGAAAGCTGAAACATATCTGGTAAAAAAGGAGCAAGAGCAAGAATTTTCCAGTGATATTAACCATCTTAAAAGTAAGGGAAGTGTGCTACCAAACAGTAAGTTAAAGACATTGAATCCCTTTTTAGATGACAACGGTGTCTTAAGAGTAGGAGGACGATTGTGTAACTTAGAGTTAAGTTTCGATAAAAAGCACCAGATAATTTTACCAAAAAATAATAGATGAACTTTTTAATAATAATAGAATATTTTCATAAGAAATATTTACATGTGGCAACTGTATCTTTACTGAATCATATTCGGGAAAAATTTTGGCCGTTGAATGGTAGGTCAATGTGCAGAAAAATTGTATATAAATGTATTGTATGTTTTAAAGCGAAACCAATTGTGTCAACACAAATTATGGGTAATTTGCCAAAAGAGAGACTTATTACTGATTATCCATTTAATTGTTCAGGAGTAGACTTCTGTGGTCCTTTTTTCATTAAAAATAAAGGACAACGTAAAGGAAATTTGTTTAAAGTGTATATTTGTATTTTTTTTTTGTGTTTAAAGCGGTACATATTGAGTTAGTATCAGATTTAACATCTCAAGCATTCATTGCCGCGTTGAAAAGGTTTCATGGCTCGAAGAGGCAAATGTGCAAAACTGTTTTCGGACAATGTTAAAAATTTCGTCGGAGCTAGCAATGAAATTAAAAACCTTGAAATAGTCAGAAAACCAGACGAAAAATTAGCTAATTACTTAGCAGCAGAAGGAATAGAGTGGAAATTTATTCCTGCGAGGTCGCCCAATTTTGAGGTCTTTGGGACGCGGCCATAAAGTCATGTAAATATCATTTAAAAAGAGTTGTGAATGGAATTAATTTATAACGTACGAGGAACTACTTACGGTCACTGTACAAATTGAGGGAATTTTAAATTCTCGACCGCTTTGCCCCCCTATCACACAATGATGATGATTTCCAAGTACTTACACCAGCTCATTTTTTAATTAATAGGTCTTTAAATTCGCTAGAAGAGCCTAATTTGACAAAATGTAAAGAGAGTAATCTCAAAAAGTGGCAAAAATAACTAAGATAGTTCAATTAATGTGGAAATTTTGGAGTCGTAATTACTTGAATCAATTACAACAGAGAGGAAAATGGATGTTTGAGAAGAATAACGTTAAAATTGAGACTTGGTTTTAATAATTGAAGAAAATTTACCAACATATAAATGGGCATTAGGTAGAATCGTAGAATTGTATTATGGCGAAGATAAAAAAGTGCGTGTAGTTAAAATTAAAACTCAGTATAGTACATGTAAAAGAGCCATATCAAAATTTGTGTTTTACCAATGGAAGATCCTTAAATATAATTTGAATTTTTCATATAGTGTACCATTGGTGGTGTGTAAATTTACTCATTGTTAGTAAAGTGATTTTGTATTTGTATAAAAAAAAATATTGTTATTTGTGAAATCTTGAATTTATATAATGATTTATGTAATTGTATTTCTTGAGAATTGTCAAGTGTTGAATGTGTGTAAAAGTGTTCTAAATGTAACCAATATGAATGTTAATTTAGTAACAATGATTGCATGGTTAAACTAGTGCAATGTGGGGCGGTATGTTAGTTCTGTTAATGAACAGCGCCCTCTAGCGGCTTGTAAAGAAAAACGTCAGTGTATGTGTAACAATCATTCCGAGAGGTTGTGTACGGAGTAGAGAGAGAGATTAAAAATATTACAGTCCACTGCGTGTGTTTACTGTGTGTGTGTGTTGAGTCAATTCAGATTCTAATATTAAAGAATATAAGCTTTCGACAGTGACGTACGGTACTGCATCGGCCTCATTTTTGGCTACTAGATGTTTACACCAAATATCATTAGACTGCGAACCTCAAAATCCTGAACTGTCTAGTATAATACAAAATTCTTTTTATGTGGACGATTTAATGTTGGGAGCATCGTCTAATAAGGAAGCGATCATTTTGATTAAAGCTTTAATTCAAGCTTTAGATGTGCTCGAGGATTCCATCTCAGAAAGTGGCGTTCTAATTCTCGAGATGTTTTAATCAATATATCTAAAAATCTAGAATTTAATGAACCAAATGTAGAAATTCATCCTGAAAATTGCTCAAAGGCGTTGGGTCTAATTTGGGATTCTAAATAAGATAGGTTCATTTTCAATATAAATTTTAAATTTGAAGGAGAGATTACAAAAGCATCCTTTTTATCCCAATCAGCAAGACTTTTTGACCCTTTAGGTTTTCTTTCGCCTTGCACGATATTAATTAAAATTTTCTATCAACAGTTATGGTTACTGAAACTCAATTGGGATGAGGCTCTACCTAAGCACTTTGTACTTAAATGGAAAAAGTTTCAAATGGAATTTCAACAAGTTTGCCATTTATCAATTCCGAGATGGCTTCCAATTACACACACACACAAATAAAAAAGTAACTCTTCATGGATTTTCAGATGCATCGGAAGCAGCTTACGCTTGTGTCGTCTATGAGGTGCAAAGAGATCGGGAAACTACCAAAGTTGTGATGTTGGGCGGAAAAAGCAAAGTCGCTCCTCTCAAGCCCATATGTATTCCAAGACTAGAGTTGAATGGAGCTTTATTATTGGCACGATTTTTTGAAACTCTGTGTAATTGTTTAAAGGATTATGTTAATATTTATGCTTGGACTGATTCACAGGTTGTCTTGTCTTGGCTATCATTCCCTCCAAGAAACTCGAAGCCGTTTGTCGCCAATAGGACATCTGAAATTTTAGACGTCATACCTTGTAAGCAATGGCGTTATGTTCCATCGAAAGAGAATCCAACCGACCTTGGATCCAGAGGCATGTCACCTAAACACTTAACCGACTGTAGCCTATGGTGGGAGGGACCTCAATGGCTATCTACTGATGAAGCCTGGCCCAAGCAACCAACTATAAAGGACAAAAGGGACATCGAAAAATCTGTTATAATAGAAACTAAAAGGACTCTTGTATTTTCTGTATATTGTAAAAATGATATTATTGATATGTTTGACAAACATTCATCATTTTCGAAAATAATTCATATTTTAGCATTTTGTCTTAGATTTATGCAGCATTGCAAAGATGGTAAGAACAAAAAACGTTCCAGAAGTAAAATGAAACCTTTAACGACAAGTGAGTGAGTGAGTGAGTGAGTGAGTGAAGATTAAAGTCGCACTGTTCAGCTGCACGAGGGCTTTTGGCGACGGACCACGTAATTTTGAACCATGGTCAAGTGACGTGGACGACACCTGAGCTGGCACCCCCCTCTCCTAACTACCACACCACACCAACGGGAGGACATTTCAGCTCTCGACAGATTTAGCGTGCATCTCTGCCCTACACGGCGGGTCTTCAGTGGTACTGGGCTCGAACTCGTGACAAAGCGAGCCACGATCCGATGCCTATACCACTCGGCTACCGCGGCTGTACCTTTAACGACAAAGGAAGTAATTGTAGCGCGTATTATGGTTATATTATACGTGCAAAATGTATATTTTTATAGTGAAATAAAGTGCTTAAAGTTAAAGCAGTCAGTCATTACCAAGGAAAAACCCACTAGCAGCTCTTTGTCCATTTATTGATGAGGACGGGTAGATCAGGGTGGGAGGTAGGCTTCAAAACGCACAATTACAGTATGATGCAAGGCATCCAATTATACTGCCAAATCGGCATAAACTAAGTAGTCTAATAGTAAAGTATTATCATATTTTAAATTTACACGCAGGTGGTAATTTGTTAATGTGTATCTTACGACAAAAAGTATTGGATTGTAAATGTTAAAAGGTTAATTAAGAAATGTGTGTATAATTGTATAAAATGTTGTAGATTTAGAAGTAATATGTCCAAACAAAGGATGGGAGATCTTCCTAAGGATAGAGTAACTCTTAAGAAACCGTTTTACTGTTGTGGAATTGACTACGCAGGTCCGGTTTCTGTATTAAAATACAGAGGAAGAGGAGCTAAAACAACAAAGGGGTACATTGTTATATTCGTCTGTTTTGCCACTAAGGCTTTGCATTTAGAATTAGTAAGTGATTATACGTCTGAAACTTTTATTGCTGCGCATTAAAAAGGTTTTACTCACGAAGGAGCACTCCTAAGCATTTACATTCGGACAACGGCACTAATTTTATAGGGGCTAAAAGGAAATTAGGAGAACTGTTTAAACATTTGTCCAAAATTACGAATGAGGAAAAGGTATGCTATTTTCTTTCTCAACGGGAAATTGAATAGCATTCTATACCTCCTTTGAGTCCACATTTTGGAGGACTCTGGGAAGCGGGTATTAAATCGGTAAAATTCCATCTAAAGAGAGTCGTGGGTAATATAAACGTAACTTTTGAGGAATTCTATACATTGCTAACTCAAATAGAAGCGGTATTGAATTAAAGACCGTTAGATAATGATATAGACAGTTTAAATGTTCTAACTCCATCTCACTTTTTAGTGGGTGAAGAAATTATAGGTCCGCCTGAAACAGTAAAAGAATCTAAACTTACATTAAAGGGACGTTGGAATATAGTTCAGAAATTAAAATTAAATTTTTGGAAGAGATGGCAAATTGATTACTTAAATTCTATACAAGAAAGAACCAAGTGGAAAAGCGACACATCAAACATTAAAATAGGAGATGTTGTAATCATTAAGGAGGACAATCTTCCTCCATCTGTGTGGCCCCTTGGAAAGGTCATATCTACTGATGCGACGCTGGTTTAACTTAATTGATTACTTTCATTTCTTTATCTAAATACTAACTTCTTACTTCCCAGGTTCTATTTTACATTGCATCCTGGCTTATGTTAAAATTTAAACACTAAATCTCTAAAGACAAAAAAAAACAGTACTCTAAATTAAAAAGGCTGGTTCTCTTTAAATAACAATTTATTTTGATTAACATAATTAAATTTGAGTAAATGTACAAATTGTTGTATAACTAAATTGAGATTCTACTTAGCTTTGAGAGAGGGAGTCTGGTAGAAGGGAGTAAGACATGGTGGCCGCTCGAAGTCCCGCGGAGTCCAGTTCAAGGCCTGGATCTAATTAGTTTGTCTTTCTGTGTCCCAAGTGAGTCTCGAAATCGGGGTGCATCCCCGTTTTATTTGGCGTCCTCTTCACTGACAAATTCTAGAGCGGACTCTTTACTTTGTCCGCTTAATTTATTCTGATTGGTCCGGAGCCAGCGCAAAGTTACCGCACAACGGTCAATGGCATTTTTAAGCGCTGGAAAATCCTCTGACGCTCCCCAATTATTTATGGGTTTAATGAACCTTGCAGGCGTGAGAACGTAAGCGCCCTTTGCTAAAAAGTTCGTTTACAGAGGTGGGGCAAGACAACACATTCCACAAAAATCCGTTTCCTGTAAACAGGGCAAATATAAAAACTGCAATTGTAACTTTGGGGACCGGCGACCTCCCATCACTACCCATCCAGGTAAGGATGGAATAGTCCGGGTTGTCACATTAAAAACTAAAAAGGGACTGTATCAAACACCTATTGTAAAGTTATGTATATTACCTGTGCATCAAGAATAAATTCTTGATGGGTGGGAGTTATGTTGGAATTTGCATATTGTTATCTATCTTATAATTTTGTATGTGTAATTTGTATGGCAACGGTAAAACCGTATTGCTCTCGCTATTTATACTGGTGCATCTGGCACCATAGTAAGAATGAATGTAGAAGCGAATGAATTGCGTTATTAAAGAAATGAACTGATGTAACTGGTTATTACTGTATTCTTGGAACACAAACAAGTCCGAAGAAGAAACAAAGGTGTGTTCAATTCAAAACTTATCTAAAACAAATTGAGCTCGAGTCTTATACTTGTAGTGATATGTTCAATGTAATTTTTAAAAAGAAACTTGATGTTTTACCAAATTTGTATACCATTTTTCTAACACTCCCTATTACTAGTTGTGAAGTGGAGCGTGTGTTCTCTTAAATGCCGTACATAGGAAACAAATATAGAACATTGATAAATACTAGGCTTAATTATTTATTACTTTGTATATTAATACTGATCTCACCAAAGACCTGAAATGTGATAGGCAAATAAAAGAATTTGCAGCACAATAGTGTAAAAAAAAATTTTTTTTGTAAATTATGTAATTATTTATAACGTATTTAAATTGTTTGAAAT
The DNA here is from genome assembly GCA_019973935.1 of Trichonephila clavipes. Taxonomy (NCBI): domain Eukaryota; kingdom Metazoa; phylum Arthropoda; class Arachnida; order Araneae; family Nephilidae; genus Trichonephila; species Trichonephila clavipes. Next base: position 234,901 of record BMAU01015887.1, read on the forward strand.
AAAAAAAAACCTAAATTTCGTATATTTTTAAAATTTTCCCACTCAAAACTTTTTTTTAGAAAAATGGCAAAAACTTTAATTATTTAGGGAACACTCGGATATTGTTAGCCCAGGGTTCCCAAAAGTCACGGTCCAGCCCTGGCGTAGGTACTTAATAAATCAGAAAAGAAAGATAGATAATAATAATAATGCTTGCAACCTTCCTCCTGTAGTGGTTGAACGCTAATGTGTGCGCGTGACGTCAGAAGCCCGGCACTCTCTGGCACTGCCGTGGAGAGAGGGGGGAGGTAAAGGGAGTGGCCTTAACCGTAAGCAAACTTTTGAAAATGCTGACTCGTTCAATTCATTATTTCACTAAAACAGTTCGAGGATTTAATTAATTCATTTACTTAAAACAGGAAAAGACATCAAAGAGACCTTATTTTAACATCGTGCGTGAATTGGCCATCTCCTTTAGGGATTTGGCGAAAGCTCTAATTTCATCGTTTCCCTGCGACAAATACATTAATCTCGTGTTTATAAATGATGCCTCTATGGAAGTCAATGGGTGTGTTAAAGTGGCGATTTCTAATCAAAATCTTTCGAAAGAGAGTTGGATAAGCTCGTAGTTAAAAAAAATCACTGATTTTATTCCGCAGAAAGCGTTCGAAATAAATTCTGATTTTTATAATTTTGTGGAATTAGCGGATTCTAAATTTAATGTTCCCGGCAAAATTGATTTATTATTAGGTGCAAATATATTTTATGAGTTATTGAAACCGGAAAGAATTAAAATAAAAGATACGCAATTACTGTTAGTCAACAGCGTATTTGGTTACATAGTAACGGGTAATTTAGATTCAATAAATGAAACTAAGGTTCACTGCGGTTTGATTCGTGATGAGGATTTGAATAAAAATTTAGAAAAATTTTGGAAATTAGAGGAGATTGAGGAACTGATAGTTAAAAATAAAGAAAGGCTAATTTGTGAGGAACATTACGCGAATACTCATTTTAGAACTAAAGAAGGTAAATATGTAGTATCTATGCCCTTAAAAAAGGAACCCTCGTGTTTGGGTAATTCGAAAGACATAGCCCTCAAACGACTTGGATCGCTGTGGAATCGCTTAGCTAGAGATGATAATTATTTAAATTTATATCGTGAATTTTTAAGAGATTATGAAAGACTGGGTCACATGAAGGAAGTGACTAACGAAACTGAACCCAAAATAGCATACTACGCTACCCATCATGAAATTTATCGTCCAGAAAAGTCCACAACAAAACTTAGAGTTGTCTTTAACTCTTCTTCGTTAACTGATAATGGAATATCTTTAAATGACATTCAATATAATGGAGGAGTGATACAAGAGGACTTATATGCGCAAATGCTCAGGTTCAGAACTTACACGTATGCATTTACAGCAGACATTAAAATGATGTATCGAACTATATTAATTAACCGTAAACAGCGTAATCTGCAGAGAATCGTTTGGTGTAAAATTGAACATGAATCACCCAAAATTTACGAACTTTCAACTGTTACCTATGGCACTGTAAGTGCTCCCTACTTAGCACAGAGAACTTTAACCCAATTGTCGATGGATGAAGAGGCTAACTTCCCTATAGCAGCTTCCGTTTTACGGAACAACTTGTATATGGACGATGTCCTTTGTGGTGCTGCAACGTTAGAGGAGTCAATTGTTCTCAGACAACAATTAAAAGGAATTTTGAAAAGTGCTGGAATGGAGTTGCATAAACTTTGCGCCAATCACGAGAAATTGTCACCGGATCCCGAACAGAATTACAATTTTGCAACTTTAACAGAGACGAAAACATTAGGAGTGAAGTGGAAGCCGAACCTAGATAGCTTTTTGATTAAAGTGAAAGTCTGTTTGGACAGTTCTTATACTAAAAGAGACGTCTTGTCTACTATTGCCAAAATCTTTGATCCTGTTGGACTGATGGCACCAGTAATTTCCAAAGCAAAGATTTTCCTTCCAGCGTTTGTGGAGAAGCAAATTGGAATGGAATGACCTTCTGCCAGCTGAAGAATATCGAGAATGGCAACAATTCCTAGTATCCTTAGAGAATATCAACAATATAGAGATACCAAGGCGTATATTCTTGTCGCTTTTCCAGATGTTATTGAGATCCATGGCTTTGCTGATGCCTCAGAGCGGTGCTACGGTGCAGCAGTTTACTGCAAATCTAAAAATTTGAAGAGTGAAACTTTAGTTCGGTTAATCACAAGCAAATCGAGAGTAGCGCGCCTATTAAAAAGCCTGACAATTCCCAGACTTGAATTGTGTGCTGCAGTGCTATTGGCAAAACTGGTGAAACGAGTTGTAGCTGCTTTACAACTAGAAACTGCTGAATTATATCTTTGGTCGGATTCGATGATCGTCTTGGCGTGGCTTCGAAAGGAACCGATGGACTTAAAGACATTTGTTCAAAATAGGGTTGCCAAGACACAAGAACTCTATTCTAATCAGTTATGGAGACACGTGCCATCTGATCAAAATCCTGCGGACTTAGTCTCCCGAGGAGTCGATCCTGATAAACTTTTGCAACAAAACTTGTGAAGGTCCCCTTGGATCTCACTTTGAGAACGAGAATAATTTAGTCAGATAAGAGCCAGTAGCCATTTTTATAAATAACTTTATTTGGTTATCTTTCCCAAATAGAATCAAAGACTTTTAATAACAAATAATTCAAATTAGCTATATGAGGTTTAAAAGGGACTTTCCTTTAAATTAACTTAAATATTTAATGATCCAATTATTTAACAATTAGAATATCGATCCCAGATAACCACGATAAGAGATCCCAGAATTATATTCAATAATATTCCTATTGAACATTTAACTTTAATCTCACTCCTAATATAAAGCTTTAATGAGACTTTAAATATAAATCAATATTTACCACACTGAATCTCAACTCTTCCTAAGATTAATTTATCCACCTAGAAATCTTCAATAATAAATCTCTAACTTCACTATTATACCTTTCTGCTTCAATCTCTGTCTCCTACTGCTTTTTACTTTACTATTCCGTTTGACTTAAATACTCTATCTAATCTGCATAATAAGGAATCCCTGTCCTCTTTTTGGAGCTGATTGGAAATAGGTAGGGGAATTAAATTTCCCTAAAAAGGATGTCTCAGAAGGTTAGTGATAAAGTTCCGTATAGATTTGTCACAAACTTATGGTTTAATGGACCAACATTTCTTTCAGGTGATGACTATCCCAATCGAACTATAAACTGTAGAGAGAAACTAGATGAATATAATTCAGAACCGAAAAACTGTGTTAATGAACAAATTGAAAACTTTCAATCGGTGCTTAATATTCATGTTAATGTGTGTGTGTGTGTGATTTTTGAAACGACCTTCTTAATCTAAGCAATAATTATATAACTATTTTACGTGTATTAAGTTTTATTTTCAGGTTCGTGGAAAATTTAAAGGGAATAAATAAAGTGGCTGGTCCACTCACAACAAAAGAATTTGAGAAAGCTGAAACATTTCTGGTAAAAAAGTGCAAGGGCAAGAATTTTCCAGTGATATTAACCATCTTATAAGTAAGGGAGTGTGCTACCAAACAGTAAGTTAAAGACATTGAATCCCTTTTTAGATGACAACGGTGTCTTAAGAGTAGGAGAACGATTGTGTAATTTAGAGTTAAGTTTTAATAAAAAGCACCAGATAATTTTACCAAAAAATAATAAATTAACTTTAATAATAAAAGAATATTTTCATAAGAAATATTTACATGTGGGAACTATATCTTTACTGAATTATATTCGAGAAAAATTTTGGCCGTTAAATGGTAGGTCAATTTGCAGAAAAATTGTATATAAATGTATTGTATGTTTTAAAGCGAAACCAATTGTGTCAACTCAAATTATGGGTAATTTGCCAAAAGAGAGACTTATTACTGATTATCCATTTAATTGTTCAGGAGTAGATTTCTCTGGTCCTTTTTCATTAAAAATAAAGGACAACGTAAAAGGAAATTTGTTTAAAGTGTATATTTGTATTTTTTTGTGTTTAAAGCGGTACATATTGAGTTAGTATCAGATTTAACATCCCAAGCATTCATTGCCGCGTTGAAAAGGTTCATGGCTCGAAGAGGCAAATGTGCAAAACTGTTTTCGGACAATGGTAAAAATTTCGTCGGAGCTAGCAATGAAATTAAAAAACTCCTTGAAATAGTGAGAAACCCAGACGAAAATTTAGCTAATTACTTATATAGCAGCAGAAGGAATAGAGTGGAAATCTATTCCCGCGAGGTCGCCCAATTTTGGAGGTCTTTGGGACGCGGCCATAAAGTCATGTAAATATCATTTAAAAAGAGTTGTGAATGGAATTAATTTAACGTACGAGAGAGGAACTACTTACGGTCACTGTACAAATTGAGGGAATTTTAAATTCTCGACCGCTTTGTCCCCTATCAAACAATGATGATGATTTCCAAGTGCTTACACCAGCCCATTTTTTAATTAATAGGTCTTTAAATTCGCTAGAAGAGCCTAATTTGACAAAAAGTAAAGAGAGTAATCTCAAAAGGTGGCAAAAAATAACTAGGATAGTTCAATTAATGTGGAAATTTTGGAGTCGTAATTACTTGAATCAATTACAACGGAGGGGAAAATGGATGTTTGAAAAAAACAACGTTAAACTTGGAGACTTGGTTTTAATAATTGAAGAAAATTTACCAACCTATAAATGGGCATTAGGTAGAATCGTAGAATTGTATTATGGCGAAGATAAAAAAGTTCGTGTTGTTAAAATTAAAACTCAGTATATATAGCACATGTAAAAGAGCCATATCAAAAATTTGTGTTTTACCAATGGAAGATCCTTAAATATAATTTGAATTTTTCATTTAGTGTACCATTGGTGGTGAGTAAATTTAGCTCATTGTTAGTAAAGTGATTTTGTATTTGTATAAAAAAATATTGTTATTTGTGAAATCTTGCATTTATATAATTTATGTAATTGTATTTCTTGAGAATTGTCAAGTGTTGAATGTGTAAAGTGTTCTAGATGTAACAAATATGAATGTTAGTTTAGTAACAATGATTGCATGGTTAAACCAGTGCAATGTGGGGCGGTATGTTAGTTCTGTTAATGAACAGCGCCCTCTAGCTGCTTGTAAAATAAAACTTCAGTGTGTGTGTAACAATAACTCCGAGAGGTAGTGTACGGAGTAGAGAAATTAAAAGAGATCACAGTCCATTACTAGTGTTGTTTATTGTGTTGAGTCAAAACAGATTGCAAATAACGTTCTTGTATTGTTAGTGAAAAGTGTCTGTGATTTATGTTCTTTATTAAGGTCACGCACATTTGGAACAGTTTCTTTAGTTTTATTGGATTTTTTCTCAAATCATCAAAGTAAAATTAAAAAGTCCTTGAAAGTAGGGGTAAGTATATTTTCTCTTAATTAAATTATTCACTGGAATTGTGATCTTAATCGTGCATAGAGTAAAAATAATTATAAAAAAAGGATTGGGGTCACTTATATATATAGTCACACCGCGTGACCATTAACGTTAGTGTGGAGTGGGCGCCTGCTCCCGGGTTAAAACATTTTGAAGGTTTCTCGCTTTCAATATTAAAAATAACACAATTATTCTTCATTGGAATTTTACATTCGTTTTCCTTATTTAATATTAATTCTAAATGCTAATTCTGTGAGGCTTAAAATTACAGTTCGTTTTAAACTATTTATAATAGGAGCATTCATTTAAAAAATCATTTTATATTTTTGTATGCATTGTTGCACACTTGGTTTTACTCTCCTTACAATTAAGCTATTATATCAAGAATGTATTATTTTTTAAAAAAATAATCGCAGAACGGGTACTTCAGGCAGTGTACTTATAAATGTATCAGTACTGCACAATGTATTTTATAACTAATTTAAGAACAAGTTTAATTATTATTAGTGACTTCCATGGGCTTGTCTGGCAGAGCAAAGGTTTTCAAATGAAGGCTTAATATTAGAAATTAACACTCTGAGTTCTTTTTCTATATTTAGCTGAGATCTATATTTTGTCTTCTGATGGGAGGTCGCCGGTCCCTAAAGTTACAACTGCAATTTTTACATCTGCCCTGCTCTTGCTGTTTACAAGAAACGGAATTTGGTGAATGCGTCTCTCTTACCCCACCAAAAAGGGTGACATGTTCCCACGCCTAGAAAGGGGCATTGTACCCATAAACATCGTGGTATCGGGGGTGTCATTAGGATTTCCCGCGCTTGGGGATGTCATTGACCGTGACACGGTAACCATACGCTGACTCTGGACCAATGAGAGAAAATTATGCAGACACAGTAAAGAATCCGCTCTAGCACATAGGTGCAATTAGGCGCCGAATAAAAACGGGATGCACCCCGATTAGAGTCTCTCTCACACACACTTAGGGCTGAATCAACCCCTCCAATTTTGAGATCCGGGACTCCGAGCGGCGACATGTCACTCCTCTTCCTTCGCCCCTCTTTCAAAAGCTAAGTAGAATTTTGTTATGCGTCACTTTGTACATTAACTTAAATTTAATCTTATTGTTTCAAAATAAATTAAGTGTTATTTAAAGAACGGCTTTTGATTTAGAGTACTGTTTATTGTCTTTAAAGGATTTAGCGTTTAAACTTAAGCTATAATGCGATGCAAAGTCAGTAGAACCTGGGTTTTATAAAATGGATATAATGGGAATAAATTAAATAATTTAAGTTAAACCAGCGTCGCATTACTTCAAAGCAGTCACCGCAGAAAATCCGGTTTCTCAAAGGTACGATGTTGAAAATGGTAATAGTATACGAAATGCTTTTGTTTTCAGTGCAGAAAATTCATCATCTACTTCTGGCCAAAATTGAAAGAGAGTTTTATTACAAAATTGTCTTTTAATTTCGCCACTGGATGTGAAATCTATGAAAATTTCTTCTTCGGTAGTTGAGAGCCCTTCTGGGGTATTATGAAATGGATCTCTAACCCATTCGTAACTTGCTATCAAGTTGTCCTCAGCAAAAAAAATTTTTTTTAATTATTTGTCAACATAGCTAAATGATATTCAATAGTTTTATAAACAACTTCCACATGTTGTTTTTCAGTTTTGTAAGTTTTTACGCATTTATCCGCATTTTTAAACATTTCTAGGTTTTTTTTGGTTTAAATTTCGGCTCCATAATTCTAATTTTCTACAAAAAGAATTAATTTTATCACTCGTGTCAAACATATGTACATTTGATCCTTGAAGTTAAAGATTCAATATATTTAATTTCTCAAATATATCGACTAAGTAGCTCAACTTCATCAGAAATAAACTATCTCGAAATTTCTCAGCTTCCGGTAGGTTTTTCTCTTCTAGAAAAATGGTAATTTCATTTCTTAATTCATAAACACGTTGCAAAAATTTCCCGCGTGATAACCATTTTTCTTCGCAATAAAATAGCAACGATGAATGCACTGCGCCCATGTCTTAGCAAAGTCCAGAAAAGATTCTTGATTTTAGAGGTCTCATTTTTATGTAATTTACTACAGTCACAACTGTCATTAACACAATATTCAGACCAGGACTCATTTCTTTGGAAGCCAGAGCTTCTCTGGGGATCTTGCAATGTGTCCAGATGCACAGTGGAGATTTTTGTTTCACAAGTGCTTGTATACTTTTAAACCTTCCTGACATTGTACGAGTACCATCGGTGCATATTCCGTCACAATTTTTCCACTCTATATTTGCCTCGTTTATAAAATTATTTAAAATATCAAATAATGATATTGCTGTCGCTTTAAGTTTCATTGGTTTGCAAAAAAGTAGTTCTACTTCATACATATCATCCCAAAATCGAACATACGCAATGAAATGAGCATCTTTATTGCTATCTGTTGCCTCGTCAAGCTGAATTGAAAACAGTTTATCAAGCAACTTACCGAAAAGCTGTTGCTCTACATCTTCAGCGATATCATCAATTCGACGGGAAACAGTATCATTTGATAGGGGTATGGACTGCAACTCTTTGGCAAAATTGTCTCCAAACATAGTTTCTACGATCTCAATTGCTGCAGGCAAAATAAGCTCTTCGGCAATAGTGTGAGGCTTTTTACATCTGGCTATTTTATATGATACTTTGTAAGAAGTAAGTAAAGCTTTTTCATTCACCGACAAAGTTTTTTTTAAAAATGTTTTTTGTTTTTCATATGATTTTAATTTTGATTCAAAGAACTCTCGAGGTTTGTTAATGCACTCACCATGAAGCGTTTCGAAATGTCTTTTAAGTTTTTTAGGTTTCATACTGTCTGCTACCAATATTTTTCAGCAAATAACACACAGGTGCTTTTCTTCTCCATTTACTTCAGTAATGGTAAATCCCAAATTCAAGTATTCTTGAGAATATTTCCTTGATTTAATTTTCGGAACTATGCTCGTCTGTGCACTTATTGATGCTTTATTATCGTTGAATGTTCTCTTACGACTTAAAAATTTATCCATGATTTTTTTTTGTTCCAATCTTCTGCAGTAATACTTAATAGCGTGAATTACAACTAACGTGCAAATTATAAAATGTGCATTCAAGATAGATTTGGTAGCTATAGAGGCATCGAATCGACCAAGACTGACTGGAATTGTACGAGGTATAGCATTATTACATGTTTTGCGCAGACGTCCGATAGTTTGGCCAGAGAGAGACTCACGCAGACGCTCGCGAGAATGCCATATGTGATGGATATGATAGAGCGCAACATAAAGTAGACCATTTTTCAATTTCTACTATAAGTTCACTCTCTCATATATATCTTGTTCAAATTTTCAATCATTTTGATAAAATACTTTCTATTCATTCATTCAAGTTCAAATACATTTTTTAAAACTTGTAGTGGGTGACACTTCATGTAAATACAGTTCTTTCAAATTTTAATTCATTAATTAAATTAAAAAATGAATAAATAGTAACAAACAAAAATTATAGTCCAAAAGCTTTTATAGAAAGGAAAACTTTTCGTGCTGTCCCCTGTAACGCAATGGATAGCGCGCTGGGCTTCTAATCTGAAGGACGGTAGTTCAAATTCCACCTGAGATGGTCTAATTTCTGAGAATGGTGTGTGGTGTGTGCGATTTCTTCTTTAATTAGTGTAAGAAAATAGTAAAGTAAATTTAATTAATGAATAAATAGTAACAAAAAAAGAATAGTTCAATACCCCATATATGGAAAGAAAAATGAAAAATTCCAAGGAAAATCGCTTTCTCTTTTGTCGCTTAACATTGTGATTCTGTCATATGTGTTACATATTTGTATTAATTGTAACTATTTAATAAAAAGTAACTAAAATAAGTTTTTCTTTGTCGGCCTAAGTAAGAATTGACTTACAAAATTTATTTTTTATATAACTTGTTCTAATGACATCTGTACTTTTATAGAAATGCATGATGGAGGAAATAAATCTTTAATTTAAATGTCATTTTGCAATTTGTTCCAATTTAAAAAATAAGAGAAAGGAAAAATAACATAACATTATAATTATTACTTATAAGTAATTTGCTTAAAATATATATTACTTAAAAGTAACATATACAAAATTTAATACTCAAAGTGCATTATTATTGGGGGGCGATGAAAATTATGATTGAAAATTAGGTCGCCAGTAGTGAAAGTTTGAGGAGCACTGGGTTAACATGTAGTCATTATTTATTGGCTCCTACACTAAAATATCATTTAACTAAGGTGGAAGAAAATTTGAGTTACACATCTGAAATTCTTAAGACTGCATTTTATGTCGATAACTGTGTAACAAGTTTGGATTCTGAATTAGAAATGCGAAAGTTTACATTAGAATCACAAATAATCATGTATTCTGGTAATTTAAGAGGTTGGGGAAGTCAAATTTACATAGTGTAGAACCCATTCAAGATACATCCACGGATAAAAGTGTTTCAGTCTTAGGCCTTGTTTGGCATACAGACAGTGATATGTTATCTTGCAAAGTAGAAATAACTAATATTTCAGAAAAACCTATTACGAAATGGTTAGTTTTAGCTCTAGCTCATCAGGTTTTTAACCTTATAGGTTTTACGGCACCTGTTACGTTGATCCCAAAATTAATTTTGCAAGAAACATGGAACTTAAGACTTAGATGGGATGACACTCTTCCAAATGACCTATTAAGAAAATTTAAATCATGTTATTAACAGTTACATTTAATTTCAGATAAGGTTCCCAAGCTGGTTTAACATTTCCCCAAATGTCGAGTCTGTTAGTTTACATCTTTTTTCTGATGCAAGCCAAAAGGCTTTTGCTTCATGTATATTTTTTAAGAGTTAAAGATAGCAATCAAATAAAAGTTAGTTTAGTATATGCCCGAAGTAAAGTTGCACCAGTGAAAACTTACTATACCCCGTTTAAAACTACTCGCTTGTTTAATTGAGGCAAGATTACTATCTACTGTGATTAATGATCTAAAACTTTACGATGTAAAAATTTATTGTTGGACAGACTCCACAACATAATTGTGTTGGATACAGAGACAGCAAAATTGGGGGACTTTTGTTCAAAATCGAGTACAGGAAATACGTTCATTAACTTCTCCCGCCATGTGGCGCCACATTCCAGGGACACTTAATGTTGCAGATCTCGTATCTAGAGGGTGTTCTGGAGAACATTTATTACAAGGGAAATGGTGGGAGTGACCTACTTGGTTACTTGAAAACGAAGAGAATATACCAAAATCTGAGGATGAGCCAGATGAGGATTTGGTTAACTCAGAAAAGCGTAAAACTATTGTAACTTTAACAAAAACTGATGAAAATGTTAATAGGTATTGTAAGTATTTTTCATCTATAAGAAAGATTGTACGAATGCTAGCTTGGATTTTTATATTTTTATAAGATAAGAAAAATTGCTTGTGATTCCTCAGAAACTTTGTTTCTGAATTAAAGAATGCTGAGATAGCCCTCATGCATTTGGTTCAGAAGGAATCGTTTAAGGATATAAATGATGATAAACTTAAAAAAGCAACTTAGACCAATAATTAATTGTAATGGTCTAATAAGAGCGAAAACCAATGTTTCTAACAGAGATGATACTAATGATTTTAGATTTCCTATTATTTTACCTTCTGATCATACTGTAGTTAAGTTATTCATAATGAATTGTTGCATGCTGGTACCTCTGTTAATGTTTCACTTACGAGAAAAGTATTGGATCATTAAGGCTCGTAAGACTTTACGGAATTGTATCAGAAAGTGTGTAAAGTGTCAAAGTTTTAACGCTAAGAAATATGATGTAACTCCAGGTATTTTGCCAAAAGATCGTGCACGTGATGCCGCTACCTTTGAAATTGTAGGTGTCGATCTTGCAGGACCGCTGTATATAAAACATGGTCCAAAGGCGTACATAGTCCTTTATACTTGTGCTGTTTATAGGGCTATTCATTTATAGTTGATCACCTCCTTGACAACTGAAGCATTTCTTCAATCACTAAGGCGTTTTTGTTTCTCGTCGTGGACGACCTACCACCATATATTCTGACAACGGCACGAATTTTAAGAGAGCAGAGAGACTTCTGCATGCTTTGGGATTCGGATAGCATCCTTGCCAGAGTTGAAGAAAAAATTCAGTGGAAGTTTAATCCTCATCTGCACCCTGGTGGGGCGGATAGTGCAAATGACAAAGGCAATTCTACGAAAAATTCTTGGTCGTGTTGTTCTTGATTACGAAGAGTTAATTACAGTACTTTGTGAGAGAGTGATCAACTCCAAACCACTCACCTACGTGTCGGAAGACGTTGATGATGTTTCTCCCTTAACTCCAGAAATGTTTTTGCGGGAAATTCCTGAATCTGGAGTTCCCGATATTGACACTGTAGATAGAGAGTAAAAGAGCAAAATATCTACAGAAAATGCGACAATAACTCAGGTCAAAATTCCGAATCGAATATCTTGGACAATTACGTCAACAGTCCATAAAGACAAACCTTTCAGTGTGAGAGAAATTGTTCTGCTAGAAGATAATAGCAAAAAAGCGTGCATAGTGGAGTTTAGTACGTGTATTAAAATTAATACCTGGTCGTGATGGTCATATAAGACTTGCTCTTATCAAGCTAGAACATTCCAAATTCTTACGGCCTGTGCAAAGGTTATTCAGGCTGGAATTGAATAATCCAGTTGGAAAGGTGAATGATGATGTTATTCGTGTGTGTTCTACTAGTAGTGGTAGAATTGTGAACACCCAAACGGCTGTAAAATTTTTGTTCAAAATTGTTTGCAATTGTGTTATGTATTATTTTGTTCGTATTCTGTGTTATACATGTATCGTATTTGTGCTAATTTTTTCTAATTTCTTTAAGTATTATAACATTGAAATGTTTGAAATTTTTTTTAAAGTTGTTTTTGAAATGTATAAGATGTTTTGAGCATATTTGTTGTAAAATATCCACTCAAAAGGTGGGAGGATGTGTTGCAACTGAAAAACAAGTGCTAACTCTTTCGGCGCCTGTTTACGTCGTGTTTCGCCCACGCATGCGCTTCGCGCGCGTGGCGGGAGAAAAAGATTGACGAGTACGTTGGAGAGCAGAATAAGTTACGGCAGTAATGTTAAGCTGTATTTTTTCCTTTTGAATGTACATAGGTATAAAGTTGTGATGTGTGTTATTAAAACTCATTTAAAAGCCTATTCAACAGCTTCTTTCTTCTAAGACCTGGATTTACGGTGGTTTTAAGTTACACCACACTTTATATAAGTGAAAAAATCGCTTTATTCCCAAATATTTTTAGATTAAACCACACAAGTCTAAAAAAATTTTTCCTAGAACAAAAAATGCTTAGATTTCATGGGCATCCACTCAAATGAATAGATTACCATTTTTCTTTTGGCAACCAAAAGACAGTCATCTCACTTAGTGGAATATTCCCCAGCAGTGCCGATTTATCCATAAAGCACTTGGGGCAGGCGCCCAGGGATCTGGATAAGTTGGACTTAACCAGATTTTCCGGATATAAATTTCAATCTGCCAATGCCAAGGGAGCCTGCAGATCTTCTGCGCCCAAGGCCCAAAATGAGCTTAAATCGGCTCTGTTCCACGGCATATAGCTTACAACTGCCCCCCAAAAAACCAAGGCAAAATATAGTTGACACTTTTGATAGTGGTATTGAAGATATTTGTATTGCTTGTCTAGAAAAATGTTGGTCAACACTTTGCAACAGCCTATGCATTTGAGGGCAATATAGAAAGCAAAATTACTGTAATCAATTTTAATAGAATATATTCTAAGGTCCAGCTTGATAATCATTAAGGCTGCACGCAGCTTTAAGGTTGCAAATTCTGAAACTTTGAAAAGCAATAAACCTGTAATTTTAAATTATACTTGAGAAATTTACTTCCAAAAAGTTCTCTTTTCAACTGTATAAAGAAGCAAGCATGAATACTTTTTACCTACATGCAAGAGGTTCTTGTAAAAGTAAATGGAAACATTTTATAGTTTTCAATAACATGTCAAAACCTTTAGCATAACTTTTTTTTCAAACTGAATTATTCAAGAAACATTAGCCCTTTGAATTAAATATAAAATCAATAAATGATAGGCATTCCTAAAACAATTTTTATTCTTGCTGGCACAATTTTTATAAATACAAACATTGTATAAATAGAATAAGGAAAAATCAAAGAAACTACAATTGAACAAGTTTTTTTTTAATGACAACCCTTACAATAAGAAAAAGTTAAAACTGCATTAACACAAAAGTTTAAATAAAAATGTAGACACCAATATAAACAATTAAGAAACAAATAATCACTGCTCTTAACGTGATATGAGGTATTCAAAATGCAATTTACAAACGAAGTATTCCTGAGATAGAGAATTATACAAATCAACAGGATGAATTTAAGTTAGTTTTCAGAATTAAATAACTGAAATTTCAGGAAAAATAACATGAATGAAATGTTATCTGCTGTTGGCACATGAAAATAAAATGAATCTAACACATTTGTTCAATAAAAGTGAAGGCAGTAAAATTGTACAAAATATCGGTGTTTTTTCAGTCATAATTGGTATTATCACATGTTTGGTTTCTTGGCAGTGATAGTTAGCATTGAACACAGACATGGTGTATATAAATCAGCTGGCAGTAAATTATATGTGGACTAGAGGTTGTCCACAAATACACCTGTATTTGGAGTTTTATCAAATTGTGCATGATTATGGTAATGCATAGTTCTTAAATCCATGATGCCATAGTACCAAACTGACTTCAACATTAACTAGCTCATAACTGAAAACAGCAAGACCACGATTTCGTATTTTTCATAAAATTAAATAAAATATCTGTACTAGCCAATCTTTTCATTATTCATATCTACAATAATCATTTTGACATGATAACATTTTTACAATTCAGCAATGTACAGATATTAGTATACATAGCATATAGCAGGTCTACTGTACAATTTTATTTTGTCTAGATTATTAAAAATATCGCACACAAGCACAATCAATATAAAATTCATTAGAACTACAGATTATAGCTACAGTTTTTGATTTCAAAATAATTTTCCTTGCAAGAGGTATGTATAATGCACATAATTATTAACATAAGTTATAGAGGATTCTTCTTTAAATCAACTAAACTGTTAAGAACATGAATTATTTAAGATTTTAGCAACATCAAAGTAATTTTTGGAAAATATTAAGCAAAGTGAAAATTTTAATTACTTAATGCTTTTATAAAAATTTCTACATGTTGAAATCTCTATTTCTTTTTTTTAGAACAGTTTTAGATGCATATATAACTCTGGCTAACAAATAATGTTTCGCATTAAATTGTTCCAACTCCACATATCATATATACCCTCAAAGCTAAAAAACTCTATAAAAAGCATTAAAAAAAATCAAAATTTAAACCAGAGCATTAGTTACACAAAGTTAAATGATATCATTATAGAAAGTATCCAAAACCTTGTCCTTAAGAATAAGTTTTAAATTTTGCAAAAATTAGTAAATATTACCAAATTTTAAAAAAACGTGTTAGAAAGGAAGGAAAAATTTTTTGACTCTTAATAAGGCAGGAAAAAACACAGATCCATAACACTAAAACGAGTTATATTTCAAATAAAAAGTTAACTTTTTATTACAGCAAACAGCACACAAAACAAAAACATGCTAATACATACAAGGAAACACAAAAATAACAGTTAATGCCTATTTTTCGACTTTGAATCAAACTATTACTTTTAGTGAGTATCAAGAGAAAAAGAATAAATGAACAAAATGTAAAATTTATGATATATTTCTTTTAAGCAGCCAAAATTTGACAGTTTCAGCTCAGAACATTTTTTTAAATCCATTCAATTCCTTCAATCTCAATAAAAATGGTTTAAATGAGTAAAATGTTATTGATTTGCATCATTTGGTGACATTTAAAACTATACATCCTTACATTATATGCACATAAACTTCGTAATCAACAAAGATGATGCAAAATAACCTATTTACATACATTAACTTCTCTCAGTACATCAAATCAACTTATCTACAGTTTTTCCCACGGAGCTGTACAATATCACTGAATTTTAAGCAAGCTAATGTATTGGTGCTGTTGTTTCTCAGTGAAATTTACAAATTCCAAGAACTGTACAAAACTTTAAATGCAGGAGGCAACGGTGCAATATTTTCTTTATATATTTATCAAATAACAAGACAGTACTCATGAATGATTTTCATGAAAATTAACAGTAATTGGGAATGATGTGTAATGGGAGCTAAATTGGTTAAAATGGTAGCAATCCATAGTGACACTTTGGGGACAATCATGTAAATGGAATGGCACCTCATATTGAAGAACTCGAATGGGGAACCTGTAAAAAGAAACATTAATTCAGAAATAACACCACAAAATATATCAATTTATCTTTTTTTCAAAATTCCTTCTTTACAACTATACAAAACGAAACAATAAAAAAAATTTTAAAATAACTACTCACAGGATGAAGAATGAAATTATCATACACCTCCATCAAATCTTCCATTGTATATTCTTCTAACATAACAAAATCTTCCAGTACAGGACTACACTTTCGAGCACAATACAAGCAATGTACCAAATGCTTTTTGTCCACTTCTTTCACAAAAAGTATATTAAACACTTCCACCTAAAGTAATATGTACAAATAATTAAATTAATACCCTATTGCAAATGTATTAAATCTTTAAAACAAGTGAGTTGGTTCTGAAATAACTTTTTGTGAGTATAAAACAATATTTAATATTTTAATGAATATAGTATGATAACATTTCTTTTAAGAAATGATGCAATTAGCTTTTTTAAACATGTAACACTGCTAACATATTGTAGAATATTCAGGAAACTATCAATTTTAATGCAACAAGAATATCAACCCACATTTTAGTATAAAAGTAATTTGCTAATCCTTAACCTAAGACAGATTGCAGTGCATGATCTGTGTATGTACAAAAAATATTTTTTTAAAATATCATACATCACATGAGTTAGTAATAGGAAGAACTCAAAGGATTTATTTAATGGGTTTCCTAGCAATTCAATTCTAAAAGCTTAATACATAATTTATAATTATGTTATGCAATTTAATATAAAAAAGTTTTAAGCAAAATTCAAAACACAGAAAAGGTGCACAATTTTTTTAAAATTTAAATAATTTGATACTTAAGTAAAAACTCAACAGCTACCTTTTTACTAGTTATGACAAAAAATGGATTTCTAAAGTAAAGAATTTATAAAATGCTTTAAAAAAAATATATATATATATATATATATATATATATATATATATATATATATATATATATATATATATATATATTCTTTAGGAGGTAGGGAACTATTAATCGAAAAGCAGTATTTTGATTCTGAGTATATATTTATTTTAAAAGCATCCAAGCTTTACATCTTTGAAGCACATAATGCATAAAATTTATTGTATAAGTTAGGAAAAATGTATTATATATTTAACATATATTACCTTATCACAATTTTTTGTTGGTAAAATTATAGAAAAGTTTCATAATTTATTCACTAATCTTCGTTTTATAAAATTATCTTTATTAGATATACCAACTAAAATGCTTTAATATTCATTTCTGTTCAGAAATTCATGTAGCCCTTATACAAAAACAGCTTTACCTCTAAATTCTGATAAATACAATTTAACATCAGTCCAGAAATATTTTACAATATATGTACGTTTCTTAATATTTCTAAGTCATTTTGTCGCTGCCTGAAGGCCGCGTGAGTGAGTGAATATTAACGTCGCACTGTTCAGCTACACGACAGACCTCGTAATTTTGAACCACCATCAAGTGACGAATACGACACCTGAGCTGGCACTCCTCTCCTAACTTACCACAACAATGGGAGGACGCTTGAACTCTCGACAGATTTAACGTGCATCGCTCTGCTACACTGCGGGTCTTTAGTGGTACTAAGCTCGAACTCGTGACAAGCCAGCCACGATCGGTTGACCACTAGGCTACTGATGCCAGGACTGAAGGTCGCGGGTGTGAGAGGGTTCGAGGCAGAAGCAGACATGATCATAAAATAGCTAATCTTTAGGAAATACCTTTTTATAATTTAATTCTGGAAGCAATATGAAATCCTAACCTGTGATCAGACAACTAAATTATGGAGGATACTTATCTGGAGTGGCAACTCTTTGAACGATCCTTCTTTAAGCTCCAAGTTTGGTTATTAACCACTTCCTGATGGACTCTTTGTCGAACATCAATCTTAAGATGAGCGATGCGCTAAACTGTTTACTAACACTTGGAATTCAGCTTAACCATTAACCCTCATACTCAGCAACTGGCACTTAAATAGTAGTTACATTTGCATAAAATCATTATCTATACGGAAAGCGGTTTATAAACTAAAATCACAGTTAAAGAATATTTTCCCTAAGAGGATTAGTAGAAGACCCAAACAGAACCTATTCAATAATTTAAGAATCAAATCAAACCTAATCAAATAATTTAATTAGATCAAATAATCAAATATAAGTTTACCTCACAATTTGTGCAATAGTGTGCAGCTTCATTTTTTCCTCGTCCATGCCACTTTACTTCTTTTTTTAATTCTTTCAAGAAATCAAGTGTCATCTGACATTGCCGAAGTGTTCGTAAAAGACAGTACCTAAAACACACAATACCTTTAAATTTTTTTTACTGAAAGTTTTCGATTTTAATTAATACATATTTCTAAAAACTTGGTTTTATATTATTTAAATATGGAGAGAAAATATTTTACCCCTCGTTACTAAAACGAAGTAGCAAAATACAAAAATCGACAGAAAAATCCATCCTTTTGGACCACTGGTTTTCAAAACTTATTTTTCAACATCTTGTCGCATACAATTTCATTCATTTTCCTTTTGGGCTTATTTAGTTGCAGAAAAATAATAGACACTTAATAAAGATTAAAAGTAAATTAATACCATCTTTATATCATCTTTCAAATTCCTTACTTACTTGATTTGTTCAAAAAGCTTTCTGTCTGAAAGTTTCAAGTTACGGGCCAAATTCCATGTTAAATGAGCCATAGGAACAATTGACTTATAATTCTGAAGTTTATTCCATTCATATCTTTCAACAGCTAACTGGTACTGTTTAGCTGTCAATGGACCAACATTCCATGCAATATTATTACACCAACCCTAAAAATGAGAATTATTCATAAAATTTAACACATCAAAATATATTTAAATTTAAGATATTATTAAATTATGACAGCCATAAGCAATATGTAACGCTAAAATCTATCTGAAAAATCAAAGTTTCAAAACCTAATTTTTCCAAAGACTTGATTTGAGAAACAGTCGTAGCTTAATGATGTTTTTTTTTTAAAAAAAAAAAAAGACTTAAACAATCTTGTAAATAGATATATGTATAGGTTAACATATTTAGATAATCATAGGAAAGAGGAAGACCATGCATGAAAGGGCACAATTCTCTTAAGTTTTACAGTTACACACTTCAGAAATCAAACTGAATTAATTTTATGCAATAAACTTTCTGGGTCATGCAACTTAAATTGAATGTGTGAACTAAAGTAAAAAAGACATTCCACAATTCTTGGAATTTAAAATTTCTCTCTTATTTCTTTTTTAATAGAAGTTAACAGTTTCGGTAAACTTTTAAATTAATATCAGTGGAATTAACACAATGAAGCCTTTTATCAATATCAGTAATTATGCAATTTACAATGGAAAAAAACATTGCTTAAAGATCAATAACTACCAATTTTACAACAACATTTAAATATCCATATAATATTAACTGAAATTGAATATGTGAAATAATCTACTTTTGCTCGGCATAGTTTATTGTAATGTACAAATACACATTGACCTTACACAAGTTGAAAACAATAATGGAAAAAGAGAAAAGAACAATTATACACATTTAAAAATTCTAATTATACAGAAATAACTTTGGTACAAAGTGCTTCTAACTAGCTTTGACTGATTTATTTTATAAACAATCGTTATTAAACAAGCTTTTAATT
Organism: Trichonephila clavipes; assembly: GCA_019973935.1. Lineage (NCBI taxonomy): Eukaryota > Metazoa > Arthropoda > Arachnida > Araneae > Nephilidae > Trichonephila > Trichonephila clavipes. The sequence continues at coordinate 254,412 of BMAU01015887.1, forward strand.
TGTAAACATTAGTTAATTAAAGAAATAATTATGAATGAGTGTTTCCTACACTCCTCACTTAACTGTAACTGAGTGCGCCATACTTTCCTATCCCAACGGAAACTTTTGAACCCCGTACCGGGACAATTCTGTAAACAGAAAACGCAACGGACAGACACAAGGTCTTGTCCGCATCAATCAGCAGCACCTTCAAAGGTGTAATTTTCATTTAACTGCATTAATACTTTTAAGTGTAAACTTTAACTGTAAATATTTATTTTCTTGTAATATAAACATATGTTCTATCTCCATCTCTGGCTGTTATTCGAACTCAACCAACGGCATCAATGAGAATTACACAGAACAGATTTTAATTTAAAGTTCATGTTACTTACTACAGCTTGAACCCAATGGACAGTACCAGCATTTACCCAAACTAAATCACCTGGTCTTTGCAAGAATCGATATACTGGTATATTTTCAGCAAAAAGATCATCCAGAATTGGCCACCATGACCCATGCAGAAAATTCAAGCTATTCCTAAAATAAATAAAATAAACATACAATAAAAAAGAGCAAAGAATAATCCAAAATATATTTCTTTTTCATCCAAATGTAAACATTAAACCAGTGTGGGCACTATACCTCTATATAAGTCTTCCTTCAAAAATTAAATTAATTTTGGGCAGCATGGTTTGTGCTTTATTCTGCCCTGATACTACTGTTGATAATAGTTTGATCAAAAATAAGTATGTTTTATATGCTATACCGGAGGCTCCCAAACTTCTCATGGACCCCTAAGCCATGTTTTTTGGTAGACTGCTTACCTAATATTAAATTTATCAACTTAAATGTTCTTTTGACAGCTGGTATAGAACTAGTTACTTTAAAAGATTTAAGTTTCTAACTGTAGTGAAGTATAGTGTTTAAAACTCAAGAAACACACATGCTAATTAAATTAATACAAAAAATAATTGAACAAGCAAATGTTTATTACAGGAGGGATGAATCTGGTGCTTAAATAAAAAAAAAATTGTTGACATTTGGCATCAATCTTATCAGGTTTAACCCTAAATCTTTTCGGTTAGTAGTGTCCATTCTTATTCTTATTTTGGAGATTCGCAACCACGCTGAAACTACTTCTCACTAAGAAAAGGAATTCAATATGACTTTTTTCCCCCCAATGAAACCATATGAATTCATTGCCTACTGTGGTAATTACCATAGTCAAAGCATTCTCAAATCTAGTTTCACAATTTGAATAAAGGTCATTTAAATGTTGAATGTTGGTTAAAACTTTCTTTTCCAGGCAGATTGCCTGTGCCCAATTGAGAAACTGGGACAATTCCTGACGTCCAACATTATACTCCTTCAGCTTAATTCTGGATAAAATGCTGAAAGGATGACCCTTGTTTCAAAAAAAAATTTTATACTGTTAACCTTATAACTGCACAAATTAACCTCATTAAATTTAATAAATACATTTGTTAAATAAGGTAAAAATTGGTTTCCATTTGATTTTAAATTTTCTTTCGAAATTGAAGTCAATCTGGTTTCATGAGAGCCACTATCCTAGAACCCCCTTTAGACCTCCAAATTACTTTTTTTTATATGGACCTCTTGCAGGTCGTGATAGACCCCTGGGCGTCAATATAGACTACTTACCAAATTACTGCTATGAATGCACGTTTTTGATAGTTAATACTTGCATAGTTCTTTTCCAATTGAAGACTTTTTAATACATATTTATGAGTTTTATGGAATGCTTAGAGGTGGATTTATGCTTTCTAGTTAAATTGGTTTGTGTGTTTCAGGTTAATCATTCCACTTATTTAGCTTTTTAGTATGCTTATGATAGTTTCAGTTAAAAATATACATACATGTAAATATTAATTATTCTTTCATTGAAAGCCGTAATGTTGTTCACTGAAAATTTAAAAGGATGTTTCATTAAAAAAATATTTTAATTTTGTGTTATTCTATCGTGCATTGAGCTTGGCATGCATTAAATATATTATTCAGGCTAACTAGATTGTTGAGTTATATTTTAAAAATGTAACCCATGCAAAGAATAGGTACTTTAGCTGGAGCTGTTAATACAAAACATACTTTCATACAAAACATAATCAGTTACCTTTCACACATATTGTGCACAACTCCCCAATATGGTTCAGAAACTCCAAACCATTCACAATCCCCTGGTCCAATGTTTATGTTAACAGAGCAAAAATTATTATTTTCTTGGTGACCAGGAGTTCGACTGCCAGGGACTTTCATGTATAATTGAACAGTATTCATTCCCAAAATTACGTGGCCGACATGACTCAACATATTGCCAGCAGAAACAACCTAAAAATATTACACAAATGAAGATTTGAGATATGTAGAAAATTCACGATAAGCATTACAATTTTTGGGAGTTTACTTATGGTTTTTATTCAAGAATAACTAACACTAAGCTTTTAATACAATTATTGTAATAATTTTCAAATAGAATACGTAGCACAAGAAAAATCACAAAACTTAAATATTTACCCTCACAAATGTAGGTAATTTAGTGAGTTCTTGAAGCTGAGTTCTCCATTTTTTTTCATCAGATAAATCTACATTGGTTCCAAACTTTATAGTTTTAAAAAAGCTGTTTTTTCTTCCCTTTTTGCTTCTATTTAAAAGAACAGAAGATCTGATTTTTTAAATCCTTTTTCCAATCACACAGTTTTAATCAAAACAAAATAAAATCATTTAAGTAATCAAATGATTGGAAGTATTTGCCATATACTAACCTTGACATGGAAGAATTAGAATCACTGTCAGATTCTCGTGTTGCTTGTCCACCAGCAATCTTCTCATGTTCCTCCTTGCAAAGAATTATTAGTTAAATACTGTTTTTTTACATATCAAAAACGACCAGTTTAAAAATACAGACTTTTCAGAAGTCATTTATAATGAAGAAAATTAATGAAGAAAAATTATCCAAATATTATGAGTTGACACAACGGTTTTACTACAAATTCCGAGATACTAATAAAAAAAATTTTTTTTTTTTTTTTTTTTTGCCCTTCATATTACGTATTGTACTTCAAATACAAAAATAAAATTATTGCAGAACAGTTTTTATATTTTAGTAAAAACACAGAATAAACTTCTTAAATGTCCAACTAAAAATTAGCAGTTAGTTCAAAAAGGTTAAAGGGTTTTTTTTTTTTTGGTTTAATGTAGATATTTATAATTTTAAGAATTCTGCTTTTGAAGCTATTACAACTATAGCTTACTGAATGCAAGAATCAAAACATGGATTCAATCACAAAATGAGAGTTATTTTATAAAAATTCTTTTTCAATGTTTCAAAAATGTTCATTACAAGTTGAACAGGAATATGAATTGAGTTGCTGTAAATGTTCATCTTTTAAAAAGTAAACGACAAGACAGATCTATTTTCTGTAGTAAATAAACAATTACACCTACTGTGTGTCTACCTCTTAAAAACATTTTCCATTAACAATAATGAAAGTTAGACAGTCCTAAATCAGATTTCTTCCCCAAATAAAAATCAATAACAATTACCTTATTAGAAGATTATTTGATATTACTTGAGAACTAACAACTTTATTTGAAGAAACTAATAATTTAAAGCAATTTTTTCAAAGGATTTTAAAATTACATATTATTCCTCCTTACAGATTTAAAAATTATTTTACCATCCGACTTCAATAGTACTGTACAAGGAAAATAAAGAGATGTATGTCTTCGGTAATAAACAAATCTTCTCTAGGTGTAGAATGTTATTTTTTTAAATTTAAGTCATCGTTCACATTTAAATTACAATATAATTTTCTACCATTTTTTGAGTTTTTTTACCAAAAATTACAACTTGGAGAATATTTTTATTTAAAAATTTGATTTTTAATAAATTCTACAAAAGAGCATTAACTCTCTGCAATGAAAATGTGGGTATTATAGATATTTTCATATAAATTTTTAAGTAATCTTGTATAAAATCCTACTTCATTTTAAATCATGCGATTTGTGAACTTAAATATAATATCACTAGACAAGCCAAAAAAAGTTCAATTTTTACCCTTAAAGATTCTTGAAAGGAAGATGCTTGATACTGTGCATAGCGAGCAATGGATGTATGAGATCTATGGCTTTCACAGCGCCAAACCTGTTTCCTTTTCTCTGGATCCCAATTTTCATCTGACGATTGCATGAGTTGAGTTCTAACCTCAATTGTATGATCAGGATTTGCTTCAACTAAAGTTTTCGTTGAAAACAGCCCAAGATCTATAAAACAGAATTCATGATATTTGATACTTTTATCTATTGTTTTAAATATTCTTTTTAGATTAAAGAATATCTTCATCATATATGACAAAATATGTTACATGTCATGATAAAGCAATAAATAAAACTTAAAAATCCTAATATTGAACAAATTCCCTTAAAGATGAATACACAAGTCCATCAGCAACATTGGTAAAATTGAAAATGATTAATGCTGAACATTTTACAGTTTTCTTGATTTTCTGAGCTATATCAAATCTCACAGTAGTATATGTCTTAAGATGTTAACTGTTAAACTCTGAACTTCGCACATTCATTAAATGATCACTATAACACTTTTTCTTCAAAATGATTTCTTAAAAGCATGCTTTATAATAGTTTTAACTCCTTAACCACTTACTTTTTATTCTAATCTAGAGCATATAACAAAATATTAATTGTAATACACAGAAGCCTTAATTGTAAAAGATTATTCTAGGCTTCAGAATTAGCATATTTTCAAATAATATATCCTTAATCCATTTTCTTGTACCAATGTTTTATTTAAAACAAAAAACTACTCTTAAATAAATGGTTGATCTAAACTTATTTCTACTAAAGTACTAAAAAGGACTCAAAAGCATTGAATATTTACATAGAAGGAAATATGAAAAACATGTTTGCTATCATTTTTTTCTCTTTCATGAAAGTTCTTTGATATTAAAATGGAGTAATTTTTTTAAGATAATATATGCTTATACATACCAAGTTTCAAAACACCTGTTAAGCCACGTATCACAGCAATGGGATGAGCCAAGCAAAACTCTTGTAATTGAGGAGAAAAGGCATCTTTTTTGTTTTCCAGCTTTAAAAATTCACATGAATAATTAAATTAACTAAGTAAACGAAATTCATCATATAACTCAAAACAGTTTGAACCATCATTATTTAATGACCAACAAAATGTTATTTCAAATATAAAATGATTTAAGTCTTGGTGTAGAAAGTTAACGTTTTTTAAAAAAATATTAAAAAAATACTTTTTATAAATACAAAACTCATTTTCTTTTTAAATACATTTTCTTAAGTCTTATAACAATAGCTATACTGCATGTGTTTAAGATGGTTCAAAATTTTAATTCTAAGCATTTATAACATTTGCACTGTTTTATTAATAGCTTTTGAAAGAAATAATGTATATTTTACACTCAGATCAGCAATAAATGATATCGTGATACAGATGTTTAATTTTTGTGGATATAATTCTCTTTGAAATTATATAAATGCTATGCATTTTACTTAAAATTTTAGTAATTTCTTACTTTAGTACTTAAATTTTAGTGGTTATTTTCCCCTCCTGCAAAATCTAAAAACGCATTAAAAATAGTTTCAAAATAAACGTGCAAAAAAAATCAAATAAATACTAAAAGAGCAGTAAACACTAATAAATGGCATGTACTTATATTATTTTTAATATTATGTACAAACATATGAATATAAATTGTGATGATTCAGAAATGCTGTTAACGAATTACTTACATATACACTTGGAGTAGGAGGCAACAGTTGCTCTTTAGAAGCAGGTGGATAAGGTGGATCTGGTGGAGATGGAGGAGGACAAAGTTCAGCCATGATACTTGTATTAGATACACCATTTTTTCCTAAGCCTTTACATGCTGCTAAAAGTTGGGATGAACTCATATTAATCGATAACGAACCGGGAAACAAAACATTTGGTTCAGTTTTTAATTTCAGTGACTCTAGATCACTTTTCAGTTCCTCTCTTTCACTTTTCTCACTCGCAAAGTCCATAGTTAAATCTTGTGATAGAGAGGGTCTTTTTTGTAATGATGATGGAAATGAAGACGAACTTTTTAAGGCATCGCTATCAGATACAAATGAATCTTTATGTTCATGTCCAACAGTATCTTCAGGATGTGAACTACTTTTCTTCGGACTCACACTCTTAGAGCGAGATTCCCCCGAAAATTGCATTAAAAGATCTTCAGCGAGTGATGAAGAAATGTCTTTCTGAGATAATAAAATTTGAAGATCTTTATCACTAATTGAATCGCATATATCATGTAAAACAACTGATGGTTGAGTAGTACTTGACACCTGAAATACCAAGATATTTTAAATAAAATCCATTTATGTGATTGAAACTAGAATTTTAATGATAAGCTGTTAATACAAAAGTTTGCAATAGTTTGAATCTAATTGATAATTTAAAAACCGAATTTAATTGAAAATGATCTGTTTCAATATTATCAAAGCAAATAAATAACTCAAATAAACAATAAAGGAAAAATTATATATCAATATCCAAGATAAAATCTTATAAGAAATGTGGTACATATAATTCCATGTATTCATATTAATTATTAGACTGCAAATAATCAGATAAATAAAGCAACCTTTAATATTTCAGAGTCTAAAAAAAATAATAAAATTAGGTTTATGATGTGACAATATAACAAATCAAGATCGAAAATAAAAAAAGCCGCACCAGCAGTATAACAAATGAAGAACATTAAGCTATTTGTGTGTGTGTTGACAATATGCTCTTCCTAAAGACTAAAAATACTTTTTCTCATACTTCAGAGGGAATTCCGAGATTTAAGGCTGCCTAAGAAAAATGTTTAGAACCTGAACAAAACAAATTTTCAGGCAGAAAAAGTAGAAACTTCCGTGCAAATTTATGGCATGCAAATTGATATATTCATTTATTGATTAAGGTCAGCAAAATTTTGAAGACATTTTACAAATACACAATACTTCATATTCTAAAATTCTAAGATGTAATTCTATTTACATTTAGCATTACAGTATGGAAGATTAAGTATGGTACACATTTTAAACTAAGGGGGAAAATGAACCGACTTACAGAAACAAATGGTATAAAATTTGTAAATCTTTTCAGGTTTGTGGAGACAGAAAGAGGGAAATAAATATGATATAAATATCAGATTATGTTTTTACCTGAAAAATGTTTTGATTATAGATGATATTCTTTATCGTGCAAAAATATTTTTAGGAAACAAGCCAACAATCTTATATTAGGAAAAAAAGTGAAAGATAACTATTCAATAATAAATGCAATATACATTGGCTTCTAAAACGTCAAGCACACAATGCAATTTCTTCACTTCATAAAGCTTATTTTAAAATTGCCAAAATCATTAAAAATGTAGATGGTGGTAAGTAAATAAAAACTTGCCAACATAAATTAAGCAGTTATTTAAGAAACCAGTATTGTGAAGAGTTAGATGTGCATTTAAATGCACAAAAGATGTGTTCAAGTTGCAAAGCATTACTTCCGACACATTCGAATTTATATGGCTGAAGGAAGACTAATAACTGATAATGAGCACACTCGCATGCTGTTGGATGCATTGATGCAGGATAGTTAAAGATACCAATATTAAAGAGTGCTAATTCATTAATATTTTTACTATGGAAATAATTCCAAGTCTAATAATTGCTGCAGAATTGTGATCAATTGTCTGAAGGTTATCTGTCAAGTACTGTGTCAAAAGCTCTATATGAAAAGATTGTCTCAGTATGATGCTTACTATTTCATTAATGGTCGGTCAAATCAAAAGAAACAAGATTAAAGTGGTGGAGCCAAATGAACAGTTTTAAATTGATGCAACATCCTATTTATGGATGAGTTCAAATCTGCCCTGGAAAGTAGGGATTTGAAGAGAACAAGGCACAAGCAATCAGACCACATTCATCCTCGTGTGATTAATAATTTCAAAGGGATATCGAACGGAGATGCATTTCTTCAAAAGAATTCGACAGATGTTCAGGAGTACAGATGGTGCAAGACTCAATTTTAAGACTGCTGCAGCAATTGATCCCTCATGACTGTTTATAATAGGTAAAAAAGAAATGGCCATCCAATAACCCTTACTGACAAATGCCAAGAGAGTACTTTCATTTGATGTAAGCAGGAATTCCCAACCTCATCACATCAAAAGTATTTCTAAAACCTTTGCTGCTATTCCTTTGCATATTTGCTAAGGTATGCCATTGCTATTCCCCATGATAGTTGATCCCTCATTAAAAGAGAATGAACAATCTCTTAAGTTTGTACAAAGGTTCAGGGAAGCTACGTACCTTATTAATAGAAATTTCTTTTTTATTTTTAAATATTAAAGGAGATTTCTTTCTATTTTCAAATAATTATAAATATTGAAAACAAAAAGTGATTTTTAATGCGATTTCCTAATTTCTCTCATTGCATGCCCCAAACTCTGAATGTATTTATTGTGATAGAAGAAATGCGAGATAAGATTAAAGTAAATACGTATCCCTCAACACTTACATCCTTTTATCATACTGCAAACCAAAAATTATGAATATTTTATTAATGTGCAACATTTTACTTGAATGGGTAAAGCTAAATCTCAATTAGTATTAGTTCATATGAAATGTAATATAGAACACATTTTAAAACGGAAAGAGATAAACTGATTCAGATAGAAATAAATAGAATAAATATGAAGCTATCTACTGCATGGTATCCCCTAAATGAAAATAAGAACTTCATTTAAACATACATATATATTAAATTAAGAGAATAATCTCCCTCCTTATATAGACTGATTTCTTTTTATAGACCCCGCACTGGTTTATAGATTTACAAAATCTGAGTTAATTAATGGAGCATTTTTTTGCTAAGAAAAAAAATTCAAGTTTGTGTCCTATTTTTAAAAATCATGCACAAAGGGCCTTATAAAATAGCTCATAAGGAACAATAAATACATTCAATTTGCTAGAAGGGGAAAAAAAAGGAAATTAGGAGGCACAACTGATTAATAAAAAAATGCCTACCTGTGGTGTTCCAATTTGTCTTGACCCAGGCAGATGTTGAACTTGTGAACTAGTACACTGCAAAGGTTTTGTAATCATTTGGGTACCTGTTGTGGTGGTAACCTGGCAGGATTGAGATGCTGGTATGCTAGATGCAATTCTTGCCTGTATATTGGCCGGATTCGATTGACTAATATGTGAACTACAACTACTTATAACTTTCCCCTCTAATGACATTAGCGAAGAAGGACGAACTTGAGTTGCAGTAGAATCTGGTGACATGTAGCCACTAGCGAGTCCACTGCGTGCAATAGATGGTGTTGTGACTGTAGTAGTTCCTGTAACTTGTACACCTGTTGTAGACACAGAAATAGACGATTGCCCTGTGGGTGACTAAAAGGGGGGGGAAGAGATTGTTAAACAAGACTTAACTTTTAACATTAAAAAATATAATGTACTGATCTTTCTCCAATTCATACAAAGTATATATGAATATAGAGAGCGAGGAAAAGTTAAGAGCATTGTTTGTATATTATAAATTTAATTCTTTGCTAAACTACAAGTATTTAGGAGCGGTGAATTTTCATGTGTATTTCATTGTATGTAAACTGTATTTACTTTATAGCTTAACATTTTTTGGGATAATTCTATGTAATACTTATGTGAATGTGCTGATTTTTTGTGTACTTATATGTTTCTAGTATATTGTAATCCATATTTGTTATTTACCAGAAATTGTACTGTTGTGTATATGTAATTGGGTAGTTAGGAAGAGATCCACAACAGTGGTCAGTTTTGATATTTCGGATTTATGCTTAATTCGCAATTCACCATAGTCTTGGCAGCGACGTGTAGCGCTTAACTACTGTTTGGCGGTAGATTCTTTAAGAATTGGCGACGTTCCCACATCTGCAGGAGAGGGGTTGCCGTTTTGTAAGGGAGAAGGTGATTGACCCTCGAACGTGACGGTCAGGAAAGAGAAAATCCCTTGTGTTTTTGGAAGCGCGGAGCGCTTGACCGGGATTTGGTGTTAAAGAAAGCGAGTTAATTTGATTGAGAATCGACGCATGGCTTGCTGTACCAAGAGTAGAGTTTCTTGGGAGTGTTTTAACATGACGGACTGTGTTTGATTGTAGTGATAATCGAGATAATTCTGTTTCATTTAAGAAGTTTTCAGAAAGTAATTGATAACACATCACAGCACCCCCCAAACCCATAAACTCGACAGAAACAACAATAATCTCAAGTTCATCAATCGCATGACCATTCAGCAGATGGGGCAACTGGGTCACATCAAAACTTGACCTAAACATCATTCAATATAATGATTACGGTCCTTCAATTATTAATGATATTGCACAACATCAGTAAATTAAATTTAAGCTTTGATGTAGCAATGATCCAACAAATCTAGTTATTGTGTGAACAAATTTTTCAATCTAAAAATACATGAATTTTTTTAATTAGTGCAAATAGTTTAAGGTAATTACATCATTTAATTCTCTTTACAAATTAGAATAACTAATAAAGAATTTAGAATTAGAGACTGAATCATATTTTCACTGAAAGTTATATAATATTTAATTAAAGTTAAAAAAACATGTAAAAAATGTGAACTACAAAATAAGGCGCGATTTATAATTAAAGAAATTTGATTTTTAACAAACTCTAAATTTCATACAAACACATGAACACAGATGCTTTTAACGATATTATCATGTACCTAGTCTCTTCTCTAACTGCTAAGGTACGCCAACAAAAGTGAAAAAAATCCATTCGTTTCCCTAATGGCTGGGGAAATGTTTCGTAAATGGATGATAAAAAATTCAGACCATTTTCCCATGGGTAGTCCGAGAGATGAAAAAAGACGCCGGTACAACGTGTGTGCTTTTGGTTTCTCCCGGATCTGTGACGACAGCACGTCTGGCGGAGAAGGCTCTGAATATGCGTCCAGACAGACCCCTCGCTCTAAGGGGCTGACAGATAAGAGATCAAAAGAATAAGCGGTGAGTGACCATGGGAAACTTGGAAGTTAAAATGGGAGAGTGAGAATGTTTATGAGGATTTTTACTTGAGAGAATCCGAAGAGGCCTCTCAGTTCAGCGATACCCGGAAGTCCGCGAATTAACGAAAACTAAGGCGGATTTAGAGCCGAGGAGTTTCGAGCCAGCGAGCTCACACAAACTCTGTGTGGAATTACAGAAAATCGAAGACTTTCTAGTGAACTGTAGACCTTTGGCATATCAAATGTACCGGACAGTTCCCGAAAGTATCACTTTAATGTTTATGCCAGCGGTATAAAGACATAACCGCGAAAGACACTATATCCATGGTCCCTTTTTGCAGTTAAATTGTATGGGAATATTTTTTGCTAATTTTCATACTTTAATAAATAGTTTAATCCAGAGCTGTTTGAAGTCATTACAATATGTAACTTAATTTGAAAAATGGTACAACTGATTATACCGATTATTAAAAATTACCATACTCGTGTACACCTTCACTAATTTAAATAAATTACAAAAAGTTACTGGAAAAAAACAATTACTTGATTTTGAAGCAACATTTTTTGCTGTTGCTGATGCTGCTGTGCATGCTGATATTGTTGTTGCAGTTGTTGAAAGAGATTTCTCTGCTGTGGAGAAAGATTTGTCTAAAAAAGAAAAAAAGTATTTTTACGGGAGACAACATTTTACATAATGATCAAATACATTGCAAACAAAAACATGCCAACAAAAAGGGGTCTTCTTGCAATTAATTCATGCATCAGCAAAATGTATAAACATAAAAAGAGGACGAAGAAACAAAGAACATTGCAGCTACACAGGTAAAAAACATTCATATCTAAATATAGGGATATTTAATGACAGTATTTGCACATTTAGTTAAAGGTAGCCATTTGAATCAAATGAAATTTTCTTAGTTACTAAGCATATAATTAATATGAAATATCTAACGATGATACGCAATAGAAATTTTAGAATGTCAAGGCAATTTATACATAAATGCATTTAATAAACAGTAAACGATATGTAATTTTGAAAAATAAACTTTGCAAAATTACTTACATAGTTTATTACTTTTGGTTTGCATTTTTTATTCAGAAATTAAAATAATTAAAAAGCATAATTTTTAAAGGGGGAAAATACCTGGTTTTGTTGAAAAAAACTAAGAAGTTGCAACTGTTGCTGATTTAGATAAAATGATGGGCGAACGTTTGCATCTGGGCCCTGCACCTGCTGAAATTTAATGTTAAAAACAATATAGATAACTTAGGTTGCATAGCGATTTATTTAGGAAATATGAAATATTTCCAGTATATTCTAAAAATCCACATATTAAAAACAGAAATTTAAAATGTCTTGAGAAGAAATTTCTTTTTTAAAAAATACACACACACACAAACATATATTAACTTGGAATTTAAAACAGCAGTAAAGTTTTTATTCCTCAATACCAGGAGCAACTCCAATCATAAATTTATATCAGTGTAGTAACTGTTCTTTATTTAGAAAAAAAAATCTGCATGCTTTCTGGTATTTTACAAGCAATGACAGGATTGAAGAGGTTAAATGAAACGAAAAATCAAATACTCAATAAACAAAGAAACAAAAAATGCAGGTCAATCACTATGAAAACACTTATAAACATGCTCAAGATTATTAGCAAAACACTGATAACATAAGTTTTAAAACAGGATAATATATAAACCAAATGCAAAAACAGACAAATATTATAAATTTATATAAACTAAAATAATTAAAACTACTTAAAATTAGCTTATAAAAATAGCGTATATTAATATCAGATAATCTTACACTTGGTGATTGTGTACCAGGAGTCAGTTTCAATCTTTTATTAGGTGGCTGATCTTGCGGTGAACCCATTAGAGAAGATGGTCTTATATGAATATGCTGCGGCTATGAGTAATGAGAAAATCAGTTAGTACATCCAAAGAGCAGTATAAATTCTGTTGTAATGAAATTACATAATAAAATAGTAAAAAAATTCTTTTTAAACATTATCAAAATTATTGAATGAGAAAGTACTTGAATTATACAAAGGCACAAACATACCGGAGTTTGATTTGCAGGTCCCTGACCAGCAATAACCGGCGTTTCACTTCTATTATATGGCTGCCCCCTCTGATTCGTAGAATTAACACGGTTCTTAAAAAAATTCAAGCAAGACAGTTTCATTATAAAACTTGGAATACCATAATGGGAATAAAATCTACCACACTTTTAACTTAAAACAAATACAAATTACAACTTAAATAATCAATGAAAAGTTTCCTTTCATGTAAACAATTAAAAAAGCAAAATATTAACCACACTACAATACATAGCTATAGAAAAATTACTTCTACAAGGCACATTTTTCACTTCAGACTTATCTTTGTGCAATTGATACCAACTTAAATTTCCAAAGGAAAAAAATCTCAAAGGAGAAAACATTTACATTAAAATTTTAGATACATATATACTGCAGATTTTATACATATTCTTCACAACATGCATGTAACAAAAAATAATTATTAAAAAAAACTTTATTCCCTAACTAGCTGTTTATTTGAACTTTGCTTTAATCTTCACAAAATCAATAATTCCGAGATCACTTCAAGCTATTTTATTATATTATTATAGTAAGCATTAACTAAAAACAAAGCCTTTCAAGGATACAGAAAGCATTTCTTTCTGTTTGAGAAAACAGCAGGGGGAAAATATGCAGTAGAATTTGATCCACTACCATATAAGTTGACAAAAATTGGTAAATTCAAGCAATTCTGAAAAACTAAGAACCCTTAAAGTTTAATAACAAATGATCAACTTCTTCTTAGAACTAAAAATTTCATTCCATATCATTCCATTCCAATTCAATGCATTCAAAACTAAAATTTACAACTTAAAATATGAAATTTTTATTCTTATATGAAGGAACATCTACATCAACAAGATAGGAGTAAGTTTGCCAGTCTCGTTACATCTAAAATTAGTTGTAGGTTACATACAAAGCTAAATTAGTTTATTACAGAAGGCAGTCTTAGTTCAATTATTTACTTACTACTTGTCCTTGTGCAGCTGCATTCTGCCTTGATGCCATTTCTTGTGAAATAGGAAAGTCCCAAGCATGTTCAATGCATGGCAATTTCGATTGCCTACATAAAATAAGTATTGAGTTAATTTATTCATAAATCTTCATATTACTTTATCTTTAAATTGAAACCAATTAAGTTTTTGATTTTACTAATTTTAAATATATCATATAATTATAACTCTATTCTGAATTTTAAAAAATTCAGTTTAATTTCGATATGATACATTGAAGTGTGAAAATATAAAGCCATGCTCAATAAATTTTAAATGAACACACACAATTTTATTAATCTTATTAAGAAAAAATCTATCTTAAATTATTTAACACCACCAAGTCTAACCTTTGATTGCTGCTAGAAGACGCTAAAGAAATTTGGTTTTGTAAATTTTTAACTCTTGATGCTAGATTCGGATTTATTGCACCTGAAAAGCATAAAATTAAAATAAAGAATTTTTGAAATAAAAAAAACAAACAGAAAAGTTATAAACATAAAATTTTTCAAAATGATTGAATATCAGTTCTAAAATTTTAATAATGAATTGTGCAACTTAATAGGGATAGGAGAAAGATTCAATTATGTGTGTGTTCACTGTTAAATTCATATATGAGACAAAAATAGCATTTATTTCAATTATATTCATTTCTCTTTAAAAAAACTTTGTTTAAAAGTGAACACAAATATGTAACACATAGAAAAATGCTTTGGAACATGTTTGCACAAATATGTTATATTGTTATAACCTTTACCAAAATAAGAGACTGTGAACTATAATTAATTTTTTTAAGATGTTGGATTATTGTAAGATGAGCTTTTGACTAATAAACATGTTGTTTAAGAAAATGCAAGAGAAAACTACATAAGATGTTTGTAAATATTCCAACTTCACGTTGTAATGTTTGGTTTTGTACTACTGCAATGCTAGCAGTATGGTTTTTACTATATATCACACTTAAACAGTTCTCAAAATTAGATAAGAATTTTAGGCATAAAATTGAATCCCAGAAATTATACATGCACATGTAAAAATAATAAGCATTAAGCAAAACAACCCCAAAGTTAGGAATATATTAAAGGAATGTGTATAATCGATGCATGTGTATAATCGAACTCTAATTTCACAAAATATACAAGCAATTTTTATTTCATCTAAATGTTAAGATACCAGATGTGTCCCATTTTACTATCAAAAGATTTTAAAAGGAAATTAATACCTTACTACAGTGAGGTATAAAAAATATATAAATTAAAGCTAGGCAAATATTACCTTTTCCAGTGCTAGCATTAAGGTAACACTTCAAAGCATCTTGTGGCTGATTGCAATTCTCATAAAGGATGCCCAAATTCGTCCACGCAGGAGTGTGTCCCTTATCTAATTGAACAGAGCAAATGTAGGCCTGTAAGGCGTCCATCGGTTGATTTTGGGTTTGGTACAACACACTGTAAAACATTTTTAATTAAAAATTTGAAATGTTTATGATTCAAAATGTGAAACCCATAGAATATTATAGAACAGACGTCGGCAACATTTTAAACTGTTGCATGCGAAACTTTACGTAAGTATTTTTTTAAAAAATATTTTGTTTGTTTTATCTGCAATATTTTTATAAGCAACTTGTAGATAAAACTTCAAATTTCAGAACGTGATTAATACTTTTAAAATAAAAAAATATTTTTTTAATATCCCGTTTCGTTATTCGTTTAAGTAAAAAAAAAATTTCGGACTTCAATTGATAAAGACTGATAAAAGAAAGATATATATATAATTTTATTATATTAATTTTTAAATACTTTTAAAAACCTCTGGAAAAAAAAGTTCAGAATTTTCCCCTGAAAATAAATGGAGATCTTTCCGATTCTCTGTATATGGTGCTAAGTGCATAATGCGCGTTTTAAGGTTTTTAATTAATATATTTTTACTAATTGGAATATCTGAATATAAATGGTCAAAACGGATTCCTCGGATCATTCCCGAAATTTTGGTACCTTCGGCGAGTTTCTACGTCTTGTGGTTCGTGAGAAAATTGGGCTATATACCTATATACATCCCTACATAGATACGTTTGTTTACCTACGAATTTTAATAGAGTAGATAAAAAGTATTTAAATTTTAATGAAAACGTTTAGTTTTACAAGTACATATAATACAACTGACAGACTATTACTGAATGCAGAATTTTCAGGTATAGGTAAACAAAATTTTTCTTTATAATTAATCATTTAAATATATGTTGATGTCACCTACAGTTCCAAAATTTCATAAAAATATTAAATACATTTTTTTTATCTTACTTATATAAAGATTTAAATTCTAAAAAGATACAATGAAAGAGTACATGAAAAGTTAAGCAAACCCTATTGAACCCCATGTATTCGCATTGGCTTCGGCTTTGTCAACAGAAGATCGATAGGATACAAAAGCGTCATGAACTTTTCCCAGAGAAGCGTAACAGCGGCCTAAGAAGTATAGGCTTTGTCCATTGCTGGGGTCAGCCTCGATAGATTTTTGCAGAAAATGAAGCGCAAGAGCTTGTCTTTGAGATTTTTCACCAAGAGCTTCAATAGAATGGTGAAGCCAACCTAAATAAAAAAGCGTTTTGTTTCATTAATATAAAATACGAAATTCAAATTAAGCTTAATTTTATTGTACTGAGTTATACATATACTTTCATTAATATATTTCTAAAAAAAGGAATTAAAATTAGTCGAAATAACATCAAATGCAAGAATTACCTAATTGCTTACAAGTCTCAGCCCGGAGAATCGGCGAAATGTCTTTATCCTCCAAAAGTTCTTCATATGCTTCTTTTGCTGCTTTATGTTTACCCTATGAATACAATTGTTTGAATTTTAAAATATAGAGGGGTTTGAAAGTATGACACTAGACTTAGTGGCGCAACAGCCCATGACGACCAAGGCTTACTGTGCCCATCTCAATTGTTATGACCTTGGACACTGAGGTGCATGAACAAATGTTCCGCTCAGGTGGTCATTCTAACGCGAAACTCCCATTGTTTACTTCCCAAGCAAACTTGGTATTCATTTGACAACCCACTGAAGGGATGAAAGGCTGAGTCGATCTTGTCCAGCCCGGGGTTTGAACTTCGGACCTGCGGCATGGAAGCGCGATACGCTACCACTCAGCCACTAGGCTTCATTGAAAGTTTTTGTCAATTTGATAATGTTGCAATTCAAAGGGGCAATTACATTTTGAAAAATGTGCAATCTGATTAAAACTTCTTATTAATGCCATCTGATCGGTAAAGGCCGGATCAAGGCTCACGAAATTCATCATGGCAAAGTGCTAAGTGACGCCTGTCGTTAGCCGTAGTTTACAGCACCATCCAGGCGACAACGATTTAGCTCGGTTTTACCCTAATATTGAGAGAGAACACCCAGGGGGTGAACAGGAACCACCACCCCTCTTCCCCTTCCAACCAAACTCACGCGAGGACTTGCGGCTCGACGGCTATTTAAAGTACCCCCATGCGGAGAAGGCACTATACATTTACACAAACACCCATATCTTCTCCGGGGTTCGAACCCAGGTTCAACGACAGAGGAGTCAGCGTCACTAACCACTATACCGGATGGGCGACTGATTAAAATTTCTTGCTCATATTCGATTGACATAAATTGAAGAGCCAGAGAAGAGGAGATTGATCACACATTATGAGGGGGAGAGCTTGAAGATTCGCAATTACTTATCTTTAAATATTATGACGCCTTTCGAATTAATATTGGTTAATATGATATTGTCTTAAGACAGATATTTAAAAACACAAGAATTCGCGGACAAGAGTAAGTAGTAACAACAAAGACACGCGATACAGCAATTAGTTATTTAATTATAAAGAACAGTACAAAACTTCAAATTCATATATCAAATACACAAATCATTTTGTCTCTTCAATATATTTAAAAGATGATCTTTTTAGATACATTTTAAATATTAATAATTTGAGTTATATTAATTAAATTTCATTAACATTTTTACTAGCCAGATATCAAGACAATTAATTCAAAGCAACTACGCTTTTTTTTTTACTAACATTATTATATGTCACATAGTTAAAAATATACATGAAAATACCAACCTGAACTTCATATAAATGCCCAATATGGAAGGAAACTAAAAGAAATAAAGTGAGATTGAAATACAAGAAATTGCATTTTAAGCTATTCTTTCTGAAAAGCAATTCTTCAAAATACAATTAGTAATAAAATACTTAATGCACTGAAATTAATATAGACCTAATATTCATTTCAGGAAAAATATTAAAAGTAAAATCTAAATTTTCTAAAAAAGTTTACATTTTAAGAGAGGACTATTAAAATTAATACAAGTAATACATATACATCATATGAAAGTGGATGCTGTATAAATATAAGAAAAATATACAATAGTATAAAAGAACATGTAGAATATAGAAAGTTATCTGTAACAGATCAATTTCTCCACTAAAACTTTATAATAAATATATATACATATTATACACACACCTTCTGATTTTGATAGAGTACACGGACTAGAATCTGCAAGAGTTAACTGAAAATGCTACAGAGAGAAAAAAAGGCATTGTTAAAAAAAAAAGTGTGAAAACATCTTAAAGAATTGAAATAAGTATGAGGGAAAACTCACTTTTTGTGATGATTCGTAGTCCTGTAAAATTTCGAAGATAACAGCTAGTCTTAGATGTATCTCGTTCGATCTGCTGAAACCAGGATCCAAGTATAAGACATTGCGAAAGGTTTTTACAGCCCTAGAAGAGATATTTAAACAAATTATTACATGAAGCATATTCAATTTTTTGGTTTTAAAACATTTCAAAAGTACCTCCAGATCCCTTACGACATTTCACTTGATTATAAAGGAAAGCTTACCAGTTTAATTTTACGTTAAGTCACCAAGAGGAGAAAAATTTTTTTTAAAAAAATAACTTTGAAAATTTTTTAATGCAGAAAGATAAAATTGATCGATTAAAAGCTTAAAGGTTAATATGAGTAAATTTTTTTCTTTCTTTTAAAAGGTTACATTTGGGCAATTTTACCTTTGCAAGTACCCGTTTGGCAGCCCTTTTATTGGCGGCACCTTCTAGTGGGGCCCTTTTATTGAGGGTGGCGGCTCCAACTACCAATTTTTTGAAGCCTGAAATTATTAAATTCAAGCTCTCGTCGAATTTTACATATTGTCATGTGGTTTAATTTTGCCGAGAATACCAAAGCTAGATCGATCCTCAAGGGATCTTTTAAATGCTACATAATCATACTGACATGCGTACCTACGACTTTCGAATTCATGCCTACATTTCGCCAGCAAATCTATCGACTCCAGCACTAGCGTAGCTAGCTCTGAGGGGGCCTTGTATCAAAATTCCTTCGAGACCATTTTAGATAGGGGTGCACTGTTAGTGGGACTGTAGTTACACATGTTGGGGCCCCTATAACTTGGGGGCCCCATATTATTGATACGGCGGTAGCTAGGCAGGGATTGAACCCGCAACCTTAGGCTTACGAGGAAAGCACGCTACCTTCTAAGCCACCGAGCAACCCTTGAGAGGACAAACTTGTTGCTCGATTTTAAATGTCACAGGTTACACGCTGGCGAATGATTATATTTTGATAAATATTCTTGTGGTAAAAAACAGATGTTAAAATTATCGACAAGTAGCCCCTTTTCCCCATTAGCTAGAAAAAAATAAAGTAGATCACAAGTTACTCTTTCTTTCCTCGAAATAACCAAATATTAGGAAGGGTAGGGGCGTAGCTACAGTCGTATCAACGATACGGGGGCCCCAACGTGTAATTACAGTCCCACTTCAGGGTACTCATATCTAAAAATGGGCCCCGATGGAATTTTGATACAGGGCCCACTCAGAACTAGCTACGCCAGTGGGAAATATCGTCCGGTTAGTAATTTATAGCAGGAAATTATTCAAAATCGCTTATAAAGTAATAAGCACACTAGCTCATTACACCTCTTAAAGTTAATTATGTAAAAATTT
Organism: Trichonephila clavipes; assembly: GCA_019973935.1. Taxonomy (NCBI): domain Eukaryota; kingdom Metazoa; phylum Arthropoda; class Arachnida; order Araneae; family Nephilidae; genus Trichonephila; species Trichonephila clavipes. Next base: position 274,575 of record BMAU01015887.1, read on the forward strand.
TAAATTAAATTGTCTGATAGGGGGAAAAAGTGGATTTTCCACCCGTTTAATTTTCAACGGACACACATCAGTCAAAAATTTTTAAAAATTTAGGGAAGAGAAAAATAAAAACACAAGCTGTGAAATTCGAAATCATAATACACTACATAAAAATGCCGATTACGAGAAACGCGTGTGAGAACTCGAAACATAAAGCACGGCAAACAGCTAAAATGAGATTAGACAAATAGATAAATCTCTGAGAGAGTACTAAATGACAAAAAACTAGCTGTTTAAAGGGACTTGGCACCCTTTGAGCAAACTTCTTTATTTACGTATTTAAAAATTATATTTTAACATTTTATACAATGTTTCTATTCAAGAAAATGTTACCAGATGAAAATTTTCATATATTATTCACACAATTTTAAAAATTTAAATTTTTTGAAGAAAATTGGGAAAATTTTAAAATCCTACTCTTTTTGTAAAAATTAATTTTTTGACCTGAAATTCTTTTTATAATATTCTTATGGATGTTCTAAACCACTTTGGGGATCGATTTTAGAATAACTTCATTCGTTTTCGAGAAAAAAAATAAAATGTTGGTATACAGGCTAAAAATCAACGAAAAAGCCAACATGTCTTACATTTTATTTTTTTTAAAAAAAGGTATTCAGTTTATAGCAAAACGGATCCCTAATTTTATTACATGTTTTATTTTTAACACGCAGGAAAAAAATTGAAGTGATTGGTAAATAATTGAAGGAGTAGCATTTTGAATGCACTAAGGTTTCGAAAAACACAAACTGAGAAAAACCACTTTAAAGTTTATAATTCTGAAAAAATTATAAGCTTAATTAAACTTAAAATACCACTTTAAGATATTACTTATACATTTTTCTTTAAAATCATTGCATTTTCATATGTTTTCAACCCACACATTTTTATAAATGATCAACTTTTAGAGAGCACTAATTGCACAAGAAAACTCAAGAAAAACGTTAAAAAAAATTTTTTTTTCTGTCACGACAGAAATTTTAGCTGTTTTTCTTCTTATAATATTAAAGTATTACATTTGTGTGAAAAATATATCAGGAATAAGAACTGAAATTATAAAATTATTAATATAAAATGCCTTAATATAAAAATTTTACATGCACACATTTCACAAGGAAGAAAAATTACATTATTGTATTGCCTCGGAAATATTCTGCTTTTAATACTACACATTATTTTTTATAGTTATTTCTATTTATAAAATAGTTTTTTTTTATCATAACGCATTTTTTAGCTTTTTTTTCTAAAAAGGGGGTGTGGCTGAATTGCCTAATTTGTTTTCAAATGAAGTTTTAGTCAACTTCTAACTTTCCGACATGCACAAGTGATATATCAATCGAAAGATAATAATGCAAAGAATAAGATTAAATGAAAATTAAAAAAAAACGATAGGTTTGGGATTTTTAGGATACCAAGTCCCCTTAAGAAACTCTGTACAGAAAACACACACACTTATTAATAAAATAAAAATATTTAACAAAGGGGAATTCAAGTGAAAGCACTTGTTCACTTTATTCATCACATTTAGAATGGAATTTAATCCGACATTAAAAACCTTAAGTGAAATTTCTTTCACATACGCACACACATTAACATCTACGAAATACTAAACATTTTATCCGCTTTAAGAAGCATCACTGAAATTTAAATAAACAAAGGACCAGTTGGGTACATTAAATCAAATATATATTGGGTAGGTTTTATCAATCATAATTTAAATGCGATATGAAGATTAGGGTTTGCAGCCCCGGGATCCCGATGTTTTTTCCAATCCCGAAATCCCGGGATTGAAATAACTAATACCGGGATTTAATTTTTTTGTCTGAATTATACTTGAAAAATTTCTTCTCAGAATTTTCTTAGAATTTTATGTTTAGAAAATTTATATTTTGTTTATGAAATATGTACGTAGAATTTTTTGTGTGCAATTATGGGTGCTATAAGTAAAAATGTATATGCAGCTGTCAGTAGCGCTAAGAGGAATTTTTCAGGGGGGTCCGGGATCGAAAGTTCACCATTCTTGTATCGTGCTCCTTTTGATTTTGTCGATTGTCGGGAACAAAACACAGTAAAAAACTAATTTTTGAATAAATAATTAGCATTAATTAATAAAATTAATCATTAATAACAAGTAATTAAATTTTACGTACTATATACTTACAATTATAATCAATCTGAAAAAAAATCGAGGGCTTTGGGGGGTCCCCCCCTTGTGTGCGCCACTGGTTGGGGTAATTTTAAATCCTTGAATATATGTTAAAACTATTTGCAATGATTGTAGAAAAATTTAATTAGTGAATTTTTCGATTTATATAGCATTAATAATTGAGATAATACAATATAAAAGAATGATATGCATAATACAACACAAGCATGATTATCAGGAAAAGTTACAAGATAGGACAACAGAGGAGAGAGGAAGCGGTTGTCTTTCCTTAATGTTACAGAATGGGACTCAAAATCTAAACATTTTTTCATGATTAAAAAAATTGATGATAAAAGTTATGTTCTGAATTCGGTATCTTTCACAGAGAAGCGTATTTTATAATACTACTCATTTGTATAACAATCAATCTTTCCGATCTAAAATGTGTTCCGTATTTCATCTGCTATATTATAATGCTAAATGAGCTCTCTACTTTATATGCACGAGCAAAAAAAAAATGCTTATTCTAATAATGTTTCTAAATTGCACAAATACAATATAATAAATGACCAAATGAGTCGCAGCGTCACGTATTTATATGAAACTGGAACGGTTTTCTGCTTGAAAATGTGTTCCAAATTGGGATCGGGGTTTTTTTGATATTAGCCGAAAAGATATATAGCCTTAATAAGGGCATATGGTGTTATCTTATATTTATAAAGAGTTCTCACAAAGTGAAATCCTTCTGGAAATGAGAAAGTGTACAAGTCCCCGAGGAAGACGGTCTCACTCCTCCAGCAACGCTGTTTTAAAGTTCAGAATGCTTCTAAGATGGAAAGGCGAGTAGCAATTGCCCTCCTAGAATATTTCGTGCATGCTTTATAGGGCTAAAGTTAGGAAATTAGGTTGACCATTTCATTCGGCGAGTAACTTATTTCCAGAATAATGGTGACCAGATGAATCCTATGTAGATGAGAATTACATTCATAAAAGGGAAATAAAGGTCAACTGCACCTATGAAAAGCCGAGAAAAAGGCTTCCCTTTTTATACCTCATAGCAGTCAGAGAAATTTCCCAGACCTTCAAACCTCAGTGGTTCGATTGAATCTAGACTCAACAGAGTGTACAGAATGGCCTCCCTATCAACCCAGCGCCCATGTCGATGTTCTCTGCACCTTGCTAAACAGGCTCTTTCTGTACGCTGAACAGAGATGGAAGTAAATAACAGGTCTTTATGCAAAAGACATTATTTCTCTTTCTTACAAGACCTTCCTTTATTGAAACGGTATAACTCTTGAAACTTGGGTTCCTGTGGCCGCATGGAGTTCACAAGGGAGTTGGGAAACTGTAGCAATCCAGTTACGTTTCGTGCTGTACTAGAAAAGTTAATTTTCATTGATATTTCGGCCCTTGAACAACCTTGCCCAGACCTACGCTAAGATCCAGTCTCTCTAAATAGACTTCATAATTTGTACACATTATTGAACTTTCAAATAAAGTATCTAGCAATCTGCATTCAACCCGTCTCAAGTTTTCCACCTGGTACCATTATCCAAACGATAGTGGTTACTCGTTTTAATTGTTTGCTTTTGAATTTCATCGAATGTTGTCGAAAAACACCACGAGAGTTGCCGAGATGTGTGAAAGAAATTTGTAGTGCGAATTTAAACAATCGAAATTACACATCTGCATCTTTGTTTGAAAGGTTTTATTTTACCTTTCGATTAGTATTTTTCGATTATATATGTATTATTTTTTTTAATTTTGAAGTCTTATGAGGGTTTTCCACAGATAGAGAACTTAAATTTTTAAACCGGTAAAGCATGTGTTGTCATAATAAACGAGATTAAAAAAATAAAAATATAATACATTTTCAATATTAGGGGTACAATTAAAAGTACTCAAAATAGTTCACGATCATGAAACGTTAAAATCATTTACAACAATAGAAATGTGAACACTGAAAAGAAAACGCTTAAGCGAAGTCTTTAAAGGCTTTGAAGTCTCATCGAATTAAAAGCTGAAAGTTAAAAGGGTATTTCCCCTCTCCCAAAAAGGTTACTAGAAGAAAAAATAAGATGAGAGTGAAGAGAAAGTTTGGAAAAACTACTTCTAATCATTGAGGTACAGGGGTAGGGAAAGGCGAGGCCTTCAGAAGGCCGTACGTTTTACTACGCTAACACGCAAGTGCGGTACCGCTAGTCCAGCTAGACACTGATCCGTGTCAAGGACTTACACCGACACTCCCACTCACTCATCGAATTGGCGCTCCGCCAATATATCTCCTTCCCATCTCCTCTATATATTTACATCTGAATTAATGTTTGGAAATCTTCATGAGATTACGTCACTCAATCATACGATAAAAGTAAATAAACATTAGATCATTGAGGCGATTTTTGGCGCGAGATGCTATGGGGGAGCAATCATACGTACTGCTATTTACACTAACCTGCAAGTGCAAAAAAATAAATCCAATAGATTCGATAAAAATAGATCTGAATCGATATTTGACAAATCTAGAAGTATTACTCGTACTTGATGCGAGTAAAATTATAAGAATAAACTTTTTTTTTATCCATCTCGCATAAAAAGCCTCCATAAAATACAGTTTAAAATTTACATACAAAATAAGCATATCAAATAACAAACGAATAAAAAGTACCCCCAAACAATGAAATACATGCACACATAATACAAGCCATTTTCATTAAAACAATATTTTATAACTTTAAAAAGAGACGCAAGTATAATAATATAAAATGTATCAAAATTATTAAGATCGAAGGTTTGAAAATTCCCACTGTAAAACAATCAAGCAATAAATAAAACCACCATTATAATCATTTGTACATAGAACAAATTTATTTAAAATCAGGATTTGCATTCATCTTCAAAAGAATGGTAATGGATCCTGACACTATGCAACATCCTAAACATATTTTAAAGGAATAAAGAAAACAATTTCGATTTTCGTACAAAATCGAACACAAGTCTCAATCCCTCGTCTTAAACGTGAGAGAGAGAGAAAAAAAATCGCCATAATATAATCGAATTACTAAATAATATAAAATACAAAAAGCTGTAGAAACAGGGGCGTAGTTACCACCGTATCAATGATACGGGGGCCCTGCTCTACAAGGGCCCTAACATGCGTAAGCAAAAAAAAAAAATAAAATGAGCCTCAAAGGAATTTTGATAACATGGCTCACTGAAGACTTTTATATATTACTAACTAGACTGAAGACTAGAAGTAATAAAAAAATATGCATACGAAAATTATTTGATTAAACTGTACATCAAGGTTTTTTTTATGACAAAAGCCATTATAAAATCGAATTTCATTGTAGGTAAACTATGCAAAATTGCAGTCTTATCGACTGGATGTAAAACTAGACCCATGTGTGCTTATGTGTTGAGATACATAGTTAATCAAAAAAATGATGAAAAACAAAATTTTTTTCGTATTTTTATGAGACATGTGGGAAAGGGGATTCATTTCAAACTCACAACAGTTACATTTATCCGCTTTCCATTTTAAACACAATATATAAATAGAATTCTAAGGAAAGGTAATCATATCACTTTTCCAAAGTTTATTCATAGCTCTTTTTCAAAAGAGTGGAGGAAAAATAAATATCAAGTCAACTGACCTCTTAAAATGTGACACCTATAAAGAGATATATCAACACATTCAAAATAAATACGGTACTGGTATTCAGTCACTGGAAGTTGGAAGGAAGCAGCAGTTTCGAAGGATAAAAATACACCCAATTTTGGAAGAACCGAGGTGTTTTTCACAACAGAATTATCCAACAATTGATTTTTTTAGTAGTTCCGAATAGAGTGCATCGATATCTAAATAGTTCATATAACATTGACGAAAATTAGCATTAATACATACATTATATATATAACAGGTACAGTCTCGATAGTTCGACCATCCCATAAGTTCCAATTATTAAAATAAAAAAAAGTCGCAGATTTTACAGAAAAATGATTGAAACAGCATACAATACCCGTACCTCACCATCAACCCAATGTCTGTTTGTCTAACCTCGCCCCCCCCCCCCACTTTCACAACATGGCGCACACACGAGGACGTAGCACTTCAACCTCAGAAGACTTTATTAGCAAGTAGATATTTATAAACAAACATGTTGTACATTAAGTTATCTGCTGTATTTTTTATTTTTTACTATATTAAGACGTTTCTAGTTCAGTTCACAAAACAAACATCTCTCATTGACTTGCTTCAATTATTTAAACTGTAATTTGGAAATTCGACCTAGTTTCGGGTATTTCCATACTTCACCGATCACCAATACTGACGTTTTTATTAATTTAATGCTTGTATTTATTTCTAAATAACTTTTGTTTATATAAATTGTAAAAGCAATTCAAATTTCCGATGCCTATTACTATGTATGGCAACATCGAAACATTACACAGCAGCATAAAAACAAACGCGATCAAGTAAGATGTCATAGAATATACTTAGAAAAAATACACATTCTTTACATCATGAATCTCATACCATTTTTTTCTACAAATTATTTGTTCACTTACTAGCAGCTGACTTTTTAATGCCACTCAATATGAACGAACGGATACAATTTGAAACCTCCACTCCGATTCAGAACATAATCGTTGACCTATACTCATCATTCCCTTTTGTCAATTGTGTGATCGCTTTCATATACTTACATACATACGTCGGCCTGGTGGCTTAGAAATAGCGTGACCGCTTCGTAAGCCTAAGGTTGCGGGTTCAATCCCGGCTGGAGTATAGATTTTTCTGGATGTGAAAACTAAACACGCCTATCATATGATTATGTGACATATAAAAGATCCCTTGAGTATCAATTTGGTTCTGGTACTCTCGGCAAAATTAAATCAGAGCAATATTTAGCATCCGACGAGAGCTTGAAATAAAATTACTGCGAACGTCAAAATTTGGTAGAGAGAAACACCACTAGATGGTGCCACCATAAAATGGTTTTCACATTTGGGGGCTTGCCGTGTCTGCAAAGGTTTAGTTGCCAATATGCAGCCCATTAGGGGGATATATTTCATACAAATATTCCTTCATTTCCTCCCCATTCCAGAATTGAAAATACCCACAATAGCCTCTTCTCAATTCCACTTCAATAATTTTCGCTTATTAAATCATGCAACACTAATAATAAATTACATATTAAAAACTTTAGTTTCCTCCTCTCACCAGAAGATAAAACATATATAAAAAAAAAATTCAAGGATACTTAAAAACACAAGTCATAACTAAATGCATAACCCGAAGCATGCTTAGAATGCGACAAGCGAAACAAACAGGTATATTGCGAATACCCAAAGGTATGAGAAGGGAATGAATAACACAATTTTTTTTATCGTTATATAATACGGGCATTGTTCTTTCGGATGTACCTTTCGCAAAGAAAAATGGGAGACATGTGTTCCTACAATTATTCAGGACACGGAGCGGAAGTCTATGCTATGCACTTCCGCTGAAAAACAAAAGCTCTCTTTAATAGACTTTAATAATGGATTAATCTCAGCTCAACCAATCGTTTTTTCGGTTTTATTATTACAAGTTAATAAACACATTATGATTTAAAAGTTCACTTCTAAATTCTTCCGCAACGATAAAATATTTTAATTATCAGAATAAATATATCAAGATTACAATTAAGAAAATAGTTTAAATACGCAAAATTAATAGAATAGCAAGCTTTTTGAAAAATATTAATTTGTTAATAACCCACAACCCTGTAAGTCCTTTTGAGTTCAATCCAAGTCTTCATAGAAATAAATATCGATTTAATGGTCCTTTTTCACTATTTAAAAATTACAGAAATACATCCCTAAGCAAATAATATTTTAAAGCTTTGATTGGCCTTTTTAGCTTATTTTCTTATCTGAAAGATTTAGAAGTAATTTCTGTGAAATCATTAAGAAAAAACACCAAATATAGAATTTATCAGTGAAGAAATAATTAAATTCAAAGTACTATAAGATGAAAATGTATGTGAATACATATATTGTATGACAGTAGCTCTAATATTTCACAGTGTTAAACTACGTGTTATTAAAGGTTCATAGTACTATAAAGTATATCTAGCAGATTTACAAATAAGTCTCATATTTTAAACATAAAAAAAAATGGCAAAATAAAACAAATATACAATTCGTTAAGCAAATAATTTAATGTTAATTCCAAAATAAAAAGAATTTTTACAATAAACTAATTAAATATACTGCTTCTGCATTTGATGAAGGTATTAAAAATAGTTCTATATCTCAGTACGAATAGAGTTTGTTTAATCTTAAGTTGAATGTATACGAAAGACAGAAATAAAAACAATGTCCGCAACTTGCGTTGTAGATTACAAAATAAACATAAGTTAGCCTAAAACTACTTATAGTTTGAAATCAACCTACCATTATCAGCAAATGTAAATAAAACGAGATGAAATTTCTCAAAAATATAGGATGAGGAAGAAAAATAAAATGTATGCTTAAGAATTAAAAAATACAGTTGATTAAATAGCTATATTTAACAGTTTAATAGCATTAAAGCTGTTACACGCGATCAAGGCCATGATATTTAAAAACACGAAAAATCAAAGTTAACAGAGAGTGAAGAAAAAGAGCTCGTACTCATAACGAAAACAAACATGTTAATGAATTAATAAATTTCCATCATTAAGTACAAATTCTTTATAAAAGCTCAACATTCATCATCATGTGATCTTTAAACACTTGTGATGATGGGGAAATAATGTAACACGAATGTTACTCTTTTTTTTAATAACACAATTACAATTAACACGTTTTTTAAAAGTTTAAATACTAATATTAATTAACATCCAAATAAAAAAGTCAATTTTTCAATCTCTAAAAGAAAAAAAATTGCTTCTTATATCTTAATGTGGAGGTCATATGAACACTTACGAAATTTTAGTTTATTAAAAGAATGAAAATGGCGATTATATATAAGTAAATAAAAATTTGAAGGTGACAGCAATACTTTATTCATCAATAATAGTAAAGAAATTAAATCCCCCTATTATTTAAATTTCCAATTTCAGGTATGCCCCCCTTTCCACAGATAATTTATGTAGTCAATTTTAGCAATCGTCATGCGACTGGTGTGGCCAATTAGACAAAAACTCCAAGCTTATTGACAAATGTTTGTTTTTTGAACATAGATACTATCAGAAACCATACTCAGACAAGAAAAATTCCAGAAAATGGCCACAAAAACACCTATATTTGCTATAGACGTATTTATTTTGCAGTAATAGGGAGAGTGAAGGGAATGAAAATGTTGGCGACACTTTTAACAAGTGATGTGAAGTACCATTAAGATGTCAAGTACCTCGCACAAATTAGATATATAGTAGAAGAGAAAGGAAGGCAATATAGAAAATAGCCCGGTTGGTATGATAAATATGCCCTTCCCCCATTCAAGTTACTATAAAACACGTGCATTTCTAGGAATACAACACCCCTCTTTCGACCCCATTCGTCGCGTCAATCCACCACATTATAAAGTGGCTGGGAAGACCATGGGAGCCTCATCCCCTTGAAAATGTTGTAACCCCTGAATTCTATTCAGCTTTCAACCTTCCTGAAGATTCTAGTATTCATTGAAGGAATAGAACAGCTGCGTATTTCGGAAGTAGGATATTTTTCACACACACACAATGACTAGGCATCTAATGTGGCGAGGTATAAAGAAAGATAAGATGAATTCGGAACAAGATTGTTCGAGCTTTTATACTGGATGATCTTTTTAGACGTGTTTTCATTCTAACTGTACCAAGTTTGTTTGTCAATATGGTGATGCATCGAGGTAGTAGTGAGGAAATATTAAACAATACACCGTAATTGGAAATCTGATGTACATCGATGGACATTCTTATGAATGATACCATCAAATCTGCCAACTTCTAAAATTGACAAAGTGTAAAATAACGCATGAACATTTGCTTATTTGAAAGAAAAAAAAATAATGCGAAGAAAATTTCACAGTAAAGATATTTTGATAAGAAAATTACTCATAGGAAAAAAAAAACTTTTGTATTTACTTGATATAAAAAAGCTCAATACCTCTAAGGTAAATAAAAAAAGTGAAAACTCAAGTTTTAGGTAACATCTATGAAAAATATTACAGTTACGGAAGTTATAAGGGGAAACAAATGTTCCTTATTTTTTTAAAAAGATTTACTGGATACAAGTTCTATGGTTTTCATCTACTCGTTTTCTAGTCGTTGGGAGAAATAAAAGATAAATAAGAGAGCTGTATGAGAGAATATAATTCCCGGATGAAGGAAATTGTGAAAATGCATAAAAACGAACGATCTAAGCGTTAACACGTAATGAAAGACTAAAGGCCAGATTCCACACAACACTTTGTAGGATTAAAGATCTCACAAATCAGATAACTATTTTAATCCCAATATTAGAAAAATCTTGAAGCATTATTTTCATATATGAAAATTAGAATTACAAGCCATTTATTTTTTGCACTCGAAATATATTTCCGTAAATTAAAATTGAGATAGAACATGTACAAAAACATTGAGCATTCATTATTTTCATCAACATTAATTCTTATTTTCAGTATACAAAACACATCTTTTTCAATAACATTTTTTTAACCAGTTAAAGTTGAAGGACCCAAACATATCCTGACGAAAACAATGAATATTTTTCGCTAGGTCTTTCCGGTTTTTCTTACCGGTGTAGAGCAGCGATCAGGGGCGGCTCAAGGGCCGGACAAATCGGACCTCTGCTCGGGACGGCATTTGGATCTAATTTAGATTTTTTTTTTTGTTACAAAAAATTCGATATATTTTCTAAAATATTATTAGGTGTTAATTTGGAATTTCATTTAACGTATCTCATTTCCTTATTTTGTACTCTGTTATTTTGAAGTCAGTTTTCTTTTATATTGAAACTTGTAGGGTTCGAGGCGGGTGTATATGTTAATTCATGAAATTTGATATGTTTACACATCCTTCACTAGCAACTTTCTCCCTATCCCGGAACGGGACTAATAAGAGTGTTTGGTTGATAAAGGGCCTCAGGAGATGTTTTATTTTAGCCTTGAGTGTAGTAACTATAAGTCACACACAAACTAAACGCTTGTGATGATCCCCACCATCAGTACTCTTTTTCGAAGAAATAGGCATACCGAAATGGGCGATTCCTTCATTTACATTTTACTCGTTTGATATAACAGGTAATTACATCCTCAATTCCGAATTATTTTGTATTTAAGATTTTAAGAGGACTTGTGGTACCCTTGGAGCAACTTTATTTATTTATGTATTTAAAAATTATATTTTAGCATTTTATACAATATTTCTATTCAAGAAAATGATACGAGATGAAATTTTTCACATATTATTCACACACTTTTAAATTTTTAAATTCCTTGAAGAAAATTTGGAAAATTTTAAAATTCTACTCCTTTTGTAAAAATTAATTTTTTGACCTGAAATTTCTTTATAATATTCTTATGGATGTTCTAAACAACTTTAGGGATCGATTTTAGAATAACTTCAACATTTTATTTTTTTTTTCTCGAAAACGAATGATATACAGGCTAAAAATCAACGAAAAAGCCAACATGTCTTACATTTCATTTTTTTTTTTTTAAAAAAAGTATTCAGTTTATAGCAAAACGGATCCCCAATTTTATTACATGCTTTATTTTTAACACGCAGGAAAAAAATGGAAGGGATTGGTAAATAATTGTCGAAGGAATAGCATTTTGAATGCACTAAGGTTTCGAAAAACAAACCGAGAAAAACCAGTTTAAAGTTTATAATTCTGAAAAAATAATTATTATAGGCTTAATTAAACTTAAAATACCACTTTAAGATATTAGTTATATACTTTTCTTTAAATTATTGCATTTTCCTATTTTTTCAACCCACACATTTTTATAAATGATCAACTTTTAGCAGTGGCGCACACAAAGGGGTGTCCGGACCCCCCAAAGCCCTTGATTTTTTCCGATTGATTATAATTCTAACTATATAGAACGTAAAATTTAATTAAATATGTTATTAATGATTAATTTTATTAATTAATGCTATTTATTCAATAATTAGTATTTTAATGTGTTTTGTTCCCGAAAATCGACAAAATCAAAAGGAGCATGATACAAGAATGGTGAACTTTCGACCCCGGACCCCTCCCCCTTGAAAAATTCCTGTGTGCGCTACTGACTTTTAGAGAGTACTAATTGCACAAGAAAATTAAAGAAAAACGTTAAAAAAAATTTTTTTTGTCATGACAGAAATTTTAGCTGTTTTTCTTCTTATAATATTAAAGTATTATATTTGTGTGAAAAATATATCAGGAATAAGAACTGAAATTAAAAACATATTATTAATATAAAATGCTTTAATTTAAAAATTTTACATGCACGCATTTCACAAAGAAAAAAAAATTATTGTATGTATTGCCTCGGAAATATTCTGCTTTATATATTGCACATTCCTTTTTTAATGTTAAAATATTTATCATTATAAATTAGATTTTTTTTCATCAAAACGCTTTTTTTCTAAAAAGCGGGCGTGGCTGATTTGCCTAATTTGTTTTCAAATGAAGTTTTATTCAACTTCTAACTTTCCGACATGCACAAGTGATATATCAATCAAAAGATAATGCAAAGAATAAGAATAAATGAAAAGAAAAAGAAAACGATAGGTCTGTGATTTGGGGGGTACCAAGTCCCCTTAAATAAATAAAAATAAATATAATTATTATGCTGCCTTTGTTCGCAAGAATTATTCAAGTTTTGCACGTGTGTATTCCTGTGTGTGAACAATTTATCTTTAATTATAACTCTTTGCTTTGGAGAGAGAGGAGGGCGGCATTTCCCATTTTTGTCCGAGGCGGCAAAACTGCTAAAGCCGGCCCTGCAGTGATTCTCAAGCTTTTTTTGTTGCGGTACACTTTGAACAAAATTTGAATTAAATTTGGCGGTACACTAACAATAGAATAAGTTCAAAAGATTTTTTGATTATCTATAATACACTTCGATCTATCCACGAAAGAATAATATACCACGAATACCTATAATTTACTTCTATAAAACGATCGAATGATTCGGTTTCGGAATTTTCTTTCTCAGAGTATAATTAATATTTTTAAAAAATCTGGCGCCGCACAAAAGTGGCGCGACACAGTGGCTGAGAATTACTGGTGTGGAGAAACGTTAGAAGGGGGTTGGGAGAATCTGGCATCACCATGGACTATGTTAAGCCGAAATTAATTAAAGGTTCTCCTTCTGTAATAACCTTTTCAGAAGCTTACCGCCTTCAGAAATATATAAAGGTTTTAAATTTTGTTTTAAACCACAAAAACTTTTATTTTAATAACTGTTTAGGTTTTGTAAAAAAAAAACTTTATCTATAAATTTAAAAATACCAAACTAAACAATTATTCATATATGATTTTAAGTTTTAATCCATGCTTTGATGAATATTTAAAAAAAATTGCTAGAGTTGTAAAAAAATGGATGGTCGCTATGAAATGACGTCTTATTCGCAATTCGAGAATTCTCAGTGAGAACGATTAACATTATGTATATTTAATTTAATTTAAACTAAAAAAAGATAAATGTGACGAATATAAAGATAATTACTTTATTAGAGAGGTATGATTTTATAAAATACTTGTGACCATTTTTTTTCCTTGGTTATATGAAATAATAGACTATATTTCTATAACATTACAGCACGAAAATAGTGGCCTACGAAAAGCTGTTATTCTCTGTTGAATAAATCTCAGCAGACTGGCACTATTAAGAAATCGAAATTCATTCAGCTGTTTGTTAAACGAGACCGGAGATCTTGAAAATGAATAAGGTGTAATGCCATGCTTTCAGAAATGAAAGAAAACGCTTTTTTGACGAGTTATCCAAAGATGAGAACTTCATGTCCGGAATCGTTTACAAAATCGGTGTGTATTATTGCTGTTTAGATGAGTTAATATCCCAAACCAGACAAAGATTTCAGTTTCCTTGACCCTAGTACTATTTTCTAAATCTTACAACTGGATAAACACTTATCCTTTTCAAACTTAGAAATAACAAAAACCAGGCCGCAAAAAATACGATAGCTACTGAATACGATTACTTAGCACACAATATTTATGAACTAGCTGGTATACCCGTTCTTCGCACGGGTGAACTGAAAAAATAAACACAGATTGAAGGGTAAAGAACTTTTTAATGAGTCAGTTTTACGTGAATTGCAAATTAAACAAAAAAAGCTTTTTGCATATCTCAGCTAAACAAAAAAAGAAAGAAAAAAAACGCCTTTATTAAATTTTAAGTACTTAAATGTAATATAAATAAAAAAAATCTTTTTATCAGCTAACTCCCCCGTAACACTCTTGAAGGTCGATCTTTGAAAATACCTCCTAAGCTGATCTCTGCACAGCAAAAGAAACATTGTTAAAAGTTGTGTAATGAACGCTTAAAATAGTGTAAATAATTTACATCTAAAAGTGTAATACATTAATATTACTTTCTGTTGTATTTATTTTATGTTAAAATTGTAATATTAGCAAGCAACGCCGTCTCTTAAATTATAATGGCTATAATGGAGATTCAATGAAAAACACAACGAAATGATAACGATAGTCAAGTTGGTAAATGTCTATTTACTTTCATAACTCGAGCTTTATTAGAGCTTTGTAAGAACCGCCGTGTAGGAAAGCGATGCACGTTAATGTTTCATCACCGCATTATGATTTACTGCAGTTTTTTTCTTACAATATTTTTTTTTGGATCACTACATTGAAAATTTAGGGATATACATAAACAAAGTACTCCCCTTTGGGAAATGTAATCCGTTAGAGATAATAAATAATTAAAGATATTCCACTGTAAAATTAATTATATACACCGTTCACTTAAAATAAATAGTCAAATCGTTTTCTAAAGTCTTCATTAACATACAAAAACATAAGACACTTAAATTTTGACAAACTATTTTTTCGGGACAAAAATAATAATCTTTGCAATCCGCTGAAAACGCATATCTGCTGCAAAACTGTCCGCCTTCCCCGCTAAAATACTCATCATAGAACCCGTGCTGCCATATATCTTGGAAGCGGGGATTTCAAAGAATATTCCTGCTAAGTATTGGTAGAATATTCCTTCAAAGTTGGTGTGGTGTGCTAGTTAGAAGAAGGGGGTGCCAGATCAGGTGTCGTCCATGTCACTTGTCTTCCACGCCCACTTCTCTGCGAGCGAACGGCCTCGGCCAATCAGATCGCAGGAAAGTGGTGCGACTGTTTCTTCGGCCGACAGATTCACTCTGTCGCCGTTCCAGCAGAATTGTTCTGCCCATTTTTATTATATCTTTTAAAAAAATTAATTTTAAGTAAAATCACTATTTCGGCCCTTTATTCTAAAATTCTGATGAGGAGGTACGCCCCGTTCCGGGGCAGGCACTCCGTAAGTTACATGCCACTTGCCACTTACTTGTCACTTGTCCATCGTTCAAAGTTACGTGGTCCGTTGCCAAAAGCTCTCGTGTAGCTGAACAGTGCGACGTTAATATTCACTCACTCCAAAAAATACAGTACAGTAGTTATAATTATTTTTATACTTGAAAATGCAATATCCGCATATTAAATTAAAATTATAGCGTTATAATTATCTACTAACCACAAACAAACTATGCAAATATGTCCAAATGATGTAGTGTGAAAGACAAAAGTTTATCTACTGTAAGTACCAGAAGCAAAAAAAGTATTTAATTTGAAAAAAGATCAATTTCTTACTACCAAATGTGCAGAATAAAATCATTAAAAAAACATTCAAATGAAAACAGATTTATAACAACCTCTCCCTTCAAAACTTAGTTTTATTCTGAAATTAAAAAAAATAGGGATTATGCTGATCACATGAATTAGAAGCGAGCGCCTTGCGTAGCCAAAACAAAAAGTTCTTTCACAAACAAAAGATAGATATATGCTGACGTAGGCTTTTTTGCAGCGCACGCCAGAATTGCATGCAGATGGCATAATTTTTTCCTACTTGACAAATATCGTTACATTTTGGACACTTCTCACAATATCTTTATAAATTATAGCCTATGCTATAAATTATAGCCTATGTGTTATTCTGATGTATAAGCTATATTACTGTAAAGTTTCATTAAAATCCATTTAGTTGTTTTTGCGTGAAAGTCGCCCAAAACTCCACACAAACTTTCACATTTATAATATATATCTAGACTAGATTAGTTGCTTAAAAAAGCTATTTAAAATCCAAAATTTAGAAATTTTATTCTAAAATATCAGAAATCTCACAGAATTGTTATTTCATTATCCTCATCTTCAGTTTTCCGGATGTTATTATAGCATCACTACTATTTTTTACCTTTTCAGCTACAACTGTAACAGCAGAGAGTTTTTCTAAGTTAAAAATTACTAAAAATCATTTTAGAATTTTCATAGGCTAAAATTATTTGCAGACTTAACAATACTGCCAATAGAAACAAATGTACTTGAGAAATAAAAATAATCCGTTATGAATATCATAAATGTGTTTGCGAAAGAATCGAGAAAAGTATTATTTTAACAACTAAGCTGTTAACAACTTAAGGCTGTTAAGAATAGGACCCAAATTCGGAATATTTTTTCATTATATATATATATATATATATATATATATATATATATATATATATATATATATATATATATTATATATAAGTACTATAACATTAATATTATATTCTGGTTTCAATATCCTGTAGAGAATCACTTATTTTACTCATTTTTATTCTAGTTAACACATTTTTTCTTTTATAAAATGTTTCGCATTTTTTCTCCTATATCGTAATGTTTAAATGAGCTATCCCTTTAGTTTTTCCTTTTAACATGTAATCATTTATCATATTTTGAAATTTTAAAAACACTATTATATACAAATACATGAATTACAATGTTACAAATTTTTGTAAAAATTGAGGCATTTTTTTTTTCTGTCCAAAAATGTGCTTCAAGTTAAGTTCACGCTCTCCTACATCAGGCGAAAACACCCTTAATGTAAAAGTGCCCAAAATGATCTTGAACCATGAAATCGTTAGGAAAAGAAAAGGGGGAAGCAATTCTGAAACACTCTTTGAAGCAAATTAGAATCTAGATATCTAGATATATAATAAATACGAAAGTTTGTGAGGATGTTTGGCCGTCTTTCACGCAAAAACAACTGAATGCATTTTAATGAAACTTTACAGTAATATAGCTTATACATCAGAATAACACATAGGCTATAATTTATAGCATAGGCTATAATTTATAAAAATTTGTAAAAAGTGTCCAAAATATAACGATATTTGTCAAGTAAGAAAGAAAAAATTCTGGCATCTGCAAGCAAATCTGGCTTGCGCTGCAAAAAAGCCCACCACAGCATATATCTATCTTTTGTTTGTGAAGAAACTCTTTTTGTTTTGGCTACGCAAGGCGCTCGCTTCTAATTAATTCCTGTGATCAGCATAATCCCTATTTTTTTTTATTTCGGAATAAAACAAAGTTTTGAAGGGAGAGATTGTTATAAATCTCTCTATATTTGAATGTTTCTTTATGATTTTACTATGCACATTTAGTAGTAAGAAATTGATCTTTTTTCAAAATAAATGCTTTTATCGGTTCTGGTACTTAAAGTAAATAAACTTTCTCTTTCACACTACATCATTTGGATAAATTTTCAAAATTTGTTTGTGGTTAGTAGTTAATTATAATGCTATAATTTTAACTGAATAGGCGGATATTGCATTTTTAAGTATAAAAATAGTTATAACTACTGTACTGTATTTTTTGGAGTGAGTGAATATTAACGTCACACTGTTCAGCTACACGAAGGCTTTTGGCAACGGACCACGTAATTTTGAACCATGGTCAACTGACGTGGAAGACACCTGAGCTGGCACCCCTTCTCCTCACTATCACACCAACTTAGAAGGAATATTCTACCAATACTTAGCAGGAATATTCTTTGAAATCCACTCTTCCAAGATATATGGCAGCACGGGTTCTATGATGAGTATTTTAGCGGGGAAGGCGAATAGTTTTGTAGCAGATATTGCGTTTTCAGCGGATTGCAACGATTATTATTTTTGTCCCGAAAAAGCAATTTGTCAAAATTTTAGTGTCTTGTGTTTTTGTATGTTAATGAAGACCTTAGAAAACGACTTGACTATTTATTTTAAATGAACATTGCATATAATTAATTTTACAATGAAATATCTTTATTTTATTAGCTCTAACGGATTAAATTTCCCAAAGTGGAGTATTTTGTTTATGTATATCCCTAAATATCCCTAAATTTTCAATGTAGTAATCCCAAAAAAAAATATTGTAAGAAAAATACTGCAGTAAATCATAATGCGGTGGATAAAGTATTAACGTGCATCGCTCCCTTACACGGCGGGTCTTACAAAGCTCTAATAAAGCTCGAGCTATGAAAGTAGCTAGACATCTGCCAACTTGACTCTATCGTTAACATTTCGCTATGTTTTTCATTGAATCGCCATTATAATTTAAGAAACGGCGTTGCTTGCGAATATTACAATTTTAACGTAAAATAAATACAACAGAAAGTAGTATTAATGTATTACACTTTCAGATATAAATTATTTACACTATTTTAAGCATTCATTACACAAAACTTTTAACAATGTGTTACTTTTGCTGAGCAGAGATCAGCTTAGGGAGGAATGTATTTTCAAAAATCTACCCTCAAGAGTGTTACGGGGAGTTATAAAAAAATCATTTTTATCAGCTATTAGATCTACATACTTAAAATTTAACAAATGTGTGTTTTTTTTCGTTTAGCTGAGATATGCAAAAAACTTTGTTTAATTTGAAATTAACGTAAAATGTACTCATTAAAAACTTCTTTATCCTTCAATCTGTGTTTAATTAATGCTTTAATCTTTGTTTCACCCGTGCGAAGAACGGGTATACCAGCTAGTTGTATATAAAACTGAGATATTACTTTCACAACAAATAACAAGAAAAATCTGTTTCTAGATGCTAAACCTCAACATAATTCATCGAAGAGGGAAAAAGAAAACACATACCGGGGGTGAAGAGAAAAAAACCCGCGAAACTGATTAATATTAAGAAAAATCAAATTAGCAACACGGGAAAAAAAATTTAAAAAAAAAAAGAAAAAAGACAGTTATGATAAAGAATGTAGAGAACTTTCTATTCGCATTTTACATGAATTCAGAATTGCTAGGTATCTTGAGAGCAATTATGAAGCAGGATAGGCTTCACTTTTTTAAACGGGTTTCCTTCAGGTTACAGTTCAAGGTTACATTTTCTGACTCTTCTAGCCGAAGGCAGAAATAATAACATCAGAGAGGAAGAAAAGTGAATGAACCACTGACATCGTAAAGGGTGGCGCTTCATTCAACCCTAATTAATACACAGACCTCAAAACAGGTAAAGAAAACGACGGCTTTTCCTTCATTTCTCCCCGCCCACGTACGTTCAGTCAGTGGAAACCCACGTGTATGGGATGCTAACGTCACTTCCTAAGATTCATCATTACGCATGCATTGGATTGCAGAACTGGAAGCGCTACAAAGGAAATTCCAAGTAGACGAATCAAATAAAAATTCCGAGAGAGACTGGTTCGGCTATGGAGGCGTAACTTACGTTCAGGTTCGGTTGGTACGTAAGTGGTCATGTGAAAAAATAAACTTTCTTACTTTTATGGTGCATCTGAAATAGTATAGTGATATCTTATATTGGAAAACTTTTTGATTAAATAAAATGAGAATTTTATTTCGTCTAGAACAGCGGTCTTCAAACTTTTTCAACTAACGGAACCCCTAGAAATAAAGGGAGTTTTCGTGGAATCCCAAGAACTAGACAGTACTTTTGTGGAACCCTATTCCCCACGCACACTTAGAAGAATACATCAAATATTTAAAGTAGATTAACAGATCAATGTAAAAACAAATTAAGAAAAAGTATTGCATTAGTTATTAAAAAATTTTTTAATCTACTTTTAATATAATTTACTTACTGTGAACCAGTGTCACCACCAGCCCATGCATTATGTTTAGTAACTGGGATACGTGCTTGCATTTTTTCACACGAATTGCCGAAGTCTAGGTCTATTGAGAATAACCGCAATCGCATTACGCATTCCGAGTTTCATTTGTTTCTATACTTTGTTTTTGAAGCCACTCACGTTAAGAAATATTTTTCGCTTATACACATTGTTCTGAATGGCATTAAAATGTTTATAGCTGTGTGAGAAATACTGTGTATTTTGCATGAAATTACAACATAAAATTAAGGATCCGTTCTTAATTTAAATTTTTAACATCGAATCTTTTGATATGTTGTAGGTGTTTTTTCATAAATACAAATAAGGTGCATTTTCCATTAGAAAACTATATAGATTTGCACGACATTGTACTAACGAGTCTAAAATTATCTCGTGGAACTCAGGGTAGTAAACAATAAAACATTTACAATTTAATGCGTAATATATATATATATATATATATATATATAATCCTTAATATATATACACAGATAGCTATAGAACTTAAGTATAACTATTCAAGAGATAGGATATATTAGGCACAGTAGTACAATAACAAACTCCTGGCATATATATGTTAAGTATTGTAGTAGCGTTGGCCGGTGTTGGTTTGTTTCGATTGTTGTCGTATCTGGTTTAGTGAAAACGTCTTCAGAATTGATTTTCATCTTTTATTTCGCAGCGCACATCGATAGCTAAAAACACAATTGCGGTACATTGAATAGAGAAACTTTCGACGATCACCAAGCAAAGTAGACAACAAGCAGCAGCGGCACGTTAGAGGGACACAACACAAAGAGCTGCAGTTATTTACGTTCTTAGATGACGGCAAGTAAACAAAAAAGGCGATTACACAAGATTTTTGCTTTTATACCAGCAGTGCAAGCGCGTGATTATTACGTAATAGTTCTGATTGGATAGAATGGGCGGGACAGGGATTTCGGACTAGCCGATTACGATTAAGATTACAGTGTTGTTTTTTAAACCAAAGAATTAAAGTTTGTTTGAATATTAGTACAAAGAGTTAATAAAAATGATACTAGACGGAATTATTACATATACATACTTTAAAACATTAAATAACACAAATATAGAAGTTTTATAAAGCGCAAACTAAACTATTCACCAAGTCGCTGTTATACCCGAGGAGACATCTGTTCTTCAAGTAAAGAAACTCTATGGAGCGATGTTGACAAGAAAATGCTAGACATACAATAGTATTTATGAAAGTTTGCTTGCATGACATACGTGAAATAACTCAGATCAAGAAAACACTGATAATATAATTGCCAAAATATTCATTCAAAAGTTATTTTTCATTTAACCATTGAGGAAATACTGAGATCATGGCAGAGGTAAATAATCTAAGTCTTCACGAGGCAAAGTTTCCGTTAAATAATTTTGAACCGAGTTATAGCAACTTGGTAAAATTTTAGATATTTTTAAATACAAAAAAAAATAATGAAAGTTCTGAACATTTAATAAATATAAAAATATATTAATTTTTTGAGGTTATTAAAAAATACACTGGAATAAATATCATTTTTTTCATTCCTCTCAAAAACGTCAAGCATTTGTATAACAAAAAAAAAATGTTTTACATAACATTAAATAATTACTTAATTTCCCAAGGTAACAAAAACAATATTTATTCATTTTTTTTTTTCTTTTTTTACAAAAATGAAAAATTATAAAAATTTATCTATTTCACTCTAAATTCAAACCAGGGGGAAAAAACCACTCAATTTAAATTAAAGGCAAAACACCATAGTAATGCTTTAATTTTTTACTCGCGTACCCTTTTTGACCAATTATCCCCACTCCTCGCCCTCCCCCCATTATGTACATTCACATGTACACAGGTACAGAAATTGCAGAATACAGAGTTGTTTATGCCAGCAATGCAAAAATTGTGCAATAGTAATTATATACATTTACTAAATTTAAAAGACGACACTACACTCATCGAGAACAAACGATGAACTAATTAAAACAATATATATATCGATAAAAATAGAGGATCAGACAAAGCAATACTGCCACCCATTGAGTACGATCGCTAAATCAATCACAGCACATTTTACAAAACTATAGTACTATTGGATATTCCGTTGTAAAATTTAAAACAAGGTATTGTATAATATTAAAATATTCAGGAAAAGATTATAAACATCTCGTAAAAAAAAAGGAGGCGAGAGTACATGAGCTGCTCTTACAAGACGATATATGAACAAAAGTGAATTACATATTATGGCAAGAATCATGATGTAAAAATGATCGTAACAGGAGAAGAATTAACAATTGTAAAAAAAAAAAAAAAACATTTTTTTTTTAAAGACAAATCTATCAATATTCACCCCCCGAGACTTTCATGCACCCCTGAGGTACCCGTAACACAGGTTGAGAAACGCTACACTGTAGCATCGGAGGGCAAAAAAAAATTTCATAAAGAAATGACCTAAATCAGGATCGGTATACAAGTTTATTCCTTAAATTTCATACATACAATAAGTGAGAGTTAAATGTACTCTCACGAATAAAACAAAATAACTTATTTTCAAAAAAGTAAAGAGCACATTAAAGAGGAAATGGGGGGAAATCGTTGGCCGACGAAAAGTCAATTAAGAGCCATCGCTAAAGTGATTCAATAACACGCAAAACATTAAAATCATTCGAAAAAACTTACTCATCATCATAAAACTTCAACTCGGGGGGGAGCGCTCTTCAATCAAAAACCAATTACACTTTTCAACAAGCTGATGAAAAACGAAGCCGCCGATGCCGAAGCGAACGAAAAGAGAAATGAAGGTATTCATAAAACGTGAATAATGAAACTCGATTAGATAAGCACTACATTGGAAAACCCGGAACACGCAGCCGGAGTCAAAAACTCATAGAAAGAAAAAAAAAGAGACAGAGACAGAAAGTGATGCAGATTTCATTTCCTTTCCTGCGGTGAAACCGACATTGGCAATAAAAACAGTGTTTAATTAAATGCTTGCTCTTTTCCGAGGAGAAATACAATCACGTGGTAGGCAATGCGCCAACCGGAAGTTGTATATCGTAATTTCTTGCAGTCCTGTTTATTGAATGTCAAAAGAAAAAATTCATAAATATCCACACACACGACATAAGTCAAGAGTTAAAGAAAAGGAAACTAGGAAAGATGACACGCCTCTCAAAATGGGCGTGAATGAAATTGTACGAGTTAAACGACTGAAAAGGATTCTTCAGGCCATTAAGCACACTTTTAACGACAGTTTGTATGAATTGTCCCTGAAAACAAAACGTTGTAGTTCACTACACATCTACAGGGCATTGTCGTACGTGAAGTTTTTGAGCCGGCGTCAGCAACCTATGGCACGTGTGCCGGATTCTCTAAACTACACTACAAATTTATCAATTTTTGAGAGGATGGAAATTGGTAATTTTGAAATAGAGAGCTGAATGAGCTAACACGTTTAAAATTATGGAAAACCAAATATACGGAATCCCGATATCACTAACGATAAATCGACAACTATTTTAAATTGTTCGATGTCACTACAGGAAAGATTGAATAGTTTGAAGAAAATAGCATGTACTCTGCTTTCGGTTCTACGCAGTGATGTACATAATTAGAAGAGTTTAACCCTCCCTAAACCAACAGATTTTTACTTTTTACCAATAGAGACTATCCCTTCGGTCAGGGCCAGTTTTTCCATATGGTGCTTGGGGCGGGCGCTTAGGGGGCCGGATGAGCTGGCCTTAATCAGATTTTCTGGCAATAAATTTCGATCCTCCAGTGCCAAAGGGAGCTGTAGATCTTCTGCGCCCATTGCCCGAAATGAGCTTAAATCGGCACTGCCTTCAGTGCTTTCGTCTTCGTGTTTTAGAATGTAACCCTCCGTGAGAAATGTTTATGTACGCTACTGGTTCTACACATCTAAATAAAAAAAAACTAGTCTTTTCTCATGAAAAATATTTTCAATCTGAAAAGAAATAGTTTAACTGAACGTTCAAAACGGTCTCAAATTGAAAATAAAAATTATACCCCTGTTATTGCGATATGAATTACAGCGGTGCAGAGGGACAAGGTTCGGATTAAAATATTAATTTGTTATTTAACTATATTGAAGAAATACTTATTTATATTTCAATAAGAAACATAAAACATATTTAAAACATACATAATGCATAGTATGTACAACTTTATTTTTATTTATGTTGAAAGAATAGTTATATATTTTATATTTTTTTTTATGTTAACAAATATCTTTAATTGATGTAAAATTAATAAATAATAACACTAAATCTATATGTGTTCTTGACCCCTATTCTTTAACTCTGCATGCATTGCCGAGGGAATCTAATTATTTCAAGTATTTTTTACAGTGCGAAACCCTGAATTATATTGGTAGATTGGTTTGGCACACAGCAACAAGGCTGCCAATCCATGTTACAGAGTATCCATGCAGCAAGAGTATTCTGTAATCATAGGCATTGTTACAGAAGGGTGAATCGAAGAGACCAAGTAATAGAAGATCTTATCCTTCCATGTAATCGCAAAACCATGAAGTAATAAAGACAGTTAATCTAGATAGTGAATTTCGAGAAAAGTGTGTTTGTGGGGGAGGGGGCTGGAAAAAACCTTCCTATGATAAATTTGAAGCTAAAGTTGTTTCATTTGTAAAATAGATTATTTACGACATATTAAAGAGAATTATATTCAAATCTGATTTCCTAAATCAATTATGCTTATTCCCTTGAGTACAAGAAAAATGAATAGATATTTGTGAGTAATTTTGATACATTTTTCCCCTCTCACCGCGGCTACGAGTTTATACAGTTCATGAAAGATATGTCCCTAACAATTCAAGGGGAAAAACCGAAATTTTGAATCAGATATATAATTTAAAATGAGGGAAAAACCCCAACACAAATGAAACTTTTACTATATGTAAATACACAAGTCTTTCAACGATGGCATATAATCAAATTTTAAAAACTATTCAGGCAAAGGAAACCTGCTAATATCTACGAAACCAAAATTGGTTTAATTCAATTTATGAAGTGTTTATATTTAAAAACATTCATCATAACAGTAGGATACAACAAGAAAAGGAATTAGAAGCATTACTTTTTAAAAAACAGAATTTACATTTTATGGCAAAGCTTTTTTATACTGTGTTTAAGGAAGTCAAAATAATCTAAGTTCCCCATGACATCAACCCAATTCCAAAACTCAAGGTTACCACTTAAAAAGAAATGTTTATATCTAAGTTACAGAAAGCGATATAGACAAAAAAACTTAAAGTTATATTATTAAACTTTGTATAAAAGTTTATAAATATACAAATTGTTTAAGAACTTCTCACGCCTCCCAGTTTGGAAATTACAGCTTCAAAGTAAACATCAGTATTCAGAGCCAAGGCATTTCGAGTCATTTGACGAAAAAGTGCCAGATCTTAACGAAATCTTCAGTTCCAAAAAATGCATAAAAGAAATTAAACATCAAGAACAAATCTATATGAATTTTACGCAGACATTATTCCACTTAAGAAAACGAGCGATTACATATTGTTCATATAGTATCTAAAAGGTTAAATGAAATGCAAATCTTAAAAGAATATCTCAGAATAAAAGGACATGTGTATGTAATAAGCAGAAAATTTAATTTCATTATTTCTTAAGTTTCAAAAAATAATTTCAATTATTTCCAAATAAATTTCCAGGAACATATAAAAACAAATCGTGTTTTGAGGAGTGAGAGGAAATTGTACTTAATTCATAGCAAAAGAAACATTTTAAATTACAAAAGCAATTTGGTAGACAAAAAATATAATTGAGTAAACCTAAATACGATCCTTGAATATGCAACACTTACATGGACTAAAATTTCAAGAGAGATTAGCGCCTTTTTCAGTAACAGAATTAAAATGTTATTCCTTTTTGTTGTTCGTCTTTAGGCTACATCACACATGATTCACAAGATTTTTTCAAGTCAAAAGATAATTAAAAAAACTAATCAATATTGAGTAGGTGAGTAAAATATAAACATTTGTTTAAGTAAACATTTTTACCAGATTTAACCAAGAAAATTTTCATAATAGAAAACTATCTAAAAAATATCCCAAAACACGCACATTTTACCAAGCTGATGCACTGTTAGAAAAATAATGCAACAAAGCATACGCAATTTCATACTACATTATTTTATTTAATGAAAAATAATAAAAGGTTCCTTTATTAAAAAACCCACACTAATTTATACACATATAGAAATAAATTATAATCAAACAGTTTTGGAAAGAGGAATAGATTTTTTTTTTTTTTTTTTGTTCAATAGCTCAACAGGGTAAATCACACCACAATGTTTTAGCTTGATAACAAAGAACGAATGACGTCAAAACAGTATTCACGTAACCATAGCAACGCGAAAGGGATGGTTTCTATGGCAACGCAATCTACTATGCATTAATTTTTTAAATCAGTAGAATGAGATGTGCTTTTGTCGTCTAAGGTAAGCTATTAATACTTGAACTGCCTTACTGTTAAGAAACAAATTTAATATGGTAAAGATTTTAAATGAAATAGAAGCAAAAGTACTTTTATATTAAAGTTACTTGAGCTAAAAAAATTGCTTGTGCTAAAGTTTAATAATTAATTAATATTAAATTTTAAAACACTAGGAAAAAAATTGAAGGAGAAAACGGAGATCTAAGAAAATACTCATGAGATAAATACTTAGAAAGATAAATAAAGGCAAAAAGCTTTAACATTAGATAGGGAGATCAACAGTTTCTTGCTAAAAGTAACACAAATTCGGCAGCTAAACAAATACGAAGACAAAAACTGAAATTTTCACTAACGGGACACAAATCTATAAGTCGGCGTGAGAATTCTTGAATAAAGACTGCATTAAAAAAAAAACCTGTATATTCTTTTTCTCTCTATGAAGGAGAAGAAAAAATATATATACATTTTCCTAAATCCGCCCCGAAGAGTGGCCAAACATCAGTTGTAAGATACATTTAAGTTGATTAAGGCAACAGACTTGCCTAAAGCGATATCAATAGCAAAAAAAAAAATAGTGAATATTGGAGAGAAAAACAAAATTAGCAACGGGCCTGTCAAGACGATATAATGACAGAAAATGTATATAATGGATACCTAAACAGGGATGATTTATAAAGTGCGCAAATGTAAATTTTAGGTATTTTGCCAGTGCTTGCAACATCGGCCTACAGTTTATCACTATAAATCAAATACATATTATTCATCATTACTTATTTTTTTGGGAGAAATTTATGGTTAATCTACATTGTGATTCAAATTTATCTTCCAGCCCAACTCCTGAGGAAAAGTTGCATAAAAATGAAAATGTCAGCCACGGTGAAAATGTAGCATTATTTGATTTGTTGCAGTATAGCAGATAATTAATAAATTCCAGTTATGAAAATGCTTAGAGGCAAGAAGGAAAGGCTATATATATATATATAAAAAGTGAGGTAAAGGGAGTGAGTCCTTAAATATATATTAAAAGAAAACAGCACTTTTGGTTGGCGCATTTTATTGGCGTGGATTGCTTGTTTATTAACATCACGCTATGTAGCAACATCAGGACTATTGGCGACGGATCTCGCAATTCTGAATCGCAGTCATACAACGAAAACTGAACTGTGTGTGGCAACTCCCTCTCCAATCTTCTAGACCAGTGATCCGCAACCCCCGGTCCGTGGATCAAATGGTGCCGGGCCGCCTAAAGAACATTAAACTGTTTCCATTTTATTTAAAGTGGTGCATTTCTCTCGGATTTGCGCAACTTTCCACGGAAGTCACTTTACATTCCTCGTTAAATCACTTTTATTCATTTTTGATGTAACTATTTAATTCTGAAGGCAAATTTAAATGTAACTAAATTAAAATTGTTAAATCAAAACAATCTAAAATATAAACAATCAACGTGGTCCTACCCTCAGCGGGCCGTGGTAAAATTATCAAACGTTGACCGGTCCGTAGCGATAATAAGGTTGCGGAGCACTGTTCTGGACTACACCAAAGTGAGAGCTTTGAATCATCACAGATTTAACGTGCACCAGCTCCTCGGCTCGGTGAGTCTTTGAGATCAAGAATCGAGCCCACGACTCGACAGAAACAACGCTAGCGACGAGTTCGAGACCATGACCATTTGGCTACTACAGAAAACATTTTATTGAGGGGCAAGGAATACATGGTCATGTTGCAGCCTGAGGTAACTAACAATAATCTAAAAGCGTTATCAGATACGAAATTGACATTTTAAATAAATATCTAAAGATATCATTAATTTATCAAAAGTAGTTCTCATTGCAATTAAAATTTTTAAAAACTTATCTAAAATTAACTATATTACTCATACATGAAAATATATTTACACGATGTTTGACCTCTTAGTGCCTTCCAACTGAGAATTATATTTATTAACAATTCAGTACACACTAATCATTCGTTAATTTTGAAAATACTGTCATTCAAACAAACTCGCCAAACATGCGATATCGAATCCAAGCAGTTATCCGAAAGTCATTTATTTTTTGTATCCTAACAATAGATGGGGTGGACATTTTCTTCCGAACAAGATGAATGCGTCACGAAGAGCTTAAGGGATTGTCCACACTAGCATTTAATTGGAAGGGACACAGTGAAAAATGACAACATCCCCATTAATGCCAGACAACACATTTACGCATACAAGGGGGAAAAAAAAGAGAAAAGCTTCTTATTTTCTTTCATTCAATGAAGAAAAAAGTCAAACATGCAGAAAGATCCCCTCTTCCTTTCACAAAGTATTGTCCCTCAAAGAAAATCGCCCCATACCTGTCATCAGTAAGAAGATAGCCCCCTGAACAACAGAAAACCCAACTCCATTACTGGAAACATACTTATAAAGGTAGGTAAATGGGGAAAAACTGGTCGCATGTTCACCAGCATTATAAAAAGTTTAACTATAAATGCTCTGCATGTATACATAATTAAATCGGTAATACTGACAGCTACAAATTAGTTTCCGGTTGTGATTACATCAAAATGCTATGAAAGAAAGCTAACGACTGAGCTGAAAACGAATGCATCTGCCGATGCAAAATAGCTCGCCAAAACCCTCCCTTAGTACTTCCGGTCAAAAGTGAAATAAAAAATTGTAAACAATTCCTTGAAGTTAGTTAACTGTTTTTACGCATCAAAAAACAAAAAAAAAGACTATAAGAAGTTATTTTTTAAGGACCAATTATTTCCTTAAAAATTCCTATTAATTAAATTTGAAAAAAAATTCTTTCTTGCACTTCGAGAGAGAAAATTAAAATTTTATGACAGATTTGCAAACTCGAAAACAAATTTATTTACAAAGAAAACTCAAACAGTCGTAATTATTTTTAATCTACGTATTGCATTAGCCGAGATAAAAAAAAATCGAATTCCTAGTTCTTCGGTATATAGATATGTTAACTTTTTTTAATAAAACAATACAATCCCACTTAAAAACAATTGATAGGCATTTTTCTTGAAAATTCTTAAATCTCATTCAGGTAAAAACAAAGACAAAAGGGAAAGTACTCTTTCAACATAATCGTTGTTTCGGCTTTTTCGCTTCACTTTCCATACGTGACACCCGAAATCTAGGAAACAACCGGGAGAGTAAAATTAGTCATCTATTTTGGAGAACACTTTTTTTGATGGAAGAAAAGGGCCAAGGACATTCTGGTACAAGACAGCAGCTGTAAAACGAGGAAAAGAGATTCGCAAATGTCTGATATTTCGACCTGTGCTTGGAAATACAGCGGCTGTTACAAGAGAATAGGATTAAGTATGTCGAGTATTGAGGTAGTTTGATCATTTTTTTTTTACCACAGACTTATCAGACACATAACTCATGGAGTTAGGATTTAATACTCAGGTCATACTGTTATTCAATAATTCCTACTATTAGATCACACTCTCCCTATCTACTATATATATATATATATATATTAGTTCAAATTTTCAATCGTTAATAAAACATTTTTTATTCATCCACTCAAGTTCAAATACAATTTTTTAAACTTGTAGTGGATAACACTTGATCTTAATACAGTTTTTTCAAATATAAATTCATTAATTAAATTTATATTAATGAATTAATAGTAACAAAAATAATAGCCCAACACCCTATATAGAAAGGAAAAACCGCTCGTTGTCTCCCTGTAGCTCAATGGATAGCGCGTTGGACTTCTAACCCATAGGTCGTGGGTTTGAATCCCACCTGGGATGGCCTAATTTCCGAGAATGTGACTTCTCTTCACTATTTTATTGGAATAATTAAGTTTAATTAATGAATAAATAGCAACATACATAAATAATAGTCCAACACAATATACTGAAAGGAAAATTACAAGGAAAATCGCTTTCTATTTCGTCACTTAATAGTGATTCTGTCATACGCGTATATACATATTTATATTACTTGTAATAAAAAGTAACTAAAATAAAATTTCTTTGCTGACCTAAGTAGGAATTAAAAGAATTTTTTTTAGTATACATTATTGTAAAGATAACCCCATCAGTAAAATAAGATTGACTTTGAATGCGTTTTAAAAGGGATACAGTCAATAGCCCTATAGAAAGATAGCTCTGTGCTGTGTGTGGACAGACTTCTAAAAAATAATTGTTATATTTTATAGAATCTAGATAGAAGACAAATACAAATAAATTCACAAACAAAGTAACGGAATGAAATATATGTGTTCAGTTCAAATTCAATCTCGGATATTTATCCTTAACAAAATTATGAAACTTTTTGAAAAACCTTATTGAAATATCATGCTTTTTAATTCCGGTTTTCTAGGATTCATTAATTCATTAAATAGTCACAAATAAACTACCGTTTCTCTAACCACTGCACAACACACAAATGAGAGAGAGAAAAATCACAAAAGAGAAAATGCGTAATGCTAACACAAACAACAAGAGTATTGTCACTCGGTATAAAAGATCTCAATTTATAGAAGACTAAAGAACAAAAAGGGAAAGGGAGTAAGTACCCAACACTTCTCTCTTTCTCATAAATGTCAATTCAGACATGCGGCAGAATTTATAGCGTGGGAGACAGTTTGAATATCAATTTATTTACCCTACGGTACATTTTACCTCACCTCCCCATCTCTAGGCATTGATTCACGCATGGCACATGATTTAACCCCCCAAGGGAAACATAACGCCAGCATGCGCATATTTTAATGCTTCAGCTAGGGAATGGATAATTGTCGGGATATCGGTGTAACCGCGCAAACGTAATACTTATTCTCCTCACAAGAGTGGTATTTTCCCATACAAAGTACAGTCGGGCCTCTATAGAACGAAGTCACTAAACCCCGAAAAAAAAGTTTGTTATATGGAGAATTCGTTATATAGAGGTTCATCCTTCAATTTTCTTTATAAACCACATAAAACAAATATTTTAAGCTCATAAACACTATATAATATAAAAGTAATTATTCACACTTTTTTCTAAATTATATATTTATTTTATATCTTACCAATAAAAAAAAAAGATAAAAGAAAGAAAGAAAAACTGTAAGGAAAGTTTCTTGGCGCCTTTATCTACTTCCTCAAGAATTACATTTTTTTCTTTGATGCTCAAGCTCTTTACGTTTTGACAATTTCGAGCTACAAGAAACGAAGTTACCAGTACGACGGATCCATGCTACAAATGAACGAAGACTAGTTCAAAGGCACAGGGACACGAGACAACTCCACTAAGGGTGGAAGGGGATATCAACGATGTTTTCAGTGAACTGGACAATGGGGGTTAAAGACTGGACTTATTGGATGAAACGCCCAGAATTCCATTGCTCTCGGCGAGTTAGGCACCTAATAAGGCCAGTTTCAAGATATATGACCACTATAAAATGTGTCAAGAGAAAACTTGAAATGTTCAGAAATACTTGAATAAGGAGAAAAAAAATTGAAACAAGAGAAAAAGTTCGCAAAATAGAAAATGCACTTCGCTATTGGGAGGTTAATTTACGAAGAAAAGCGTGAAATGTTCTTGGTTCCAGGAAAAGTTCGCTATATAGAAAAACTCACAATAGAGGTTCGACTGACTGTATATAGACATCAAATATTGAGATGACATTGAATTTGACAAAAGTGACAGGTGTAAATTATCTTGTTACTGGATACAGTGGAAAATGTTACCATTATAGCGATTCTAATGCATATGAATTTATCCAAGAAGAGCCAAGCTAAATTTACGAACCGATTTTTATAAGTGCGAACCCATACACCTCAAAAGCGTATCGTAACGCTAAAAATAATTCTGCTCAATTCTAAAATAAAATTATGACTGCAAAAGTTCAAAATTTAAGGTAAAAAAAAATCACAAGCACATTCAGTTAAACAATCTTATATGGAAACAAACATTCTTATATTAAAATGTATTGAACGAATATCTAAAACTAATAAAGAGTCCCTGCTCATATTATAATTATCGTTTGTGTTGAGCATCAAATGACGTAGTCGAGAAAATGAACATTCTGCTAGTTAAATATTATGGGTTTTAAGTATTACCTCAAAACAACTCGTCAATTTTTTTTTTCACAATTTAAGCCCCAGAGACAGAAACAAAACATTTTACATATATATCAGAGTATTACTAATACGCTGCATCAAATAACTGCTTCAAACACAACATTAATAACCATGATAAGGAGACTCAATAGAATAAAAATTTTCTGAGAAAAATGGCAATTACAATTTCCAAGACAGTCTCATTTAAAGTTAAAGGAACACTGATTGCCTACTTCAATCCCATACAGGAAAGGAAAAGGCCAATTTAACCAATAGTTCTCTTGGACTCGTCTCGTACGCAAAGACAAAATGAAATTTGTAAGCGAAATAACTAAACAAAAAGTTCTAAACTGAATATAAGCGCACGTGCAGGGACTAATAAAACGCTGCTTCCTTTCTCATAGCATTGTGCACTTCAATTATTACTAAAGGAGGATGAACTCTTTTTCCATCAAGGTTAACCGGGGAAAAAAACACAGACAAACTGATAGGTAAATGATTATAAAAGAAAAACCAAGAACACAAAATTCTGGCCTGAGGCGACTTCAAATGAAAGGAAACTTGGAACAAGCTTATCCGGCACATTTCACATACACAAACATTAATTCTGAATGAAAGATAATAAAATTTTATATCTAGTGAAGGTCAATGCGATTTTTTATATTCACAAGTTATTTTTTTTTTAAGATACCGTAATATACCTAATTTGGATAAACAGATAAAGAATGTGAGAAAGATACGGTTGGTCAAAACCACGGAACCATTTTAATCAGAACTCGATGCAATGTAGACAATTTGCGACAATTACTAAGATCTAACCGGCACTAGCAGATCTCGTTAGCTTTGTAGAATAAAAAACATTTAAAGCTGAAAGTAAATGTTTAAAACGCAAAATATTTGACAATAAACAGATAAAATCTTTTTTTAAAAAAATTTATACGATCATCACAAGGCATTTAAAAGGAACTAATACTAGATCATTAATTTACTTAATTGAAATACACTACGGGAAAGGAAACACAAATCACTTTTCAAATGAAACTCCCAAATAACATTTGACACGAGGAAATATTTTATTTCAGAAGGGAATGTCTTAAGCTCCTCCTTCAAATCTATTAATGATAGTACGAAATTCTGCATTATAGTACCACG
Source organism: Trichonephila clavipes (assembly GCA_019973935.1). NCBI lineage: Eukaryota > Metazoa > Arthropoda > Arachnida > Araneae > Nephilidae > Trichonephila > Trichonephila clavipes. The sequence continues at coordinate 308,582 of BMAU01015887.1, forward strand.
ATAGAAACGAAAGCATTATAGTACCACGATAGAAACGAAAGATGCTTTTTAAATTGTTATAAATAATTTCAACACTGCTAAATCAAAAAAAAAAGTTATATCACTGATTCAGTATAATTAAATTAAATCGGAAATCTTATCACTTAATTCTGAAGCATATTATGAAATAAAAAAATTATGAAATGCCGATGAAAAAATAAGCATCCATGAAACTCAAGCATGCATGAGGTTACCCACCATTTGACCTGACAGGATAATCCTAATAGTTTGCAAACGATGAAACCGTGTTTTAACAATTCCATTACTTTCAGTTTCTGCGCGAGGTATCACATAAATTTTCCCGAGTTTTATCTGTCCTGTGATGAAATACTTCGAAATCACAGCAACCAAAAAGAATTTCGAGTGGTTTTCAATTACCACACATGAGTGAGAACATATTCACCAACCTTCTAATATACGCAGGAATGTTTTATATCCATCACCATGAACGATTCCAATGGATGTAAGATGTTAGAAACTAGGATAATGGTAGGGTGTAAAAAGAGAGACGACCTTTACATTCGGCGCTTCTTTTTTACTTTAAAAGAGGTTCCATCACGAAAACCTCTGTACGTACAAGCAGCATTTACCCCCAAACACCCCTAAACAAGGCCTCTCGAAGTCCCTGCAATAGAAAAAGGACTACTTTTTAACGCCTTTTTGCCAAACGAGGAATTTTTAGATATAATTCATCTTATAAATTTCCCTTCCCCTTCTCTGTGTGTGTGTGTGCACACACAAATCCCTTTTAATTAAGTCTCAACTTGAAAGCATGTATTTCAATCACAGCTTTTTACACTTTTCGCGTTTCAAAACTCATTTTAAACTGTGTGACATGTTTTTAATAGTTTTCTGTAAGCAAATGAAATTGCACAATTCTACCACTTTTTAATGATACCAATCAAGAGGAGGGAAATGCATACAAATTTCGAACATTTTGCCAGGTATTTAAAAAAAAAACTACTTTTCTTGATACATCTTGGAAATATTTGTAATGATGCTTCCTTAAATGTGAAACTAAAAGACATTTTTTTTTCTGACTTATGTATGAATTACAAATATAGTTCAGGAAGCTTAAAGGAGAAAAGATAACTTGTACTTGGAAATTATTACCAAGTGGAACTTTAATCTATTGCAGCAGCTGCGAAACTAAAGCTTGTTATAGATTATTTAATGCAATATTAAATTAAAAAAGACATTTATGAAAAGATTTAGCACAACTTTAACACTTACAACCTGAATAATTTTTACAACGTAAGTGAAAATTCAAAACATTACAAATTCAACTCACACACACAATTATTATTATTTTTGGATTAACAGAAAACGATACATTTTCATACAAGAATGTCGAATTTGCTTTGCGCGTTCACAAAGATATTAAATATAGAAAGGAATTGATCAGTCTAATAATAAAAAAATGGACTCTAAATTGCAATGATGACTAAATGCTACAAATACGCGGGCTAATTATTTACAAATATACGGGCTAATAATTTACAAATATATTAGCTAACATTGCAATTGGCTCAAAAATTAAAACCTCGATGACAACTGGTGTTAGCAACTACTTCATTAACTTTTTAAAAAATACAACACACAAGGGTTCCACAGATTTAAAGTTCTACACAAAAAAAATAGAGGGGAAAAAAGATTAACACACATACGGTAATTTTTTTTTTCGAATTAACTTTCATGATCGAAGTACAAAATCTTATCTACAGCGATTGTGCCATTCTAACAAACAATATATTAATGAAACAAGATCTGCTTTTTAAAAAACAGAATTCACACTGACGTATACATGACTTTAATTTCTGTTAAACAGGACTAAGGAAAGAAAAAAAATCGCATAATTTCTTTTAAGCATCTACACGCTAAATATTACCTTTGACGAAAATCATACGCCCCATTGTTATTTTGGAAAAATTTATATGGATAAATAACCATAAATTAATCACTCCTAGATAAAATAATTTCGAACCATAGAATTAAAATGACAATTTCAGAAGGAAATATCCAAAAACACTCGTTCGTTATTAGTCACAAACATGCTGCAAAGATAATCTTATTTACTTCTTAAGTTCACAAAAATTTCACTTTGAATCTTCAAAAACCCATATAACTTTCACAATTTAAATCTCCCCCTCCGCAGTAGACTCGCTATTTCACTTTAAATCATTTTTTAAAAAATTCAAGGTCAATTAATGCACAAATAAGGATAGTTTTATACACATTTATAAAAGGGAAAGATCTACGCGATTCCAATTTCTTTTTGAAATAAAAACCTTAAATAGATCAGGAGATGGAGCTTATGTTATATAATTATATTCGAGAGTATCAGGTAAGAAAAAATATCACAAAGAACTCCGTGGATGATTGTACTTAGTTGGTCAAAATTATCATATTCTGCTTCTACTAGAATTTGATTTTTACAACAATCCTTCAGCCATGTTTCATCACAAAATTAGTTGTAGGCTTCTGGAGAATTAAAAAATAATAAAGACTGTCTGAAATGCATTAAAACACATTAAAAAGCGGTATCATCCGGGTACATATAGAATCTGTCATGCAAACAAACGAAAAAGAAATGTATTATATAAAGGCATCATTATGAAAACAGAAAGAACGGTTTTTGTGTTCTATGAAAGAACATTCTTTTCACACAGCAGCGAAGCGGATAGAGAAATGATAATTAAATATGAGAATGCACTTCTAAATGTGAATGGGAAAGAGCTCTCGTTACAATTGGACCGCGTACAGGATATCTACAGATCCCGAAAATCGCAAGCGAAATTAAGACTGAATTGAATCGAATAGCTGAATTCTAGTAGGGTGTATCGTAAACAAATGTTAGGAACGCTTATAAGTGGAGAGGAACTCAAAATCGTTTTCAAATTGTTGAAACAACCGGAGAAATGTTACACAAGTCAAATTTAACAAAATTATGTTTGAATAATAGATAGTACAAGTGGCGCAACGTACACCCCCCCAGGGGGCCCAAAGTCGATGTTATGGTTTTGCAATCATTTGTTAGATCCGGCTTGGAGCCCAAAACCTGACTTTGCAGAGGGAGGGAGCTAATATTCTCCGTAACGCCACTAGCTATTACAAGGGTGGCCAACAAGGTCCTTTAGGTTGGCCACCACTGAACTAGTAAATCAGGAAGTAAAACTAGCTGAAGTTATGAAAAAATAAAACGCATCTTTTTCTACAGGAGCAGCAGAAAATTTAGAAACCATTTTTGCAAAATGCAATAAAAACTATTACTTTTCAACGACACCCGAGTCAAGAAAGGCACTCCACTCTACAAATTTCCACACTATGCTACACGCGGACTTTGAGACTTAACAGATTTCCACACTATGCTACACGCGGACTTTGAGACTTAACAGATTTAACTTGCAAGGAGCCCTCTATACAACGGGTCTTTAGTGGTACCTGGTCACGAAGCCATGACTGGACGATACACGAAATGAAGACAGTAGCGCACACAGAAATTTTTCAAGGGGGAGGGGGGTCCGGGGTCGAAAGTTCACCATTCTAGTATCATGCTCTTTGTGATTTTGTTGATTTTCGGGAACAAAACGCAGTAAAAACTTATTGAATAAATAATTAGCATTAATTAATAAAATTAAACATTAATAACAAATACCTAGTTAAATTTTACGAACTATATACTTAGAATTATAATCAATTAGGAAAAAAAAATCAAGGGCTTTGGTGGGGGTCCGGACCCTCAGGACCCCCTTTGTGTGCGCCACTGAATGGAGATGTTATAGTTAATCACGCTTAAGTGGTCAGAAACATTTGTACAAATAAACAAACTTACATTTGTAAAAAAACTTTACACATATAGCAATAGTTCAGCCCAATTACTCTAGAAGCTTTCTCCAATAAATATTTAGCCTTATATTTAACGCCGAATTTTTTTTAAAAAAAAACTGCATGATTTATATACACATCGTTAAAAAAGAATAATACTCTTTCATATATATATACATAATTATTCTTACACGATTAATGCATTAAATAATTAATCATTCAATTCGCATAAAATAAATAAAAAACAATAACTCTCTAACACATTCACTTAAGTGATTACTCAAAACTAATGCGCAGAACGCACATGATGTTGCCTAACATTTCTTTCTTGACGGAACTGCGAGACTGTGATGAAATAAATCTGAACAGCAATTACATTCCCTTGCAACTTATAAGACAACGCCTATTTTAAGGCTGAAAGGGGAAGAATCTTCCATAAATTTCCAAACGATCTGAATTAATAAAAGGTACACTACAAGCCACGCCTTGTGGATACGTAATTTAACAAACGAAAAACGTTATCGAAAATTCTCCTCCCTTAAAAACTCGATGGCACCACTTGGTAACTCAAAGCTTCAATTTGAATCCCCTTGAAAACCCCACTTCCTCTCTGGCAATTGTGCTTACCTTACACCCTTCAATAGGACTGATGATTTCGGTATCTTTAAAGTGCTTTATCGATCCCACCAAATCCAATGAAAACCGGGGAACCGAGCCAGCATGGGTGGATGTGTGCTTATATGAGGATAGAAACGGTAAGTATCCTCGGGCAATGAAGGAAAACTGTCGGTGGAGAAGGGTTGCTGATTCATATCCATCGCCAACGTGGGTTTCGGTGAGTATATTGCACAGACTTGAAATGGCCACTTTCCAACACAAGTGCATTTTTACCCCAACTGAACTCCCCAGTGATACGTCTCAGAACATTTAAAATTCATACCGACTGTATACTATCATTGCTTTTACATGCGAGTTGAATTTAATATAAAAAATTCATCAACTCAGGTGAATTAATATTGCAAGAAACAATGGATAACAAAATTTTAAGGCTGTCGTCTTTGGCAAATGTTCGTAAGCATGTACTAAACGCGAAGCACACATATTTTCAGACATAAAGATGTCTCAGTTTTCATGAAAATTCGCAAAAATTTAATTCACACGCCTGTTTATAGTGTAGAGTTTTTAAAATTTCCAAGTATTCCACGAATAATGATTTTTTTCATTTTAACACATAAAGGAACATTTCATTTAGTATTATGGTTTAAGAGAAAAAAAAAAGGCCTAACATATTTTAAAACCATAAAAAATTGATCAACTCAGATAAAAACGAAGGGGAATGATAAAATATGCTGCTCTCTATACGATAGCGAAGCCTGAATATAAAATTAATATACTCCAATTTTTAATATTTGAAAAATATTCCACATTTGGGTCTTACTCCTTTACATTATGCGAAGATAGCCTTAAGCACCAAGATCATTGGTTTAATTTTGAAATAATCAATCGTGGATCTTCCTATTCAATTCTATAGGAATAACGTATCCACACGTCTTACGTTAACGAATTGTATTGAGAAAAACTAAACAGACTTTAGATTTGCAATGATTTCTGCGTTGTGGTTGCCGATGCCACCTAATCGGCAAAGCCCAGATCGAGGCCCATGAAATTCATTATGGCAAAGAGCTAAATTGTACGCCCGTCGTTATCCGTAGCTTTGAGCACCATACAGATGCTCAAACCACACACCATACAGGTTCACCCTAATTTTGAGGGAGAACAGGGACCTCCCACCAATCTCACGAGAATCTTGCGGCTCGACGGCTATTTAGAGTATCCTCATGCCGCAAAGGCACAAAACATTTACAAACATCCATCCCTTCTCCAGAATTCGAACCCAGGCCCTACGGCACAGCAGCCAGCGGATATCCTGCGCATCATACATTATAAGAGATCAATAATATTCCACCAATTGAAATTATTAACATTCTCAGCTAACTGAAATTATATCTATTTAGTTCGAATAGCATATATACATTTCTTAGTCAACTATAAGGAGTGGTAAATGATTTAAGTCTGAAATGTATACAAAGACAATAAATAACTATTTTTTCTATAAACTATTATTTTGATAGTAATATTTCAAATAGAATTTAATAGGTCTGCATGGAGTTTTTATCTGGAGAGAGAAAAAAATTCTTTAGTCAACAAATATGGATGAAATTGAAAATAATATAAACTTAAGAACGAAATATACCACAATAAACGTTAAATATACTAGATTTCAAAATAAATTTACTTATGAGAGAGTTCAAGAATATAGCATCATAGCTTCCATTCCAATTAGACACGTGCCTTCTATGAAACAGACTGTGGAGAAAATATTTTCCCTACATACGAAACATGGCATCTCGTGAATCCAAATCTGAGCAGCTTACCACTAGCGAATAACCGCCCTTGACCTCTATCTCGATGCGATGCACCTACTGTAACAGGGAAGGGCGAGATGAAATACTATTGATACAGATTTCTCTCTAGTTGTCTAACAGATTTCTGTGATTAGTTATCCTTCAGTTACGACATTGCAATTTTTTTTTCTTCAATAACATATGGATTAATATGTTTTGAATTGTGACATTAATGTTCAAACGATCGCCATCTGGTTCATTAATAATTAGAGACAAAAGGTTTCGTTGCCTGCTTTTTGTGACGCAATGCAGAGCTTTAATCGTTTCGATAACAGCTTATCTATTAGAAACATGAAAAAATACAAAGCTTTTTTCTCAAAAATAAAACATTCGATGAAGACGAAAAAGTACTTGGTATTATTGTACCGAGACTACGAAAAAGATCATAACTGACCGCATGCAAACAAAACCACACAATAAACAGTATCGTCGAACAAAATGACGTGGTGATAACTTTATAAAAAGGTTACTGAACCTTTGTCAGACGGTCAAGAAATACGAACAGCGGAATATTCTGCATAAACATTCAGTTTATACGTTTGTTTGCACATGCAATACAAATGCCCTCGGAAGAAAAAAAACACCAAATTATAGAGTTCAAGATAAGAGTCATCTGACAGGCATAATGCATAAATAGATAGGCAGTGTAAAATAAAAACATCAAAAGACGAATTCAGAAAAAATTTCAAATTCAAATTGCATGCTTGATTTAAAAGCTTAAAAGTTCACATGAAAACACCTGATTAAGTAATAAGTAATATTACAAGATTTACAACGCCTTACGGAATATGAAGGCATGCAAAGTATGTCTAGAAAGTAATGTCACCAGGTCGATTAAAAACACATTTATCGCCCAGATGTATAATGCACACTTTTAAAATAGCATTTTGCTACTTTCTTGCCAACGTGATTTCCAAGCTGGGAAGGTGTCCTGGAAGGCCTGTTCAGGAACTGATTTTGAAAACACGTTGTCAATTGTATTGAAATCATTTCCTTTCAGAATTCAAACGGAAAAACAAAAAGTCCGGTCTAGGTAAAATTTGGCCAGATAGCAGAGGTGATAAGAAAAGCGTTTAGGGCTGGTGCGCGTTGTGAAATTTTCAATCGCTGCTGAAATCTAGCCTGACGCGCCCGATCTTTGTTCCCAGATGTTTGAGCACTTCCACGTAAAATTTAGAGTTGATGTTTGTTCGTGAGGATAAAATTATGATGGACGATCCCTTGAAGTCAAAAAACACGATGAAAATGATCTTGAGATTTGATTTGCTCTTTCCAGACTTCTTTCAGCGAAGAGAGGATGAGGTGTGCAACTCGGCACATCTTCTCTATTCGAGGTCCACTATTCGTCGCCCTTGATAACAATGTCCAAAAAGCGTGGATCATTTTCACACGTTTCCGAAAATTATGGGCAAATTTCTCAAATTCAGTAACTTGAGCAGGAAGTGAAACAGTTCACCAAATTTCCTGTCCTTAACCTCCGAAAGCTCCCAGACAAATGAGTAAGCACTCATACGGCAGCCGAGTTAAACGAATGATAATCGACCAAAACTCGCCAGGAATTCAAAGATGCTCCTATAAGTAGATTATTCCATCCTGTAAAAGTAGACTCGTCATTTACTTCCAGTTATATATTTTAGATGATTAATGTATGTTCCAAAACACAGTGTTACATAATTTCTTAAAATATAAATAAAAGATATACATTAATCTAGTGACTCCCCCACGACCAATCTGGCGGTAGAAAACGCTGTATGTACAGTCATTCAATTTTTAATAGGTAGGCATATCTTGTACAAAACAAATAATTCAAACCCCTATATCACAGCATCTTTCCCATGAATAATTTTACTACAAAACGAGCAAATTGTTTAATTTTAAAAAATAGTAACAGATTAAGTTACCTTAAACATTTGAACATTTTATGCCGTATTCCAGGAAATCCTAACTCAATTTTCGTTAAACGTATGAATTATTATTCACGTAACACAACAATTAACCTTCGAAAGTTGTTTACGAAGGAACTTGGAAATAACAGTTGAAAAACACTAAATTTGCATTTTTTACTAATGTGTTTACAGAATACCACTATTTAGAGCAACTTGGGGTGTAACACACTTAAAAAGATATAAAAAGAGCATGCTGCCTTCTTAGACAATCAAAAAAGATTTCTAAGACCATGGAAAGGGTGAAGGCTAAACTTAAATTTTTGCTAAGAATTTAAAAATACATTCTCCGATATATTAGCGTCAATGAGCATGCAGTTTTTAAGACCCAAGGTTAAAACAAGGTTATACATATCAGTATGTTGAATAAAAGATGGAAACTAGTGCTTATTTTGAGTTGAGCTCCTCGGGAAAATACTCAGTGATCAATATTTAAATTCTTATCACGAATTACAATTACATTAACAATGCATTGATAATATAGATTATCAAAGTTACTGTTAGCTATTTCTAGAAAACGTCTACAACAGCCAATTGTTTCATTTTTCAAAATTCGTTTGATAAGATAACAAATATATACATTAGAAAGTCGTTTATCCGAATCAACTGGGACCGGACACCGTTCAGATACGCGATTGTTCGGATAACCGAAAGCGATCCATGCAGTATATGAAACCGGACACTATGTTGAAAATCATCACATGCGGGAAACGCGCTTGAAGAACGAACAAAATAGGTGCAAAATGTCGCAAATTTACCTTTATTATTGAAAATCACTTATTTTTCGCTATATCATTGTACACCTTCGTTTTTTCGCTGCAAGGTCTCCGAAAAAACTGGTTCGGATATTTGCCGCTCCAGATAATAAACGTTCGGATAAACGACGTTCTACTGTATACTGTAAAATCCGGCGTATAACGCGCACCTATACTTTCAAGCCGCATTTTTTAATTTTAAGGTATATTCGCCGTATAACGCGCACCCCTTTTTTTACGAAGAAATCTGAAATGTTAATATACTATGTTCTTGCGTATTGAAGACTTTATTCGAAGTATTTAACCCAGATTTATAAAAAAAATAGTATACTTCTAGAACTACAACTATTTTAGTTCATAAGGCCTGTCATTTCTTTTAAATAAATATTTCGATATGAGTAGAAGTTTTTTTTATGCTCATTTCTTTTGTTATTTTTAAGACTATCGTTTTTATACCCGACGTATAACGCGCACCCTTAAATTTTGATCTTATTTTTTGTGTTCAAAGTACGCGTTATACGCCGGATTTTACGGTATGCAATACTCTTAAATCACACGTACAAAAATATTTTTACAATTCATCTAATAATTCCAAATATGACCATTCTGTTCAACTAATCATCTATAGATGAAAGATATGTAGAAAATGATAGAGAAGGAGCTGCTTTACTGAAAATCCTTCGAATACATAAAAATATGTTTTAAAGAATTAAAAGCATACACATGCATATAATCAGACAAACAACAAATCAAAGGACTCTAAAGCATTAAATAGGACAAAAAAAATACCCCACACACACATTAAGCGTTATGAGGGTTAAATTTCCCACAGCCAAAAGAATCTTCCCCCTTTCACACTCGAGGTTCAAATTAATAATTTTACAATGATCTGCGGACAGCATCAATAAATTCACAACGATCCACGAGCCACATGACTGCCAAGAAAATTTTGTAGTCAGGAAACACACACACACACACACACACACATACATATATACATATACATATATATAAAGGGAGGCTTGTGTTTTACAAGACTACAGCTGAATCTAAGGGAAGAGATGGTGTTTAGATTATATATATATATATAATATATATATATATATATATCGGTTTCAAAAAAATTAAATGGAAGTCAAATTAAAGTACTTTTTCAAACCACCTGTTAAAAGATAACAGTCCACCTTTTTCAAAAACTTTTGAAGTTTTTATGCAGTCAGATTTTTTTATATTTAAAGTTATTTAAAATAGTGAAATTTTTGAAAAATTCGTCATTTTTAGAAAATTTTTATCTGAAATGGATATCAAACACATCAGTGAAATGATTTAAAAATAAAGAATAATAAACAAAAAAAATGGCATTTTTTACGACAAAAAGCAGACAAAGCATTTTTTTTTTAAATTACCTCAATTCCAAATTAAGGGTCACTAAAATGCCATAAATGCCACGGGTTGAAGACCCCTAATTTAAGGCAACAGACTTTATTTTTGATTTACGCATTCTGAAGCAACACGATGGCTATTGGCGACGGACCACGTAGTGCGAAACCACAGTCGAGTAACAAAGACAACATCCTAGTTGTGCCCTCTACCTCCTTCACCAAACTTCTATACCAAGCAATGGGAGGACTTCGAACCTCCACAGATTTAACGTGCATCAGCACAGGACTCGACAACGCTGGCTACGAGTTCGCGACTGCGACCACTCGACTGCCTCGGTCATTAATTAAGACCAACTTCATTAACTGTTAATAAATAACTGTTCACCGAAATAAAAAAGTTAGAAAAAGTTTCAAAGTGCTCTGCAGATAGCCGAACGATGTGCTGTAAGTACAATTTTCACTGAAGAACTATTTTTAAACTCCGAACACATTTGTTTGCACCAATAAAAAAAATAAATACTAAAGGCAGTCCACACAGTCACAAACATTAACACACTACGACCTTGAAAGTATGACGCAACATAATTTTTCTCCACCCACCCCTTCCAAAAACTAACAGAAAACGCCGTAAAAATAATACAGGCGTGCCTGAACAAAACAAACAAGAGGGAAAATACACCGAAGATTCTTATCTGATACCGTAAAGTTAACAGCAACCTCGAAGGGGAAGGCGATTGCTCTTTTAAGATATCGCGTGCAGGAAAACTCCCAGCTAATTTATAATTAGAACAAGAAAGAGCAACATTCGGTTTACGATAGTGTTTGCAAACAAGTCGATGAGGTTTTCTTGCAGTTACGGAGAATTTCAGTAACATTTATAAGTGTCATAAACAGATTCAATGAGACATCCCCGTAGGAAAATAGCCACTCACTATTAGATAAAGGAAGCATTTTTTTAATTGTCAGATAAAGATTTTAAACTACATTTCCTTTCCAGTTTGGCGCAAATTTTGTTTATATTGTTTTGCATTTTAATATATTTTACACTAATATTCCTAGGAATTATATTATAAAAGGTTCTTGATGAATAAAAGGATTAATTTCCATAACAAAGAAGGTAAAATACATATAAAGGGTTTTCCCATTTCTAGGAGTTTGTGATGAAAATAATCCCTATTATAGACAATTCGACTAATAAACTGCTTAATATATATATATAGAGAGAGAGAGAAACTGAACTATATCTCCCTGACCTCACTCACTAGATCAGGCGTCGGCAACCCTGGTACATGTGCCACATTCGGCACGCGGTACAGTTTTCAGCGGTACTCTACACCAGAGGTTGCCAAAGTGGTGGTGGGCAAGAAAATTTCGCTGGTCCCCAGAAAAATGTGGAATATACTCACTCATCACGTTAAGTTACGTTTCAAGATGCATTGATTGTGTTCTTGGATCACAATTTTTATTATAAATATATTTAACACTTAGAAAATCCCATTAGAGGCCCGCGGGATTTAAATTATGAATTTACTGGTCCGTGAGGTCCAAAAGTTTGACGATCGCTGCTCTACACAACTACAAATTTGTCAATATTTGAGTGGATGGAAATAGATAATTTTGAAATGGAGCTTATCGGAGTAACATCTGTGCAAAATTGTGGAAAGCAACATCTACGGAATTACGAAAAAATTTGAAAGATAATTCTAACGATAAATCGACACTAATTTATTGTAAGCCATTGATAAAGAGATTTAATTTTTTGAAGAAAATTGCATGTAGTAAATTACGCTTTTAGTTCTACATTTCTACGTTAACAAATCTTTTCTCTCTCAAACAAAAAGACTTAAGAGTCTGCACAAAGTAGTTTAACAGCTGAATGTTCAGTCAAATTATACCCCTTATATTGCAATATGAAGTACAGTGGTGCAGGGGCAATATTATTATGTTTAAGCGATACATAATACATAATTATATACAATTTTAACTTTTTATTTATACTGAAAGAATAGTTGTTATTAAATACCTAAAAATGATGCAAAATTAATACAATAAAACTATTAATCTCTATATTCTTGATCTCTATTCCCTAACTCCAAATGCATTAACGCAGGAATCTGTTTCAAATATTTCCTACAGTGTGGCACTATGAATCATACCGATAGACTGGTTTGGCACACCACAACCGTAAGGTTGCCGACCCCTGCACTAGATTGACAATTCATCCGAATTCACAAACCGAAAGAAAAAAAATACTTTGAACATTACTTATATATATAATTTATGACACTAAACTTCTGCAAAGCTTAAAAGAGTGAAGTATTATTTCATGTAACCAACATCCAAGTAACTTTCCATGTGCAAGGTCAATCTACTTTTAAGGTCATTTTCTTTAATAAAAAAAAAATTGCACACTAGGGCAGTGAAAAAAGGTCTCTTCTAGCTGAAGAGCAAAGGAAAAAGTTGTCATTTGTTCATTGACTTCCACTTTATACAATCTTGTCAACTCAATTTCCTTTATTTCGTTATTTTATCAACTGCTCGAGTTCTTAGTTTTTCGTCAAGCGATCATAAAGCGCTCGAAATCGTTTGGGAGGAATCTCGTTACCAATCGTTTTCTCGTAAATGTACTTATCCAATGTACAAATTCAATCACAGATTCTTTGGGTCTAGCGGCGAATAGCGAACGCTTAAAGAAATGTTTGGAATCAAAACAGAAACTGCAGTATAAAAGAAATCGAGAAACATTTTATTGCTTGATGGTTCAACCTCACTGTTATAACACCTTTTTAATATATTGGTGCTATTTCCGATAATATTTATATGAAATGACAGTCATTAATTTTTAATTTATATTTTCAAAGACATGTTTTAAGGGTGAGTGAAATAAACACAAAAATGCTTGTAATAGAAATAAATCAATATAAAACACTTCCTAAAACTTTTGAGATCTTTCAAAGAAATTTTTTAAAATTTTCCTATATATATCATAAAGCATTATCTTCGTATTGGGAGGGAGGTTAATCTATGTGTTTAACTTTCGATTATTCGATAACGAGCAGTTCAAAAGATAAAAAAAAAATGCTAGAACTTGACCTAATAAATGTAATGCACCGTTATCAAAAGATACAAAACAGTTTAAGGAGCAAAAATTGTAGGTTATACTCTGAGAACGCATAACAAATACACAAGACAAGAGTAAATTTCGATGTATTGATAATAAGATATTACATGCTACACACACAATACATTTTTTTAAAAACCGATTGCACATTTAAGAACAATATATAGATAATTAGAAGCATCCAGTATATTTCATTTATTGTTCGAAATAAGCACTGCATACATACATAATAGATCTGAATAGAAATGGATATTGTTAATAATGAGTAAGAGATAGTCTCAAACGCTTTATCGCTTATTCGAGATATACACGAATAGAAATTATGCCACACTCTACGACAATACCAGAACAAAAGAGCACACTTTACAATAAACTTTTATGAAGATATTTTCTATCGACTACTGCACTTGATATAGCAGTGATTGGAACACATTATCTGATCATTTTTTTTTTACCTCAACTGTTCGCGCGCGAATAGGAAGATGTTTTTTATACTCTAACATAAGATAGTTAAATTAAGATATTTTTCGATAAAATTAAACAAGTTAAAAACTTATTTGAGAATTAAAACGAGAGTTCACGATCATTTTCACCTGGCCATTGCTGTTACAGACGCGGACGTCGAAGTTATCTCTTTTAAGTGACTCCCTCCCCCTTTCGTTGACTGTAATACAACCAAAGGATAATTTCTCTAAGTCATTAATTATATACGTATCAAAGCAGCATTGAAATAGTGATAATATATTGGTATATAAGGTTTAAATTATCCCTCATTTTTTTACATAAAACTGTATATTATAATTTCAAAATTCTTACAGCCTTGAATGGCAATGCTGGCAAAACGAAAAATTAACACACCCACTGAATACATTATGGCAATATCATAGCATGAATACAAGAGAATAAGCAAATATTAAATATAGGTATCATCAAAATAAATATTCATTATTTTTTTAATTTTGACGACAACCAGGAAGTAGGATTTTATTTAAATTATTTAGCAGGCTGTACGTTTCCCCACCACCACCACTAAAATACAATTGTCTGCTGAAGTTTGTATGAACTGATTCAAACCAGCCATATATCAGTTTAAAAAAAAATTCCTATACGGCCTCGTTACCAATAACAATGGAATGAACATCACATATTCGCTACCAATAGAATCATTAATATCAATTTATAAGTAAAATGACGTAAAACTTAGTAAACAACGTAAATTAAACAGGGAAACTTAACTATCAACTTTACTTTTCTTTCGGTGAAGCTAGTCCAAGGAGAACCCGATCACGATCTCCGACGGAATTTGTGTTATAGAATTTCCCAGAAAGAGAATGGCGAAATAATTATGACAAACAGCGCTTGATTCACAACAAATCTTTCAAAAAATTATTCAATCCAAATTAAGAGGGAATAGAGAAAAGGTATAAATCGAGGAAAGACATTTAAGAAATATATACCTCTAAATACTAGTTATAATAAACGCTAACAGTTCAAAAACATGCCACCTATTAATAAATAATTTTTAAAAAAACACAAAATAAAAGTTTTTATAAACTACATTATAGATAATAAACTAGTAATTATAACCTTAGATACAGGTTAATTTCAAATAGAACGCTTAAAGAAAATCTAAATTCAATTGTCGCCACGAGAAAAATAACTCAAGGGATTTTCTTTAACACAAACTTTCTTGAAATAGCTTCCTTAAGTTCATGTATAATGGATAATCCTAGCATTGATACAGCGCGTAATTTGAGAATGAAGTAAAGAAAGAAAGAGGAGGGGGACGCACACAAACACACAAAAAGACAATAGGCAACCAGAATATATTAGGAAGTTTTCACTCCACATTCAAGAATCATAACTATTATTTTTGAGCTACAGCAAAGGAAGCTGCTGTCTACAAACAAAAGAATGCTCAAATAAAAGCAAAATATCCATAAGAATGAGAGCTAACCATGGCACTGTTGGAGAAATAGCAATAAATATACAAAGGAAATAAGCAACAAGTCATAAATATCTTCCATGTCCTCAGTAAAGCATGCGGAAGCAAATGTTTTACGGGGGTATACTCGACGTTTCTTTTATTTATTTTTATCAAACTTTTTTTGTGACGCATTTTTTAGCAATATCTTACACTATAAGCATGCAAGTTAACACGCTTATTTTAACACAATTCTTTTAACAACTACAATTTGCAAACATTCTCATGGATACCTGGCATTGAAATTAAGTTTCTTCAAGAAATACCAAAATGTTAAAAGAAAAAAAAGTTTTCAATTTCTACTATTAGTTTACACTCTCCCTATATATATGGATGGCATTTGATGCTAATATAGTTTTTTGAAATATTAACTCATTAATTAAATTTATTTAATAAATAAAAAGAAACAAACAAAAATAATAGTCCAACGCCAAATATAAAAAGGGAAATCGTTCGTTGTGTCCCTGTAACGCAATGGATAGCGCGCGCGTGTTGGACTTCTAATCCAAAGGTTGTGGGTTCGAATCCCACCTGGGATGTGGCCTAATTCCTCAGGATGTGATTTATTTTTACTGTACTATTTTATTGGAATAGTTAAATTTAATTATTGAATAAATAGTAAAAAAACAAAAATAGTCCAACATCCTATATAGAAAGGAAATTGGAAAAGTGCAAGGAAAATCGCTTTCTATTTTAGAACTTAATATTGTGATTCTGTCATATGTATAAACATATTTAAATTAATTGTAATTATTTAATAAAAAGTAACTAAAATAAAATTTCTTATATTACTTGTAAATACAAAAAACGCAAAAACGACGTTTCAATGACTATAACTACGTCTAAGATTTATTCACCATCAATAATCGAAGAAAAGAAATTTATGAATATTTATGAAATGCATTAAATGAAATCATAACAAGAAATCTTCCTAGATAAATAAAAAAAATTAAATTCCTGTTCTCTTTAAAAAAAATTCAAAAGGAACCAAAAAGGTTAAAAGGATTCTACTTGAATGAACACGTTTATGTCGCAGCACAACGGCATAGCTAGGAACGTGAACAGAACAGATTCTTCGAAGCCATTGCTCTTAGAAATTACACGAATATGCAAGCAATTTGTCATGCAAATGTGATGAAACCTTATTTTCGGCCAGTTAACTCACTAAATGTTTCACACAAATTGATCAATTTTTCTTCTTCCACCTGCCTACTGCGCTAATGATTGGTGTAAAGGAAGCAGATAAAATTTGTTCAGAAAGAAAAAAAAGGTTCTACAGAAGAAAATTAATGCCGGCAAGAGGGAAAGAAACGTAATTATCGGTTGCAACCAATGGGGGGGGCATGGACGCATATAAATTTTAAAAAGCTTGTCATTTTTGTACATGAGTCATCCTAATGTCAAGGAGGGGAGAAACAGTGATATGTTAACGATACAATACAATATCATAAGAATTAAATTTTACAATTAACAAAATGAATTCTTTAAACAAATAATTAACAATTGAGTGGCAACAAACGATTCATTTACATATGGACTTCAAACATTAAACATTGCAAAAAATGTCAAATGAAAATTTTTAATTTTTACTAACAGAATACATAGATGCAAAATTATATTGCGTGTAAAATCTCTTTTAAAATTAAAATTTCTTAAGTATTAAGAAGTCGGTCCCTTTTACACTACATATTTAAGGTTTGAATTTTAATCGAATGATTTAATTTTAAAGTAAATGTTAGAAAATCTGAAAGAGATTACGAAATTCATACAACGTATTGAATAACTAGAAGATCTAGGGAAGCATTTACGTTTTACGTTATGCATGAAATTTTCTAAAATAGCTCTAATTACAAACAATAAATGAATTTATAAAGCCGCATATATAAATATTAATAGAATGATTTAAAAAACATAACATTTTTTAAATAAAAAAAAATACTAAAATTAGGTAGCGTCTAAAGAGTATGATACATTTTTATAATTCCTATAAATTTTTATATGCCAAAGGCTATTATTTTAGAGAATATCATGCACAACTAAAACTTATTTTATATTTCTTACACAAATGTTCTTATTGTCATGCGCTTATAATATTTGAAAAATTATGATTATATTTTAAACATTTTACATTTCCTTGAAACCTCATTCCTTTATTAAAAATATATATATAAAAAAGAAACGAATTATTTAGCTTTAGCCTCAAAAGAATTCTATCTAGTACAAAATTGTTTGTATTTTCAGCTCTCAAGACAAAATTACACAATGAGCACGAAGAAATTTTTAATCAAAAATATTTCAACAGTATTTTTTAGTTAATATAATCTGAGGTAAAAAAAATCGTTCCGCAAGCAATTCTTTCCTAACATATAATCACAGTATAAAAAAATTGAGACAATTCCCATTTCATCTAGATGGAATGTTTAGTGAGGAGTAAATAGTAGAAAAATAAAGAGAAATCATACAACTGAACACCTGCTGTTGGAGGTAGGGGGAACGGAATAAAGGTGGACGCTTTGCTGTAAGAAAAGATCATTTAATACCTCACGAAAACCAATCCATTTTTATCGCTAGAAGCAATCTGATTTCCTCTTCCACTCAAACAAAAGACGGAATCCCCCTTTCGCACAACAAATCATTACCGAAAACAAAAAGGTGAATGAAAAAATGGTAAGGACGTTTTTCTTTCAAGGGAAAATTAGTTATATTGTTTTATAATCCTCTCAGAAAATATTGGGCAAAACACTAGAACTCAGTAGCTTTTTCTGTCGTTGCTGGTTAGACAAACAGTAAAATATTCGATTGCTGCGAAAGAAAAATTTTAAATAAAGCTTTTAATAATTAAGCATAAATCTTTTTCCTAAAAAAAATTACAAAAGATAATTCTCCCATTTCAAAAATGTTAGTAAACACTTCTCATTGGTTTAAAAACAAAATGCGTACGTTTTACCTGAAGTAATAAATAGTAATCTCTTTCAGGTCCAAAAACTTTTAATGAAAGATCAATAAAAAAAAAACTAGTTTCAAAGTATGGATTATAATATCGTTTTTAAAACATCCTTCCTAAGACAATACAACGGTTTTCTAGTTTTTATCTGTAATATTCAACAGAATTCAGTGTGATAAGGAGTTAAACTGATATACATGATAACAGAGAGAGAAAGAGAAATAGTTCAAAACTACATATCAAAAGTTATGCTTTCAAGCAATTTTTTTTAAATCGATATAAGTGTTTATAATGTATTAATGTAAAATCATCATAACAAATAATGTAAAATTATCAAGCTTTATTTTAATATTCCATTAAATAAAATACTAAAGCTTCACGGCAATTTCAACGTAATACAGTATCTTTTTTACGTTCTATAATTGTGATTTTGATAGATGCATTAAAGTTAATTAAGATTAAAAGGAAAAAAAAACATCCATTTTCTTCAAAAACCATTAATCTAAGTTCTTAGAAAAATATTTATTGAAAATACTTTGAAGTAATAAGTTTTTTTTTCATTAAGTATATTTAAACTTAAAACAAAGAAACTCAGAAGGAGGAGGGTCAAATTTGAAGGAGAGAAACCGCTTAACAGGTACTTATTTAATTAAATATTCATTCTCGGCATTCGGCGACGACAAGCAGAACCGAAAGGGGTGAGTAAAATTTGATTCGACTTCGATTTTCATTTCTACATCCAGCAGTGAAAAAGCATTCAACTATACACAACCTTTTTTTCAAACCAACAAGGTAATTAAAATCGAAGCCCCCCTTCCGAAGCCGATTCAGTCAATAAATTTCAAAAACCCTCCCCACGGTGAATTTTATTCCAATTTCATTAATTAAATTTAAACAAGAAGCTCGTATTCAACGCTAACAAAAAAAAATATGCACGACAAAAGAGCTTTAAAAATGAGTCACACACATGACAGGACGTCCCTAGCGCAGGATCCCAAATCTGTCCAATCGATCACCCACACCCAATAAGTCGCCAAAGAGCGATCAGCTGCCAAAGATAGGATCTCGACAAAAATCAAAATATAACAAAAGACTTGGAAAATTCAACGTCCGCCATGCTACGTTCGCGGCTTTGCACGTAGGCCATTGAAGGTAGGGTGGGTAGAAAGGAGACAAAAGAGAGAGACTTTTTTTTTTTTTTATATTATTCGATAAAAAAAAAGTTCGTCTTCTGAGTCAGCTGATTGGTTGGGACGGTGAGCAGATGGTCGAGCAAAGGAATGACGCAGCCGCACTTTGCTAGAATCAAAACCGCCACGTGAATTTCGGAAGTTGAAAAGATACAAGAAGCCAGGTGCGGCTGTTTAATACCTAACTAAAAAATGAGAAAGAAATCCTGTGCTCTGAATGCAGTGAAAATAACTGTAGCATATAACAAAAGTGGCCGATACAGGTGATTTTAATATGAAAACTTTTTACTTGCATATAAGTACACCATTTTGTTCCTGATTTTTATATTATATATACAGAGATTTAAATGAAATAAAATTTCTGAGAATTTCGAGTAAATGTATATATGTAGCGTACGCAGAGTGGTTAATATTATTTGCTGAATTCAGTTTCCATTATGAATTTGTGTATGTAAATGCCGTTGACAGACTGGAATAGGTTAGTTGCGATTTTGATGAACATCTATTTGATGTAGGACATTTCAAACACCAAACAAAAATGAGCAGCACAACACAAAAACAAAATACCAAGCTGCAGCAGATTACATTACGACGACAAGAGAGACAGGATGGATTTTCCAGAAAAGTTTCCAAGGATTTTGAAGTCGCAAGCCGCGTGATTTTCGTGGACGGAGCTTGCTCTATTGATTGAAAGATATCGTAAAATAGAATAACACACACACACACGTAAGCTTACTTTAAAAACGCAGAGCTATTAATTTATAAGAGGTATAGTAACAATTATTTCGGCTAGGTGGGTAGCTAATTAATTACGTGAGACCTGAAGGGCAAGTGGGACCATTACGAATTAAAAGTTACTTAGATGAAATTAAAAGGTAATTATAACACACGCATAATTTTAGGCAATGAGTCTACACTTTTCAAATAAATCTAATAAAATTTGAATAAATATAAAGCAAAAGAAAATCTTAATTTTACAGGTAACAGAAAGAAAAATGATTTTTTGACGTGCAACTAAAAATGCTTTGAAAAATATGATAAAGAAATGAATTTTTTTTTAAAAAAAATTTGATACTAGCAGTATTTTTTTGAAAATTAATATTTAGACATGGTAATTGCAAAATAATTTTACTATGGTTGATTGTTTTCGAAGAGATAACGAAAAAAATCGTACGCTTAATTTAAAATTAGTTCCACAATGTATATAACAGATTAAAACATACCAGGCAGGATGCATAGAGTAATAGTAATTATGAGAAACAAACTTCAAAATTTAAATATATGCCAGCTTTTAATACATATATTTTAATACACAATTTATTAAAAATTCCGCTCAAGATAGATTTTACAGCGAAAAAAAATGCTACTATAATTTTTACAACAGTAATACCGATTGTTTCTGCACATTTATTTTTAACAGGCCTCTCATCGTAATTTTAACATGTAAACTAATGTATAAAACAAATACTGTAGCGGTGGAAAATCTCTAAAAAACTGAACAAATTAAAATCTTAGCGTTGAGCGAAAAATCTCAAGAATATTTGTCAAAATACCAACCTTCGATCTGTATTTTCTCTTGTTCAAAGGCTATTTCTAAATCCAGAATAAGTAACTAATGTTAAATAGATTCTTCTCGCTACTCTTCTAAATTTCCGTTTCCAAAACTATGCAAAAACACGTTAAAAAGCGAAAAATCAAACAAAATCCATTTAAGCTAATACCAACCACAGATTCGTATTTTTTTCTGTCCAAGAAGATTCGAAAAGCGCGTACTATAACATCCTCTATTCATCGCACTTCCCTACATGAACAGGTGGTCCAAAAAGGAGCCCCCAAACGAAAAGTCTTATTGGGTATTTCCCCCTCTTACACTGCTGTCGAGCCTCCCCCTAAAGCACAACGTTTAAGATAGACCCCTAAGAGAAACATCGAAGCAGGCAAGTTGACTACAGTAAGCCAAGTATCCCCATACCTGTAATACGAACATCGTGATTCATTATCGTGGGGCCTCCATTAGGTTGTAAAAATAACAGTGCTCACATTTTCCTGAAGAACTTTAAGCTATAATCGAGTAAGCAGGTAACTTTACAGAAAGATCGCTGCGCTTAAAAACAATTCGAGACTAGCGAGTAGAAGATAATAGAATAATTTGAACTAGTTAAGTCAAGTTTATTAGTTTGAATTTATGCAGGTACGCGTTTTATATTCCTTACGAAATGCATGAAAATAATAAATCATGTATAAGAAAAGATATAAAATAAGAAAAAGTTGTTTCCAAATTCAGGACAGTAATTAGGTTTTGTGAAATGCAGGTGACATTCGAGGGAACATTGTAGAAGATTAAGATTAAAATGAGATAGTGTTTGAAATAAACATAAAAATTGATATTTTATTTAAGAATAAAGAAAGATCGAAATACCTGAAGAAATATGCAGTGATTGTTTTATTGTCGAATTTTTCTCTTTAAAGGGCAATTCAGTGAATTTTCGAAAAAGTAATCAATATATTCTAAAAACTTGTTATCTTGGACGTATAAATGATTAAAAAAAATTAAATTAAAAGAACCTAGTTACGAAAGTTAATATACTTCATTTTGTATACTATTTGCTGAAAATACACATTCCACAAAAGAAGCAGTTTTATAATTCATAAGAGCTCAAATTTCAGACAAATAAGGCAATTTCGTAGAATCTGACGCAAAATAAACCAAATTAACATATCTATTATGCATATCTATTCAGATCAGTAGCGCACACAGATTTTTCAGGGTGGGGGGGGGTCCGGGGTCGAAAGTTCACCATTCTTGTATCATGCTCCTTTTGATTTTGTCGATTTTCGGGAACAAAACACAGTAAAAAACTAATTTTTGAATAAATAATTAGCATTAATTAATAAAATTAATCATTAATAACAAGTAATTAAATTTTACGTACTATAGACTTAGAATTATAATCAATCGGAAAAAAATCAAGGGCTTTGGGGGTCCGGACCCCTGTGTGCGCCACTGATTCAGATATGCATACATATGCTCAGATAAGCATATGACTATTGATTAAAACATCTATTCAGATACTCAAATTTAAATCAAAAATTAGAATTTAAATGGAAATAGTGGATGCTCACATTTTAATAAGATCTGAATAGTTCTACTTTCCCAAGAAAAAAAAATAGAATGCTTTTTAAAGTGTCAACTTGATTTTACGCAAACAATACTTTTATTTTGTGTGAAACAGCTATATAGGTAATTTACAAACGTCAAAGACAAATGAAAATAGGAAAAAGCATATCACTTAATGAGAATTATGATGGATTTGACACAGACCCCCCGACGTATAAAGTTGAATTACAAAAAAAATAGCAAAATTATACTTAATACTTTCAATATATTATTGTTCATAATTAGAAATGAACGAAATTTATAAAAAAAATTGAAATAAAACTATAATACAACAATTTTGTTAAGAGAAACTATTGAGTTTATATTTCATTATTTCCAAAGATAAAAAAAAATCCATGCTTTCAAAAGTTTTCTCCCACTGAAAATTAAGCGTTGATTCTCCGAAGTTGCAAGAGCGATTTCCACAAAATTAATGTTTGGATATTCTTAAAAATACTCTTTCCAATATTTATAGCACACAAACGACAAAAATTGCTAGTTAAGTTTAAGTTAAGCTTTCAAACATTAGTTGGTAAAATTATGCTTGCATTTAACACGAAATAGAGCCAAAAATATAACTAACGTAAAGAATTACATTTTAGAATCATTATATTAATTTAGTCAGCCTCAAAATTTGTTTTTCTGTCATTGAATTTCGACACAAAAACAGGGAAAAACTTAACACCAGTACGCGTCACATTCAATCACGTCCAAGGTCAGACATAATTCACGAAAGATCCGTGTCGTACCCTCAAATCCTGATCCCACCTTCTGTCATTTCCCTAGAGTGACCAAAACAATGGTAGCACGCGTTTCTGTTTTGAAGCCATCATCTGGTAGCACAGAATAGCAAGCCTGTGACCTTGACACAAAATATCGATCTCGGGAGTAGATGTGTGCGTGAAAAGCAGCTACAAATACACATTGGGAGCAGGAACCTCGTGGAGTAATCAATGGACTAGGGTGGAGTGTAAAAAAGGAAAGGGATAAAACGGCGGGAGAGAATAAAGCAGCTGGCACAGAGATTCTCTTTTCGACTCATCTGCAATTTAATCACTGTGTGGCGCTAATTTCTTCCGGAAGACGATGAATTATATTAATCTAATTAAAATGGTAAATATTTTTTTACTGGAGCAAATGGTATTTTGACTACACAATACGAATAAAAAAAGTTTATGTATGATAGTTGAGAGAAATACGTTATATAATTAGGATGGTAATTAAACCCCTTAATTGCGATTAAAAGTTAAGCGATTCCCTCCCCAGTGCAACCGTTTTTCACATAGGTGCACGTATGCGGTATATTGGGGGGAAAGAAAATGCACAAATAAGCAAATTCTTCTCTGAAATATGTAAATCCTTCCCAAATACTGCCAAGGTCATTTTATTGCATTCCTAAGTCTTTCGAATACTTTTGCTGACAGCAGCGCAAAAAAAAAAATCATGTTTCGGAAAGACTTGTATACGTCCGGGCACTTAAAGCACCGGTTGAGTGATACGGATATATACGTCGCTGGCAGTTAAGGGGTTAAAGCTAAAAAATACCACTTAAGAGTCCAATGTGTAAGATGCACTTATTGTATATTCGATAAGATGCATCGAATATTCATATCAGTGGCACACAGGAATTTTTCAAGGGGGGGTCGAATGTACCATTTTTGTGTCATACCCCAATATGCCGCTAAACAGTAAAAAATAAACCATCGAGCAAATAATTAGCATTAATTAAAATAAATTTTTATTGGAAATACTTAAATTACCACAAAGCACAAAAAATTTTATGTATTTACTTTTCTTATAATTCAAAAATAAAAGTAACAAAGAGAAAATTTATCATTATAGAAGCACTGAGTCATTAAAGAAAAGCCTCACTTTCTGGAATTACAAACTAAAAACATGATGGGGGTAACAAAAGGTGTTTTATGTTAGCATGCAATTCGGTTTTGAAAGGGAAGAAAAAAAAGAAATTGTTACCTTTGTTTGGAATTATTTTACGTACTATATCAATAGGATTATAATCAATGGGGGGATGAAGGGCGACGGGCGAAAGAGGGGTCGGGACCCCCTGGACCCTCATCGAGTGCGCCATTGAATGATTGCATATACGCAAAAACTCATCCGTCTAAATTTCAAAAATAACCTCTAGGATTTCGTTATGAACATTAATGAAGAACTTTTCTGAAGATCCGAGAAAATTACAAAGAGTTGTCGAACAACGCACTGCATTATTGACACTGTTAACGAAGATTTTCGAGAATTTACAAACAGGTTCATGAAGGATATATCAATACGCTAAATTCACAATGGGTTTCACTGAACTAAGAAAATGAATATTTTAAATGAATTATATATAATATATATATATAATATATATACACACAGAGTGTTTTTTTTTTCAGGTATAGAAGTTTCAGTTGGCATTACTTTCCAAGATGGCGACCGATTTAACAGCTGTCGAGTGATTTATTCTCAGTTTGGTTTGACAATTCATTATGAATAGACTCACGCCTGAACAACGCTTTCAAATTGTGCAATTTTATTTCGAAAATAATGGTCTATTTTCATAAGCGAATTTTGTTTAGCGATGAAGCGCACTTCTGGTTGAATGGCTACTTCAACAAACAAAACTGCCGCATTTGGAGTGAAGCTAATCCACAAGTGTACGTCGAAACACCGTTACATCCAGAAAAACTGACTGGTGCGCTTTATGGGCTAGTGGAATCCTTCTTCAAAAACGATGAAGGCCACAACGTTACAGTTAATGGTGATCGGTATAGAGCCATGATTACTAACTTTTTCATTCCTGAATTGAACAATCATGATGTCCAGGAGCTGTGGTTCCAACAAGATGGCGCAACATGTCACACAGCTCGTGCCACAATCGATTTATTGAAAGACACGTTTGGTGACCGCCTAATTTCACGTTTTGGACCTATGAATTGGCCTCCAAGATCTTGTGATTTAACACCGCTAGACTATTTTTGTGGGGCTATGTAAAGTCATTGGTCTATGCGCATAAGCCACAAACGCTTGACCATTTGGAAGACAACATTCGCCGTGTTATTGCCGATATACGGCCACAAATGTTGGAAAAAGTCATCGAAAATTGGACGTCCAGATTGGACTACATCCGAGCCAGCCGTGGCAGTCCTATGCCAGAAATCATATTTAAAATGTAATGCCACAAGATTATCTTTCGAATAAAAAAAAATTCATGTCAATCGAATAATACATCGTTGTTTTATTGCAATTTAAAGTTCTATACCTGTCAAAAAAACACCCTATATACTATATTAGATAATGTAATAAAATTGAATTTCTTCACATAATTAGCAGATTAAGAGAGTAAATCTTTTGCTCATAAATGCAAACTTAGCCGTATTTTTTTATATTACAAACACTAGAGTGAGAAAATTTGCTATTTCAAAAAATTAGCAGTAAAAATTATTAAAGACGTATATCAATATCAAAAGTTTCGTAAAATAGCACATTTTAATACAACATGAATTGCCATAGCAAGTAGATAAAAAAAAAATCAAAATTATGAATTAATTTTAGGGTTTTCTTAACTGAAGATAGGCAATTGAGAGAATGAACTTTTGCATATACGACAGCACACTGTTTCAGATTAATTCAATGTCATAAAACGAAATAGTCCAACTTTTTAAAGCCTACTACAGAAAATCATTAACAAAAAAATATCAAAATGCATCAATTTTGAAAATGGACCGTACTAGAGGAGAAAAAAGCTATACATACCAGAGAAAAATTACGATTTAACAGACATAAAATATCCGAAGGAATTTTTTATAATATTCCAAATCCAAAATCACAAAAAGACTTCCAGTTTCAACACCAGGCGATGGACTTAATCAAATTGCATCACTGCATTTCCTTTCAGATGTCCAGCTGTAGCTCTCCTCTACACCGCTACTATCAGGTGAAGTCAAAAATAACTATTGAATGAGCCGAGACAGCTGAAAATGCTCGTAACATAAAAATGCAGTGACGCAATTAATGGGAATCGTATGGGTTTTTTTTTTAAGGACTTCTCGAATTCTTAAGAAAAAGTAGCATTACATTTTCGAATTAATCCAAATCCATCCAGGATTCCATACTTCCGTGTAAGTGAGTAAATTACAACCATGGAATGAGAACTGAATTCCTTTCTCATACTTTCCCCTTCGGTTTTTATGCACTTAATAGAGGAAATGGTAAAGGCCTCAGTTTCTCGGGAGGGTAAGATACGAAAGCTTCTAAAAGAGGGCACACTCACATACCATTCAGACATAATACATAACACTACATAAGGTATGTTATTGAGCCCACTATTACTCAAAATTGTGTATTACCTACTTATTTACAAGGAACTATATATATCTTGTTCAAATTTTCAATCGTTAATAAAATACTTTCTATTCATCCATTTAAAAGTTCAAATACATTTTTTTAAACTTGTAGTGGATGTCACTTGATGTTAACAGTTTTTTTCAAATATTAATTCATTAATTAAATTAAAAAAGGAATAAATAGTAAACAAATAATAGTCCAACAGCATATATAGAAATTAAAAAATCGTTTGTGTCTCTAGCGCATTGACTTCTAATCCGAAGCACGTGGGTTCGAATCTCACCTGGGATGGCCTAGTTTCTGAGAATGATTTTTTTACTATACTATTTTATTAGAATAATTAAATTTAATTAGTGAATAAATAGTAATAAAAAAAGCAAAAAATATTTAAACACCATATACAGAAATGAAAATTGCAAGGAAAATCTTTCTGTTTTGCACTTAATATTGCGATTATGTCATATGTATAAACATTAATATTAATTGTAATTATTTAATAAAAAGTAACTAAAATAAAATTTCTTTGTTGACTTAAGTAGGAATTGACTGAAAAAAATTGTTTTTATATTACTTGTTTTATTTAATGAGACAAGATCACCAATTTGGTAATGATGAAACCTAAAAGTAGTCTTTATAAAAATAAGGGAAAAAATTAGTATATATATATTCCTTAGATTAGATTTTATATAATATTTTAAAAATGTCTAATAGTTACGCAAGACTAGTGTGCACACATATATAATCACGCAATCCATAGCAATTTAGTGAACATTTCCCTGCTCTAATGATTCACACAACCCATGTTTTCAAATTTACACCAATAAGAATTTATAATTAATTTTTTAAATATTTATTTGGGGATTTAAAATAGAAAAATTCAATCATTTCCTTTAGCGATTTAAATTTCCGTATATAAAAGTTTTGTATATTTATAATTTAAAAGCCTTTACTACAGTGGTCGGCAACCGATGAGTATATGTACCACTTCTGTGGGCCTTCAAAAGTATTCATTAAAATAGTTCTTAATATAAATATTGCGCATATTGAAAATATTCGAAACTGAACAAAAGGTTACAAAACCTTACTGTAAAATATGTAATTTTCAGCAAAATCCTGGCAACTAATAGCTCTTCCAAAATAGTAAAATAATGTTAAATATTTTAAGCTAAGTAAAACTATACCCATTTGACTCAAAAGAAGAATAGTTCTCAAACCTTGTGATAAAAATACAAAATCAAAAGAACTATTCGCTACTTTCATAAACTAATTAACGCATTACAAAAATATTAAGAATGGAAAACAAAAAATTGGTTAACAAATAAAGACCAGCCAATTTTAAATTAATGACATATTAGAAGTTGATAATCAAAATACGGAAAATTATATAGGACGGTAATTTCAGTTATCAGAAAAAAATGTCTCCTTATCTTATTCCCACAGAAAAATTGGCACTCAAGATATTAAAAAGCAATAAATCATGAATAACGTTTGAGAATTAGTTTATAAAAAAAAATCATAGAAAAATTATGGTATTCAATTCTAAATTACTTTAAACATCGGAGACAGTTAAGTCTTCCGTGATAGCCAGTAGCAAAGATGCCAAAAATTGCCAATCTAATTACGGAAGTTCAAATTTTGACGCCATTACCAAATAGTATGCAATCCCGAAAAGTTCAATCTTCCAAGTGACCGGATTGTTACATTGAATCGGATAGTTAAATTTAATCCAATTGAATTTTAAAAAGACAGATTCCAAAACACGGAGAAAAACAATCCTACAATCAATACAGAACCAATGTAGAAATAATATTCTGTTAAAAAAAGAATATTTTGTACACGAAGAAGAAAATAACTGTAATCGATACATTTATAGATTGTCCAAGAAAAAACAAAAAAGAAACAAAAAAGTATTCGATATGCTACGTAACTACCAAAAAACCTGCCAAACAAACAAGAATCAGTCAAATATTTTATTTAGCATCCGATTAAAATAAAGTGAACCGAAAGATGTATTAAATAAAAAATGAGTAATGAATTACCTTTTCACATCAGAATCTAGTTAGAAGTTGAAGGGGAAAAAAAGTCATTAAAAATAATGCTAGCATTTCCTAAAAATCTTAATGTAAATTGATTTACAGATATCTGACAACTACGAGAGGGATATAAGAAATACATATCTAAAAAACACTTATAGTTATCTATCATTTACTATACCGCTAACAAATTTTTACCGAAAAAACCTCATCCAACACAACATTTTCCAGCGATCCCGTCATAAAAATCTGCCGCATTGTTTTGATTATTCACGCTGAAAGCTTAAACCCTCCAATACAGAAGCAGACCGTCGGCACTTGCTTTTTACAAGCTGGCAAAGAGACTCTCCAAACACAAGGAAGGTTATTTTGAGAAGAAGCCCTTTCAGAATTGCGTAGAACGTAAAACCTTTTCTCTGTCGGGAGCGTTGAACTCCATTCACGCGACTCAAAACAAGCATCACGTGAGTAATAATACAAATCCCGCAAGCAGCCGATGTCGCGTCCGATGCCCAGACTAAAAGGTATTTCGCAATCACGGGGACTACATAAAGACGAAAGGAAGAAAATGGTAATTTGTATACATATTTTCCCTTCAAGTCAGTTACTGAGATAGATAGATACCTTGGGAATCTAGTGTCCAGGTCAGAATGTCAGCACTGTTGCATGAAAATGAGGTGGGGAAAAAAGGTGAAGAGCGTTTCATACATGCATGAGTAAATACCCCAAAAATCTTTTTTGTTCCTCCTGAAATAGATTTTATTTTGGTCAATGGAAATGTTAAGATTCTCGACATTTTGCTGACATACGGAAATTGCATAAGAATAATAATTTCATATTTCAATTTGCTTTTTAAAAAAAGTTTACATTCAACAATTTCTTTAAGTTCACACACACACACATTGTGTCTATCGCACCTCTAAATTATTTCAGGCAAAGTTACCCATTCTATTAATTGCAATTAAAATAAAAATTGCAAAAAGAGTAACTTTAGAGAGATAAGATATATATTTTTAAAAAATCAAAAGTGCTAAAGAAAATTAAACTATAAATAACTACTCCACAGCCATTTTTGCATTTACTTTTAAAGAAAGGCTTTTCTTGTGTACTTCCTCGAGTAAAAACATTTAAACCTACAGAAATGTCCTATCACAAAATATGATCAATGCGTTTCGACACAGATGTGAATGGTTTGATTGATTGAATATTAACGCCGCACTGTTCAGCTACACAAGGGCTTTTGGCGACGGACCACGTAATTTTGAACCATGGTCAAGTGACGTGGACGACACCTGAGCTGGCACCCCCTCTCCTAACTACCACACCACACCAACGGGAGGACGTTTCAGCTCTCGACAGATTTAACGTGCATCGCTGCCCTACACGGCGGGTCTTTAGTGGTATTGGGCTCGAACTCGTGACAAGGCAAGCCACGATCCGATACCTATACCACTCGGCTACCGCGGTCATATCGTTTGATGGGAGTTCGCTAGTTATAGCATGTTATCCTAAAGATAAGCGATTTCTTATGATAAAAAAGAAAAAAAAATCTAAAACTAGACTGAAAGCAGTGTTACTGAATCCAAGTGCCGCAGTGGACATAAACTCATAATAGATTTCTTTCCAGCAGAGCAAAGCTAGCCAAGTTCATGAAAGGCCTATTTACTAATATTAAAAAGATGTTGCACAGCAAACTAGTTTACAGGCTGGTTTCGCAAACCTTTTCTGTTTTGGAACAAACGCGACATATTTACAAACACTAAACGCTACAAAATCAAAGACTGACCAGTAAGGATATCATTTGCGATCAAAGAGGAAAATGTGGTATATGCAAAGCCAGCTCCAAGGGTGTGCAGACTGTCCAGCATAGGGGAGCTGATTCCTAGCAACACATTTGAAAATTTGCGTGCGTTACATGACTGCCGACTGGAACACAATAGAAAGGAAAGCGAATACAAAAGCTAACCGAAAAACGGGACTGAGCACACGAAATATAGCTATTATATTTCTCTTTATTTCCAAATTTTCTTTCCTTGCTTATGTATGACATTTCATTCTGAATGGGGGCGAGTTATAAACATCGCACTACAAAGCTGTACAGGGGCTATTGGCAACGAGCCTCGTCAATTCGAGCTATAATCAAGTGACGTGAATGACACCTGAATCAGCACTCCCTCTCACCTAACTTCCAAGCTAAACCAACGGGAGGACGTTTTATCCTCTCTCGATAGACGCATCATGCAGTAGCCCCCTCTACACGGCAGGTCTTCAGCAGCACTAGGCTCGAACACGGACACAAGTTCGTGATCTTCACCACTACGTTTTCATGGCCACCTGAATTTTATGAAAATGAAATTGGTAAAACTAATTTCACCATGACATGAAACTCTGTGCGTCATCTATCATTTTTAAATCCCTAACATTTTTTCCTACTGTATTTTAGAAAAACATAAAAAAAAATTATTTTTTTTAAATGTGTTCTTCAACCGCATTAAGGGTTCAGCATATGTACTAACATACGATACATATAAATACAAGAGGGCTCCAAAAATCTGGATGTGGCCCTGGCTAAATGCTCCATTCGTTAAGTACAAAATAATCATTTTGATCCAAGTCATATATTAGGGCTGATGGAACTTTATTAAATCTCTTAATAAAAAAAAGTCAAGGCTTCAGGCACTTTAGGGGAAATGTTTCCGAAATGAAGGCATTTTTATTGAGCACAAATCGGGAAAGTGTTGAAAGAGCCAACACTTGATGTTTACTTTTTACATTCACACCTAGAATTGTTTCCAAAAAATTCGAGGCCGGTAAGCAATGACAAGAGTGAACATGTTTTCACCAAGATATGCACATTACGGAGCATCGTTAACGAGTGAAAGAATATTTACCTCGCACTTTTACGCTACACGAGGGCTTTTGGCGACGTACCTCGTAATTTTGAACCATGGTCAAGTCACGAGGACCACACCTGAGCTGGAACCCCCTCTCCTAACTACCACACCAACAGGAGGACGTTTGAGCTCTCGACAGATTTAACGTGCATCGCTTCTCTACACGGAGGGCCTTCAGCGGTACTAGGATCCAACTCATGACACGCTGGCCACGAGTCCGTTACCTTGACCACTAGGCTATCGCGGCCACGGCATCGTTACCAAAGGCGATGAGACCCTACAATGATGAGCAATTACTTTTTATTTCTGTTTGGGAAAACTGATAAGATACCATACAAAAGAAACGCTCCATCCTTTTTTGTCAAATCAAATCGATAATAGGTTGTTGTTTCTAATGCCACCTGTCTGACAATGTCAGATCGAGGCCCACGAAATTCATCGCAGCAACGGGCTAGAGATTTACACCGTAGCTTTCAGCATCATACAGGCAACGATACGACTTGGCTCGGCTCCAACTCAATTTTGAGGGAAAACACCCAGGGGCCCCCCCACGTCTCTTCCCTTTCCACCAACCTCATGAGCGGCTATTTAGGGTATCCACATGCCGCAAAGGCACTATACATTTTCAAAAATCCATGCCTTTTCCGGGATTCGAGCCCAGGTCCAATGACATAGCAGTCAGCGTCACTAACCACAACACCGGTTGATTGATTGAATATTAACGTCGCACTGTTCAGCAACACGAGGGCTTTTGGCGACGGACCACGTAGTTTTGAACCATGGTCAAGTGACGTGGACGACACCCGAGCTGGCACTACCCTCTCCTAACTACCACACCAACGGGAGGACGTTTCAGCTCTCGACAGATTTAACGTGCATCGCTGCCCTACACGGCGGGTCTTTAGTGGTACTGGGCTCGAACTCGTGACATGGCAAGCCACGATTCGATACCTATACCACTCGGCTATTGCGGCCACACAGCACCGGATGGGCAGTTTCGTATTTATTAACAATGTGGATTACGCGCCTCATTAAATTTTGTTTAAAAGTTTTTAAATTATCGAGAAAACAGCTTTAAATTATTATTGTATGTATATCAGCCTAGCATATGTAGGACGTGTGTGATACAACATAGTATATAAATCTGATTCATC
Source organism: Trichonephila clavipes (assembly GCA_019973935.1). Lineage (NCBI taxonomy): Eukaryota > Metazoa > Arthropoda > Arachnida > Araneae > Nephilidae > Trichonephila > Trichonephila clavipes. The sequence goes on from BMAU01015887.1 coordinate 341,818, forward strand.
ACTGAATTCAGCACTCAATTGTACACATATTAACAAGATGAATAAAAAAAATCGTTAAGTAATGTAACTAAACAAGCTATTTACGAATTGCCTTTGATCCGCACTAAGTTGTTCGTAAATAACACCTTTACAAAATATTAACCAAGAATAAAAACAATAAAATTCAAAACAAATGCTATATGTACTTTAGGCAATTTATTTTCTTGATCTCAATTTTCATACATATTATTTAAATAAACCCGATACAGGTCGATTAATTTAATTTGTCTTCAGTGCCATAACTGAAACAGAAAAAATATTTGTGTTCTTTATTTATGACGGATAAATGGTCCCCACATTTATTATGCTTGATATCAAACATACTGCATTAAAACTGTTATTATAAGTTACTGTTATTATATAACTGTTACTGTATTTAAGTAAAATCCAATATAAACTTAAAAAAACAAAAATATTTACAATTAAAATACAAGTCGATTTATATATATATATATATATATATATATATATATATATATATAGTTAAGGATATTTCAAAGATTACAAGGACAAAAACATGTTCTATGAAACATTTAAAGGCACTTTGATATTAGCCGAAAAGAACTGGTCTCCATTTCGAAAAAAGTTTTCAAAAAGCTATATATATATATATATATATATATATATATATAAATTATATAGTGGCGCACATAAAGGGGTCCTAGGGGTCCGGACCCCAAAAGCCCTCGATTTTTTCCGATTGATTATAACTAAGTATATAGTACGTAAAATTTAATTAAGTATTTGTTATTAATGATTAATTTTATTAATTAATGCTATTTATTCAATAATTAGTTTTTTTACTGTGTTTTGTTCCCGAAAATCGACAAAATCAAAAGGAGCATGATACAAGAATGGTGAACTTCAGTGGCGTAACGGAGAACATTTGGGCCCCCCTGCAAAGTCAGGTTTTGGGCCCCCACGTTGAATTTTACAAAGGGTAGGCACTTGCGTCAGTCAGGCTTTGGGCCCCTTAGAACCCTGTGCCCCCCGCGATGCGGGGGTTGCGGAGGTATACGTTACGCCACTGGTGAACTTTCGACCTCCAACCCCCCTCCGAAAAATTCCTGTGTGCGGTACTGTATATAGTCCACCATTCTCGTATCATGCTGTAATACGCCTCCCGACATATTAGTTTGATTTTTTTTTACTATTTTCGGCAACAAAAAACAGTAAAAAATCAATTATTGAATAAATAATTAGCATTAATTAATAAGAATTAATAACAAATACTTTATTAAATTTTACGTACTATATACTAAGGATGACAATCGGGAAAAAAATCCAGTGCTTTGGGGTGGGTCCGGACCCAGGACTCTTCCCCCCCTTTATGTGCGCCACTGTGCACTGTATTAGCTTTACAAGGAAATGAAAGTTAAAATGATTTTTATGTACGAACTCACGTTTTGCTACCAAAAGTAATCAAAGTTAAACTTTTCTTTAAAAAAAGTAGGTCAAGACATTTTTTTTTTCCAGAATATATTATGAAATGGAAATCAAAGCGGTGACCCCTCTTTGTAGACGAATGAATGTCAACTCAGGGGTCGGTCAATAACACTCAGAAACGTCAACAAGTAGAATGGAATCCTAACATGCGGCGAGAGAAGCCAGAAAAAATGAGACACCTAGACGACTCCATGCGACATTATCAAGGGCGGAAATCGTCCCACATATCCGGTAGAAAACGAACCCTCAAAACAACACCATCTTCTATACTGCGGAAATTTGACTTTTTAGCACTACACAAGAGGGTGGATTGTGGGTGCTACAGTTGGAGGGGTGGAATACAGAAAAAAAAAAGAAACGATTCAAAGAAACCTTAAGATTATGTCCGGAGAAAAAAAATATTTCGGCAAAACAACCATCCACATCTGTCACGGCAGATCCCGTTCAACGACAAATATATGATACTTTCCTACAGGAAAGAATGGGGAAAGTCTAAAAGTTGTAAAGGATACAAGTCAAATATGCTAAAACTAAAATAATAAGCCACCCTGGTTTCGAGTTAAACTTCAGCCTGAATATTTTGGTACATTTCTTTCGAAAAATGATTCAATATTCAATAAAAGTTAAGAAATTTTTGTTGATAAACTTGGAAGGTGTACAATATAAGAAAAAGAAGTCCTAAACACAAGCGAGAACTCCATCAACACATGAAATAAGTTTATGAACAAAAGATATTTTACTCCTTTTGTAATAAATAATCCGTTGTTTAAACAAATGCGTTTCAAATTTTAAAACTGCTTAAATAGACTTAAGAGAATATTTTAAAGTAAATCGGTATACCTGACATTTTTTGCTGAAAATCAAATTAATCCATGGCTAATTCAGATTCCTATTAACCAAGAATATAATTTTCAGTAAGAATTTAGCGAGTCTCAGGAAGATGGACGAAATCAAAGCACACTAAGTGATGTTTACGTTACAATTTATAAACCTTTAAGAATAAAATATAATCGCAATATACCATTTCTGAAAAAGCTCCAGAAAAAGGTAAAAAAACCCCCAATAGTGTTAAATGTTGTCATCCAGTTCAACGAATCTTGGATTCAATGCAACTGCTCGAGGGTACACTTTTGAAAAGGCAAATGGCATCAACCGATTGGTTGTTCACGTGCATCTGTCAATGTGAAGGGTCAAATGCACACACAGTCGACAATCTCTCATCAATATAAGTATATAAACATTCACACAGAAGATGTGAACTTAATTAAGGTGCACGGCAGCGAATGAATGCAGTCCTAAGTAATTAGTAAACTTGTTTTACATCATACACGAAAGAGGGAGGTAAATGGAAAAAAGCATTAAGGATAACGACCTCGAAGTGATGGGTGATATCCCTCCCCCCTTTGCTGGACAGTTATAGCTAACTCCCAGAATGAATTCCATCCAGTTTGCCATTTGTTGAAGAGGAATAGCGTCACATACAGAGACATGGGGAATACATTTTAGGCCGATTAAGGGGGGATTCACTTTTTGATTTTGTGTCTGATATGGACCTAGGAATATAGAACTACATCCATCTCTAGAAAAAAAATAACTACGATGTTGTTTACTTATCTATTAAACACTTATAACCAAATGTAAGAAAAAAAAACTAGGGGAATGTGAATTTTTAAATTTAAAAATAAATTAGCATTAAAAAATGAGTAACATTTGAGTTTATCTTTCTTACCATACAGTAGTACATAAATAATTCCTATTTTAACGACAAAATACATTTGCAAGAAAAATATTTCTTTTAAGACAAATGTGACAATCAAGTTTCTTGAATGAAAACGCTGGACTTCTACGTGACATTCAGATAAATATCAGACTAAAGAAATTTATAGCATGCATTTATATAAGATAATGAAAGAGAAAATTCAATTATATGTCACTCAAAATAAGAGCAGTAATTCTTTTCTCCGATTTCTGTACCACGAAACTCACCATCAAGACCTTGGGTCAAAGGCATCCTTTTCCACCCGTACCAATATGCAAAGCACTACAAGCAAAATTCTTCAAACATGTCATCTGTACAACAATGATATAAATAAAATCGAATCTCTCTCTCCTAATCTACTCTAAGACTATTTAGTTTATCTGTGTGTGTGTGTGTGTGTACGTCAATTCCACACGTTGAAATGTGCTAGCAGTTTCATGTAGGCAAAATAGTATGAATATTTCGACAAAAGTGCAGATAATTTTCAAAAAAAAAAAAAATTAGAAAAACACAGTTTTATAAAATATGATAAAAATTATCAATAAATGAACAGCTGAAACAAAAATTCAAGAATTAATGCAATGTTTAAATAAGAGAAGAATAACATGAAAAATCTGTTCTAATTTAAAAACCAAAACGCTGTTAGTCCCATTTTATCCACACAATCAGATTTTATTTTCAATCTAATCAAACTGAAATGGTTAGGGAATTTGGAAATTTTCGAACAAAATGAATACTAATTTAAATAGTTTTTCCGAGGATAGAAAAAGAAAAATACTCAGTGTATATATATATATAACTAAGTATTCTATTCGCAAACCGATAACTTTATAGAAATCTATAAAAATTCGGTAAACTTAAAAAAAAGTAAATAAAAAAAAAATAAAAAAAACACTGGTACTCGCCTCAAAAATTAAAAGTCATTTTACAAACATTAACATTTTTTTCTACTTTTTACGACTTAATTTATGGGTACAGAAACCTGACAAGCTAAGTAAAACAGAGGAAATTAATGAATAACATCTTGAAAAAATTCCAATAAAATACGACAAGAAACGCCTACCTCAAAAGCGTTAATTACACCAAGGAAAAACAGGTATCTGAAAATTAATTATAGATGTAGGACAGGTTCAATATCATAGTATACTTTTCGCATAACAAGACCTGGGTTAAGAAACCATTTAATGAATTAAACATTCGAGGATGCTATCATTGGGGGGGCAAGATCATGCCCCGCGAATGAACTACAAGGAGTGATTAGCGCTGCTTTTACAATTCAGAATATTGACATTTTGCGATAATTGTGGCTTTTTAGATTAAAACCCTGAGAGACGATTTTTTGGCACGTTTATAAAAACTTCGTAATGGTGTGTGTTTCAATTCTCCTAATGTTAGTTCACTCTCCCTATAAATGTATATTATTTATATATCTCATTCAAATTTTCAGTCGTTAATATAACACTTTTTATCCATCCACTCAAGTTCAAATACATTTGTTTGAACTTGTAGTAGATGACGCTTGATGTTTAATACAGTTTTTTCAAATATTAATTCATTAAATTTAATTAATGAATAAATACTTACAAAAATTAAAGTCCAACACCATATATAAAAAGGAAAAAAAAAAAAATCGCACGTTGTGTCCCTGTAGCGCAATGAATAGTGCGTTGGACTTCTAATACAAAAGGTTGTGAGTTCGAATACTACCTTGGATGGCCTAATTTCCGAGAATGTGATTTCTTTTTACAGTACTATTTTATTAGAATAATTAAATTTAATTAATGAATAAATAGTAACAAAAATAATTGTCCAACACCGTATTATAGAAAGGTAAGTGGAAAATCGCTTTCCATTTTGCCACTTCGTATTGTGATTCTGTCATATGTATATACATATTTATATTAATTGTAATTATTTAATAAAAAGCAACTAAAATAAAATTTCTTTGTTGACCAAGTAGGAACCGACTAATTTTTTTATATTAGTTGTTTATTCCAATTAAATAGTATGGTAAAAAGAAGTCACATTCTCAGAAATTAGGACATCCCAAGAGGGATTCGAACCCACGACCTTTGGATAAAAAGTCCAACACAAACATTATACAGGGACACAACGAACGATTTTCCTTTTTATATATGGTGTTGGATTATTATTTTTGTTTGTAACTAATAATTCAATAGAATTTGATGAATTAATATTTGAAAAAATTGTATAAACATCCAGTGTCATCCACTACAAGTTAAAAAATGTATTTGAACTTGAGTGGATGAATAGAAAGTATTTTATTAACGATTGAAAATTCGAACAAGATATATAAATAAATATATATTGGGAGAGTGTGAACCAATAGTAAAAATTGAATGAATTCCAAGCTCCAAGCAGTGCATTAATTTCTTCTGTTACAAAGAATTGCAAAATTTTAAACAACTGCATGCAAAAATCAATTAGAATTTACTACAATATTTCTAGAAAAAATACTTTAGAGGAATTGACTAACACTGATCTACAATTTCCTACCCATCCAAGAAAGTATGTTTATTTATATAATGATCTTAAAATACCCCGACACTCACAATTACATATTATACAGTACAAAAAAAGTTGCGGGGATGTTTAAAAGCCAAATTGAGGTGGTATCGCGCAAATTAAAACGTGACCACACTGATAAGTGCAGGGGAAGACTGCTTAGTATGCCAGAAGCACAAGCATCAACGATGAAGACAGTGAAAAAAATGTAATTTTCTGCACAGAGCGTCAATTTGTGTGATTGATATTCGTGGAAAATAATTATGAAAGAAAATTTCCAGCAAAGCACAGATAAAAATTACTATAACCTTCAAAATAAAATACATGCGGGAATAAAGGTATAATTATCACACATTAGGTCATTATTTATATTTATAGAACAAATTATAAATATTTCATGTGCTATTGTTCTTCATAAGAGATTATATATTAAAAGAATTAAGTATAACGAACAGTTTAGCACACACAGCAAATTTTAAAAACTTATTCATTGATTAAAAACAAATTTATTTAAGTATAATTTAATCTCACCTTCAAGTATTATTGGAATTATAATAGATAACCATTTAGTTGTTGCTTGATTTTAATACGGAATAGATACGACCATTTGATAATTGCTTTCTAAGAAAAATCTTGCATTAACAATAACTTGTATTTACATACAATTAGTTTCCATGCAATAAATAACTCCAGTAAACGAAAAAATGGAAGTAGAATTAATGTAGTAAAATAAAAATATTTACTATGCATATAAATATACAGTCGCGTACATTAATTTTAATCGTGGTTCTAAGTTTAAATAAACTCGCAATTATGAAACATTTAGCACTTAAAAGCAAAATAAACTAAGAAATAAAAATAAAGCATTTGATTCAGAAAATTAAAATAAACAAAATGAGAATTTTCTATCCACACAAACATCTCATTCTTAGTTGACACATTTAATTATAAATGCAATCGAAATTAAAATGTATTAGATTTTTCAAATCTAAATTTAATTCTGATAAGGCAAAAAGCGATTTGTCCATATCAAAAATCAATTTCGTTGTAGAAAAATAAGACATTTAGCGAAAAACTATAAACTACAAGGAATTTCGGAATTTTCGGCACGAGTTCCATAACTGAAACAAAAACGAATTCCTAGATAAATCCTAAAAAAAAAAATTGACCTAGAAAAAATACTTTATCGGCTGATAATGAAGCCAAATTAGAGAAAAGAAAAATATAATTTCTTCTTAAAAAGATATTGGTACTTTAAACTCATTTGGAAATAATTGTAATAAATTAAAACTTCATTTCCATGAGGAAATATTTAAAGAATAAATTTTAGCAACAGAAATGTCCAGATGACTGGAGGGGGAAGAGAAAAACGCTTATATGGTTTCAAAATGACTATTTTAAACTGAAGTTTTTAGTTTGCATGATAATGTCATGACAATTAAAATATAAAACAAATTTGTCCTTCACAATTACATCAGAAAACAATGAAATAGTAAAAGCACGAATTTTCTTCTCTTGACTTTTACTTTAGTCTGTTATAAACATTTCACACAATAAAAAGTTTAATAAAATAAAGCTACTAATTCTGAGTGCGCTAACTAAAATAAGAGCAAAAATTTAAATCATATTACGAATTGGAGCTTGAAATTACTTAAGCAGGGAAATAGAATATCGATTAGACGGATAGTGCAGGACAAAGATTAATTTTTACGAATCTTTGCCGTAATTAAAAAATCTGTCAGTAATTAACTAAAAACGATAAAATTAAATTACTCAATCTGTTCAACAGTATACGCGACATTTTTATAAAAATATCCGATCCATCACCGCTGTATACAGTTTGTTTCTTTTAAGTCTTGAAATAATCCAATTGAAAAAAAAAATTAAAATGTCAGAGTTCATTCTAGATGGATTTTTCGGGGCACTCCGCTCCGAATTTGGCTCAGTTGCCTGTTTTTTTCAACATTGATTTTAAAAAAAAAATCTTAGATTTTCAGAAAGACAATTGCATTTGTATCTTATTCTGGAATCTATCATCTCACGTTATTCGTCTTGTAGTTAATTCTGAAGTCGCAGAGTGTCTTACAATTGTAATTAAACACTTTTAACCAATAAATTGGGATTTATTTTGATTAAAGTTGAAATAAAGCAGCTTTAGCATCTCAAATATATTATTTTGAACATACAATTTTAAAATCGAAGCTTTGAATGTTTTCAAGATCCTTTTGATTTCGACTAATTTATAATTAAATTAAAGTATTGAAAATATATGAAGTTTTCATTTAGACTTTTTCGTTTTTATTTGTAAATACAGCTTTCATTTAATTCTTTTCTCAGAAATATACTTTTCGAATTCATACCATGCACTTTTTTAAGACATCAATGCCCTTTTTAGAAAAAATATTCGGGGCCCCCAAGCTACAGAGGCCCGCCCCAACCTGTGTAACTACAGTACCACTAACAGGGCTTTCTTCACTAAAAAAAGGGCCCCAATTAGCTACGCCAGTGATCAAGAGACCGACGGCGAATCATTCTATGCTTTTTGCGAATTGATTCATAGAATATAATTACATGGAGTAAAATAAAATTGGTTCTCTCCTTCACAATTCTATGAGACATTCGTTGCTTTTAAGTTTTCATTTTTTTATTTCACGTAATGAAGGGAGAAAAATTTAGTTAAATAGTACAAAGACGTTCGAAAACTATTGCGACTACACGAATTGTGTTTCGACATATAATTTTAACGCTTGTTATTGTGCTAAGTAGGGTTTGATTTATTTCCTAGTTCTGTTTTTAAATGGTCCTCACAGTATCGATAATAAGCCATTAAAAAGTTACAGGACATAAAATGATTTTATTAATATAAAAATTTTACGACACAAAATATCACTAGACTATGAAATGCACAATCTAAGAAAAACAGTTCAAAATTTAAAGTTAATGAACTCTATAGCAAAAATTCTTTTTATATATACGTCAAAAACTAGTCTACAACAGCACTAACAAATTATTGCTCTTCATTACCTGCCAAGACTTCCAAAACGGTACCTACCACGGAAAAAAAAAAAATTCAAGGGCATCGAACATTATAAACGGCCCCGAGGAACGATCAGAAACAAAGGATGGCAACAGTAAACAAGAAAAAGAGAAAGTACGAAGGAGGGGTGGGTAGAGAGAGAGAGAGACATGTAACTACCTACACGAAATTGAAAAGAAAAATAAGAGCTTTCGGCGAATAGTAATTTTTGCAACTCGACCGCTTGGTTGAGTGACCCAAAGGCGAATAAGGAGGGATAAAAAAACAGAGCAAAAAGAGGCAAAAAATAAAAATGAAACACGCGACACAGTTTAATGTAATGACATTGATTAGCATGAGAGGTCATGCCTGAACACAAACACACACACTTCGTAACCTTATTTCTTTTCTCAATGACCTTGAACGTAAAACATCCGTCCTTTGTCATTTTCAATACGCACAAATACGACTTTTAAAAGTTTACGAAACTAGCGATCTAAGAGGAAAACGGATGCCCTGCGAGAGTACACTAATTACGAAACAAAAGATTCTGATGTGTAATGTACTTCATTCTACAGAAAGATTTTACTATCGTAATTTGTACTCGTTTGAAAAACAATACTCGATAAAATCGTAAGCATTGAACGAACCAGAATACAGAAGAGTTGTAAAATCTATTTAACTCGCTTCGATTATTTATTGACGTAGAATTTTGAATCTACACAAGAGCTATTGGCAGAATGCCCAATAGGACGGAGCTCGCCCAAAAGGGTTTAAAGCTACAAATCGGCTAAGAATTGCACAGCAGGAATGAGTTTTCATGGCCTTTTTTGTTATTCATTAAAATAGTAAAAATCGTCAATAATGCAGCAAACATTTTATAATTCTTAAATTAAATATTTCATAAACATGAAGTTAGTTACCACTGCTGTAAGAAACAGAGGTAGTATGAAAATCCAAATTTATCCAAGTATTGCGCATAGATCAGACTAAGAACTTTTATAAAGAGTGAAAACGCAAACATATCTGTTATCTGAATACCAGAAATCCCAAGAGAAGCCCTCAGATACACACGAAGACAGTATCGAACAACAAAAAGTTTCACCATTAAATTATATAAAACACAATACATACAACCATTCGCATTAATTGTCATATCACTAGCATTGTTTTATCAAATATAGCATAATAGGAATTTTGAAGCTATCAGGGGGAAAATATGTACGATTTTAGTTTTTATGGTGGAAAGTAAACCAAAAAATTTACCAATTTATACCAAAAAAATTACCTTTCTCACAGTTTAGAAAACTTATCAACCACACACACACAATCTCTTGTTACTTTCTATCCAAGTGTTCTGCGGATTGAAAAATTTTCATGTTTAATCTTTACAACATACATCGCAACACTTTTAAATTTTAAAACAGGTTGTGGATATGTATAAATTATAGAGGAATTTGGAAATCCCAGCTGGAATATCAACCACAATCTCAGATCTTTTCTAGGAGTGTGTGGTGTACGAAATCTTCTTGAAATATCTGAAGTCTAGCTTAACATCTAAAACACGGCCACAAAAAATACGTGAGGATCATTTTTTCATCTCTAACCACAAAACGATGCAACCATGTACAAAAGAAAATATTAAAGGTCATTTTGTGGAATGCACGTAAACCACGGGTAGATATATCAATAGACTTGACCGCGTAGAAATTGTGTCCAGTATTGTATTAAACTTCATAAAACATTTTATACCATTGGAACTTTTTTTATATAATGTAAAATCATTAAAATTGTTCGAGTAATTGTAGAGTCATCCAACAAAAAGAAAAAAAGAGAAAAGGGAAATCAGTACCCAAATATACAAATTACAAGAGCCTCACAGATCAATCAAGCGTTTCGAAATTTAATACCTGCCATTAACAGACTTGCATAGGATGTTCGGCGCGCGAGTCTGACATAATAACCTACCAAAGGAATATCTTAAGCGAACGGATCGGAAAATGGGAAAACAACGCACAAAAGAAACACGGTCAACTACTTTACAATTTGTATAAACCGTCTAGTAAGAAATTCCTTTCTAAACGTGTCTCCAACCCACGCATAGTGGTGAGTAACACAAAAAAAAGTGGGATGCGGTTTTCATCCAACCGGAAACGTCCAAACCACGTGACCGTATGGACGAATAGGGTCAATGGCATCTCTACAGGTATATAACCCATTCTCCACTTTAATTCCCCCACCCCACACACCAGCTGCTCCCTTCTAACTTTCGTTCTGGCACTTTGACACACAGAAAACTAACTCCCCATGTCAGAAAAAGCCCGCTTTCATTTTTTGTATGCTACACACCTAGCCTCATTCCCACTACACAGGTAGCTAAAGTGTAAGGTACTTTTGATTTCGTGTATTAACATAATCAAACGTTTAAAAAACAAGCTTATTCATTTTTAGATACTACATTTACCTTTCAATATGATAAATAATCATTTCCATAAAATGGAATAAATTACTTATACAAACCAAAAGGATTATTTTGAATGTAAGTATTGATAACAATTGTTTTAAAGACAAGATTTATGCTAGATTCAGGTAACAATAACTTTATTAAATTAAAAATTCAGTACAATTAAAAAATAGGATTTCTATACTACGAACTGTAGTTAATTTTAATGAACACAATACGTAGGAAACTTAATATGTATAATGTACATATGTATTATCATGTGCCAATTTTTAGCAAATACTTCTGTTGGCACTACGTAGCCTCTTCAGCACTGTGCTGAAAAATTAGTCTCTTGCCCAAAGAAATATTTTTATTTTTAAATAATTACATAGATAAATTTGGTAGAATGAGATGCATTTTTTTAAACCGAGTCAAGTAGATAATTTGCATGATACTGTATGCAAAATTTAAAACAAATATTTATGTACTTAGTTTCACCTATTACCCTTATCTTAAAAAATTTTAACGTGGATTGAAGTTATCAATAGGATTGTTAAAAGCTGATGTTCAAACGTGAATTACATAAAAACGTCATTTTTCACAGTTAATACGAAACATGGTGGTATAAAATACAGATATGACATTAAGTTTTACTTAATTTACATATTTACGCTAAATATACATTCTGTGCAACTAATAAGCATTAAAATTAAGGCATAAATAAATCAAAATTAATAAGGAGAGAAAAATTCACAGAAATTTTTAAAACATGAATACGACTTTTCGTTTATTAACAATTAGAGGATATTAGTTTGCAATTTCACAAGCTTATGAAAATGTAGACGATTACAAATACCACAACATCAATTTTCGTAGATTTCTTAACACTGAGAAATAATTTACATATCCGTTTACTAAAGACAATATACGAAAAAGAGCTGATGCAAAATAATGAAAAATCAACACAAAAACGAGACCACTCGCATGCGGCTTAAGAACTCTTATTTAACAAATACACACAAGTAAAAAAAACATTACATCCGTTATTCTCAACGCTTATACAAGGAAAAAGTGTTAAATTATTTCCTCCTCATTCACATGCTTCCAGAATAATAATCCAAACGTTGATATTAGTAATCGCAAAGGAATGTACAACTAACAATCAAATTACTCGGGTAGTAAGTGACAGTGGAATTAAGAGTCAGGATAGTAATGACTAATTGCTAAAAATAACTTAGTACACAAGGAGCTTTAAAAAAATTTATTAAGAAATGTATGCAGAGCTGCTAGCAAGTTTTATATATATTTTTCATTAAAATCTCGGATACTCTATATTCAAAAATTACGATTCCGAAACTTTCAAGATTGTCAAGATTTTATTTTTTAATCATATTACACAGATCAGATATGTGAAAACATTAAACTTTTTACGGCTTCACAGCCATTATTAAATTTGAAACAACAAATGGAAAATATCACCGGGAGTAAAAAGTTTTGACAAGACACGAAAACAAGATAGCGGAGAGAATTAATTTTTTTAAGTCATACATACAAATAGCTCAATAAGCATTTGACGCACCATATATGTCATCCTATTTGTCTTTCTAAACGACAAGCTACGGATTTTATCACAGGTTTCCTTGTTGAAAAAGTTTTAGTTATTAGCAACATTAGAAAATACTTCCGCTAAATCCATTGTCTTAGGCAAAACATTTCAAATGGAGAAATTGTTTCCATAGAAAAATGTGCTACGTAAGCAAGTTAGAAAAAAAAAACCCACAAAGAAACAGATAAATAGAATAACCTTACAACTGTCGTAAATTTCTTGATTTGATAACTTAAAATTCCCGATTACGTGTAAATTACACAGGGGTCGACAACTTTTTAGCTGTGGCGTGTCAAACCAATCTACCAACAGGATTCAGCGTGCCACATAGGTCATTTTTTAAACAAGTTAGAGAACAGTGGTCAATATATATAATATAGATTTACAGTTCTATTATATAATAATTTAGCATAATTTCAAGATATTTCTTAACTTAAAAATAGTTAAATTTTATGCTAACTATTTCTTCAACAAAAATAAATACATGTACTCTTTTAAACATATTTATTATAATAAGAAATAGACAACATAAAATATAAGTATTTCCCTTCATTAGAGTTAAATAAAATATATATAAATTTTAATGCGAACCTAGTGCTTGCCCGTTCTACTTTTACGTCGCAAAATCAAGGGTAAAATTCGACACTTAATTTGACACGCGATTCTGGACATTCAGTTAAACAGTTTCTTGGCGGGCTCTAAATATTTTTCACGTGAGTAGAGATTCTTTACTAACAAGGGGAGGGCACGACTAAGGAAATTCATTTTGGGTAGAGACTTGGTGTAATAGTAGTACTCATTTAGGGTGTTCAACCCTGAATGTAATTCTGCCGAATGGCCAGTCAATTCGGAGAAAAAAGCCTTCGAAATTCATGCTTAGCTTTTATACAATTAAATTTCAATTTCCTCCGACGATTTCGTAGCTTGGTTGATGTATCGTCTGCATACTATGCGCGAAGTCAGGGTTCGATTCATCGATAATTTTTTTCATTTCATTTAATTATTTTTAAAATTAAATAAACTTATTTATGAAAGGTTTATTAAATATTAAATGATATTTTATGAAATTTTGTATCTTATAAAGTAAAAAAATACTGTAATTATATAAATATTTATATATATTAAATTTTATATATAAATATATTTTTATATTAATGAATATTTATAATAAAATATATATAATAAATATTAAATGATATACATAAAAATTACAAATAGTTTATATAGTAAAATAAAATATACTATATATATAAATTATATATAATATAAAATCATTTATAAAGTATGTATTATATTATTAAATTAATTTTATAATATAATAAAAAATGTCTTTTTTATCTTATTAATTCAATTATTTTATAATTTTATAAAACATTTATTAAGTCTTTTAAATAAATTTAAATAATCTTAAAAGTTTATTTTTAAATAATTTTTAAAAAATTAAAAATCCATTTCAATAGAAAGTAATAAATTTAATAAAGGAATAATTTTAATTCTTATTAATAATAATTTTAAATTTTAATAATAATTTTAAATATTTTTATAAATAATTTTAAATTTTAATAATAATTTTAAATATTTTTATAAATAATTTTAAATTTTAATAATTTAAATAATAAATGTAATTAATTTTTTTTACCTTATAAAATACAGAATTACAAAATATTTTTTTAATAAACCTTTCATAAATAAGTTTATTTAATTTTAAAAATAATTAAATGAAATGAAAAAAATTACCGACGAATCGAACCCTGACCTCAGGCATAGTATGCAGACGATATATCAACCAAGCTACGAAATCGTCGGCGGAAATTGAAATTTAACTGTATAAAAGCTAAGCATGAATTTCGAAGGCTCCGAATTGACTAGCGGAATTACATTGAGGGAAGAACACCCTAAAGGAGTATTATTACACCAAGTCTCGACCCCAAATGAATTTCTTAGTCATGCCCTCTCCTTGTTGGATATGTAGAACCAAAAGCTGAAAGCAGAAAGAGTACAAGCAATTTTCTCTTTTCAAACAATTAAAATTAAGTCTCTTCAGCAATGGCATTCAATTTACAAAATTGCTGTAAATTTTTAGTTATGTCAGATTTTTTTGTAATTCTTCAAATGTCCATAATTCTGAAGAAATTTGTCTAATAAGAGGTCCATTACAAACATTTAAAAATTGACAAATTTGTAGAGTAGTGTAGAGTGCCACTAAGAATTGTACCACGGGTCACGTATGGCATATGTGTCTTAGGTGACCGATCCCTCTGATATAACACAATCTATTTATAAATATTTCTTAATTTTTGTGCGCGTTTTATTTTTATCCAATAGGAATTACAAGATAAATTTTTGGTTACGACATTTTGAAAATTTTCATTATTGGTGAAAGTAGACATTTGGAAAATTACAATATGAAGTATAATTTAATGGTAATTAGAATAATAGATCCGAGGAATAACTAAAAAAAGTTTTACTATTAATTGATTGGATGAGATTCACAATAAAAATGGATAACTAAACCAGTGCATATTTCAACTCTTATCAAAAATTACGAAAGAACCCATTAACTTTTTAAAAAGTATCCGTCTTACAGTAAATCAAAAATAGCCTCTATACATTTAAAGCCTACTTAGGTTTGCAATCATGTGTGTGTGTGTTTAGAACTTTTTGCTGAAAGGGATGTTACCGTTTTGTAGAAGAAAGGTTTCCTTCCACTGCCAAAGAGATGAAAATGCGAGGGGAAAAAATAGAGAGATCGCCTCTTCCAGTCTTTCTTTTCCCCCCATTCGGAAAGATGGTGTGCAGCTGCCGCTAGTCACGTGATGTTCACTATTCGGAGAGGGGAGAGCGGAATAACAGGTTCTATGGGGAATGAACTGTGTGAACGCGTACTTGCTCATCTCTCCTACAGTCGAGGCAGATAGTGTTCTTTTAGCAGAGGACCCCCAATGCAGAGTAGATTCTTGGAACTGATTAACACATGTGTGCTTTCGCCACGTTTGAATGGATTCGATGAACAAAGAGGCACTGGTAAAAAAGGAAATTGTAACACCTATCTTAGAAGTTTTGTTCTTAACAAGCATATGTTTTTCTTTCATGTAAAATTTGCTGTGATACTAGTTAAAACTGCTTAATTTTGCGTTGACATGAAATAAAACAAAAAAGTTACTAAAAACCGATAATATATTTTTTAAAATGTGTAATAAAAATAGACAATATAAGAAACTCCAATGTTTGCGTATGGAGCCGTTGTTTAATATTTAATAATTTTAACTTCAGAAAATATAAATTTAAGCGAATCATAATCAAACTTGATTATTCAAATAAAAATAAGCATTTTTATAAATATCTCGCACATCATAAATATTTTTAGCATAACAAATTAGGTGAGGAATTTAAAGTATACAAAAAGGTAATAGGAAGTGAAAACTGTTTAATACGAATTATTTACCGGAAAAATACCATGAAGAAACAATACAGACTGCTATTTATCGAACAGAGAAAGCTCATCAAGGGGAACAAAATAAATTTTCCATCAAAGACCTTGTACACCCCATTCCAATAGAATTATAGAGCCGGGAAACTATCTACTACAATGTACATCGAATTTTTCCAAGGCAATATAAATCATTACTTCCCCTTAAAAGCATACATTAACTAAAAAATAAAACATTCCTTTAGCAAATCGCACCCAACATAATAAATAAAAGATTCCACCACATTCCAAGAACAAATTTTACGCGATGGAACTGAAGATTTTCTTTCTACCGAGTTTCGAGCTTACCGAATCGTGACTGATCATAAGATGTACAGAGTAAGAGGCGTTCTCTTATCCACAGAACAAAGTGATCCGTTCAATAAATGTGTCGCCAGTAAAGCAATTTAATAAATATACAGTTAGCTTTTTTACACTATTGTGCCCAAGAGAAAAAGGAAAACTGCCCAGAACAGAAGCCATCAGGCGTTAATATATGCCAACAGCTTAGACATCCAATTTAGGTATCCTTCCTGTTCAGATAGGATGCCCCCGATTCATTTGGTATAACGTTCATTAGAGATAACTTCAAGTTCGAAGCAGGTGTTAGGAAAACTATCTTAGAAAACGTAACAGTTCAGTCACGTCCATTTGGATAACGTTACACAAATAAGACTAAGGTTGATATTTCAGCTGAACCAAACAAATGAAGGCACGTGGACTTTAAAAAACATCTGGCTCATTTGAATTCATGACAGGAAGAATAAAGATTTCATCCGGAGTAGAAATGGCGACTACTCCTGGAAAACTACATCACAAGGAGAATACATATTGTTAATGTAAAAGTTGTAATCGAAACTGACAGATTGTGAAGGATGTTCAAATAAGACTATCGGGTTGATAATGTGAAGTTGCACGAGTACGAGCTCTTAAAATCAATTTGCACCCATTAATGCAGAAATTGTTTCACAGGAAACGATGTATTTTTAATCAACAAAATATTCAAGACCCAATAAGGCAAAGAAATGTAGTTAAGTAATAAACGTTCTCCTATTTTGCAGTGGCCAATAGCGAGCCCGGATCATTCACCTAAAGAATATTTAAAGCAATGGGTACACAAACTTTTAGGCAGTGCGGCCTATACTTGGGAGAAATTTCATATTTTAAAAACCAACATTTTTTTTTTTTCCTGAATAAAATTTGTCAATGATGTATATGCATTTAATTAAAATTATTTTTTTCATCCAACTTGCGACCCAAGATAATTTTTCGTGACTATTTGGAGTCACGACCCACTGATTTATTTATATTACGGTGACGACGGTTAGTCAATAGTTACAAGATTATTTCCAGTGTGAGTGGAAAAAATTACCATACAAGTATCAAGCCATTTAGTTTTCTCTACGTCTAAATGCCCTGCTGCCGTGATCCGCCGTAAATGTGATGTAATCTCTTGGAAATAAAATAACGAAACTAGTGGTTGACTTCTGTTGAGCAAAAAAAAAAAAAAATGCTTATAACCATATATTTTGTTGCAAACTAATATTTTTGCATTTATAGTAGATTTAATACTTAACTTATATGACGTTAAAAATTAAGAAATAGAAATAAAGACTCAATTGAAAAATAATTCAAAAAACCATTCCGATCAATTTAATAAGTAGCTTGAAATCTAGAAGACAGGGAAGCCACCCCTGAAAAGATAGGTTTTGCTTTATGCAAGGTAATAGAAAATGAATGATGTTTATCTCTTTTTACACAAGGAATAACTATTTTTTAAGACAGGGAGGCGTGGGAGTATGAGCCATTCTCTTTTTTAATTATCTCTGACCTGGGCGTTTTAGTACATATGAACTTCTGTTATAATTGAAAGACAACCTCCGCATGATGCGAACTGAGGCTCTCCCTTTTATACAGGAGAAAAACTAACATCAACCTTTGCGGCTTTGTTTTAAATACTCCAAATTTGTAAAAATATAGCTTAAAATTAAAAAGTATAAGTAATACAATTCTGATTAAATTTGTACAGATAATTTATATTCCTTGGAGTAGATTTTAAAAAAATTCACCAAGCGATAAAAAAAAGTATGATGGGAGAAATGGACGTTTAATATAGTCGAAAATTTTATACATTTTCGAAAGAGACACGAAACATTTAAGATAATTATTAATTAACCGGAGACGTGCATTGAGCGAACAGGAACGGGGAAAAAATGCAACTGACAAAGTAAAGAGCAAACGAAATAAATTTGGGCAATATGCAAGACATTCGGAAAGAATAAAAAGCTCACACACACATTGCACACAGTAACTAATACATAAAATTAAAATGAAGTGTAGCAATTACTTTAATGCATTTGGAATTTTAATATAAAAAAATAAACAAAATTGAACTATGCAGGCAATTACTAAGTTATTCTCTCATAAATAGCAGAAACTAACATTAACACACTTTCCCAAACAGCTTCGTAATATAAATAAGAAAAACCTACACGCGTGTAACCATACAAAAACAAAAAAGGAGCAATGCGAAAAAACATTAACAATTCACACCTTATTGCAAAACACGAGTACGATTGATTTAAAAGGCATTCAAAATAAATAAAATAAACACTAAAATCCCAGAACAAATTGAATTCGAAATGCATATAAAACTTGTATTTAAGAAACAGATTTCGTCAAGAATACACACGTCACGTTCCCTTCAAATGACAACTTAAAAGGATTCCTAAAATAGCGATGGATATGTTTTTGACCTTTTCGAGATTTAACTCTCATATGGCTGTCAATTTAGATATGCCACGTGCGTATGGAACAGCACAGCTATATAAATTTTAAAATTCTTACTCTCCACTATTCTAATCGATAGCAATTCAACGACCTCGCGAGAGAAACGACTTCAGACGAGACTATTCCAATTAAAAATAAAAATTATCTTCACTCAAAAGATTGCTAAGTCTGGTCACACAGGGTATGTCTCGTTTTGAACCCCCGTCCTGTCTCGGATTTTCAGAACATGGTCTTTATTAAAAGGAACAAAAACAAACGATTTGATATTGTCTTAAGGAACAGCTGTTGATTAGACACTTCCCCCCCCCTCCAAATGTCAAGCTATCAGGAAGAAAAGTACTTAAAAAATATTTAGTATAGTAGCTCGGCTATATATATATTTCTTTGGAAAAAACGTTTGCAAAACATAACAATGAAGGGGGTGGGGTAATTTTAAAGTTAAAAATACATTTGTTCTTAGTCATACATTGCCGTTTATTTAATGTAAACTATTACCGTGAAATACGGCGTTTAACGCACACCCATACTTTCAGGCTACATTTTTTAACTTTTAGGTATGTTCACTGTATAACGCACACCCCTTTTTTTACAAAGGAAACCTGAAATGTATATGGAAGGCTCTTATGTTTTTAAGTCATTTATATTCGAGATATTATCCCAGACTTTTGAAAAAATTTGTATATTTCTAGAAGAATCCTTTAAGTTCATTTGATAAGTTATTTCTTTTGAATAAACAGTACTACAGTCTATATAAAAATCTAATTTTTTTTAATGTTCATCCTTTTTTATTTTAGAAGCTATCATTTTTATACCCGGCGTATAACGCGCACCCATAAATTTCTATTTTTTGTGTTCAAAGTGCGCGTTATACGCTAGATTTTACGGTATATCTACATTAGTATACGTGTGATTTTCTAAAAAGGAATTTTAGTAGAAACTTAAATCTGATGAAGCTTTAGTCTTCATCGAAACAATCGCAACTTAAATGGTTCTATAGCAATAACTTCTGAAACGGACCCATGGCAACTGTAAACACAACTTCGTTCGATAATGAACTTTTTTCATCCAGTCACGGAACGATTGGGCGATTCACTTTTTAAACAGCTAACATTAAATATTTAAAACTATCAATCGCAACTTGAAACATAACATAAATTACGATTTTAATAATATAATTAGAATACAATTGTACATCGCAATGTCAAATTCGAAAACCCACATATAAAAATCTCATACGCATCTTGCAAGTGAAATTTATATAAGTTTCATTGCACGACGCTCAATACTCGCAACAAAGACGGAAGAGAAATCCGTTTTCTTTCTTTGAAACAGAACAATAGGTTTTAAAAATAGGGCGGAGTTATTCAATTAAAAATAGTCACCTGACTCATGTAACAGGCCCTAAAATGCTCAGTTGACCTACGTGCTTATAATATGGATGTTGACGATTTTAATAGTTATATAGCTGAAAATTCTAAATAAAGTGCATTAAATTAAATTATAAAACAATTCATAAGATTCAACTAAAAAAAATCATAGTTTTAAAATAATTACGAGGGTAATTTCAAGAAATTTTGACTTCCCAAAGGATTCATTCTCGTGCCTTTATATTTTTATAAGCTTTTCAACTTTGATTTATTTCTGGGTATACATTCTTTAATCATGTATAAAATCATACTCAAGTAGTAATTTGGGACGTTAAAATTCTAGCAAAACATTAAAATAAAAAACATTTTACGGTTAATTAAAATACAATTCTGCCTTTTGCAGCACATTCTATGAGTTTTCTTAGCTCTCTGCATGTAAAGTTTTATTAATTTTAGTTATATCAAGGTGGTTACAATTTACTTTATCAGACATTTGATGTTACAACAATTATGTAAATGATGAATTCATTACAATCCAATGATTTTTTTAAATAAATTGTGATTTAAAATTGTTATTTTGCATTTTTTAAATACAAACTGCAACAAAGAGTATTAAAACATTTAATTCAACAGAAAAAATATATGGGTAAAAATTTTACTTTTATAAAAACGAAGAAATACTTAAATACTGTGAGAATATTTAAGCAAAACAATACAGAACGAGAAAAATCGAAATGGATCAAAATATTTTTTTAATACATTCCCTTCCACGCTGATAATTTAAACACACAATCCACAGCAAACATAAGAACTATGACAGACATTTTAAATTTCCTCCATTCTAAACAAAAAATTAGAAGGAAAAAAAATGAACAAACATATTTAGAAAACGTAACTAAGCGGAACGGACTGAAGGCGATAGAACACGAGCACTCGATGTAAATAAAAAAAACTCCGTGATGGACTATATTTAAACATATAAAAAATTTTCGCGACTGAGAACTGTGGGGAGGGGAGATTGCATTGTTAAAAGACAGAAACAATGGTAGCTCAGAGCAGCTGCTTCCAAGGGACCACCTGCTACTTGCTATACATCAGCCTGATAACGGTTCCCGATGGCTTCGCTACCAGGAAGGGACGAAAAGAATTTTGATCTTCACAACATTTTTTTTTATGAAAGATTTTTCTATGGTATCACTCATTGCTTTTTTTTTCTAGGATTACACTTTTAATATGCTCTCCCGAGTCCTAAATCAATAAAGAATCACTAACAGTTTAAAAAATGAGGCAACACTGTACACAAATGCTTTGTTTTTTTTTTTAATCAGAATAAAAAGAGTTGCGAGTTTTAAGTTTAAAAATGGGTAAAATATGCTGAATTTAAAATTATTTGTTGCCTCGTTCTTTTAAGTTTCGTCCAGTTCGTACCCACAGCATTTTAAAATACAGCATCTTATCTGTAAAAATATACATTATTGTACACAATTCGGGACAAATTAAGTTAGGCAAAAACAAGGTTAAATTTTTTTTAATTTTTCCAAGAAACAGGAATTTTCAGTCATTACTTCTACGCGTTTCAAAGCCTCAAAATTTAAATCAAAGAAAATATTCTAATCGGAACAATAATTAAAAGTCTCAATTTTATTGTAATATTATGAGTTTGTATTTTATTGCATAATTAACTTGTGTTTATATTTTTTGGATATGTTTCACCGAGAATAATTCGATCAGAAATTTCATTCGTATATTCAAAAATATGCTAGAAACAATTGATACTAGAATTAAGAAGTCTAGAACAGATTATAACAAGTTTTAAAAGTCAAATACTTCCTGCGAAATTCTTTACAAAGTAGATTTCTAAACGGTTGATAATGAATTTTTTAAAAAAATCAGATATGTGAGCCAAGAGGTAAACTCATAGCAATATTTTACATCAATATTAAATTTTATTAAAGTACGTACCTTAAAATTTTGCTTTTGTGTTCAGTCTGAAGAATCGAAGCAATATTTTACTTACTTGTACAGAAACAACTTCTTCCTTCACCTTGCCTGTCTCAATAACTAATAAAATCTAGATTAATAACTATAACCAGTAAAAATTCTTACCAAAATCTTACACTTATGCTGGACCATTAAGTGTCCATTACTTACTAATTTGACCTGCTTGATCTCAGATGAAATTTAACATAAATTAATGCTATTGAACAAATATTTTTTTTTAAAAGTTAAGTTTGCAAATAATTGACAGATTGTTTAATTTTTAAACATATTCATTGATTAAAAAAACAGATTTTTTTCAAAAATAAAGATTTGTCGAAAGCACTTTGTAAGTGTGTGTGTGTGTAATTATACTAAAATAATTATCAAGATTTGAAACTCTTAAAATTTATTCAAAACTTTTTAAAAAACCGTAAAAATTGAAGACCATTTTATAATTTATTTACAATTTAATACTTTCTTTGCACAAAAATTGCAACTCTTGCTGAAAATTTAATTTGTTAAAAAATTAAATATGAGGAGAAATGTGAAATGCTGTACGAGTTCAGAGTTTATTTTTGTGTGAGGCTAACTCTGCAATTAAGACCGGGAACATATTCTTGATTCGAGTACCAGCACGCAAAAGTGTGCTTTTTCATTAAGAAACTAGAATATCTTCAGGCATTTGTTTTGTTTTTTACATCAAACTCTACAACTTCTTTGTGTATATTTTTATCTAATCACAAACATTCATTAAAAACAATATCAATTAAATACACTGATGAATAAATTTAAATAATCTTTATATCATAAACAATTACTGTATAAAACTAACCCCGTTAAAAAAAATTGTTAAATCTTTAAGAATCGATCCATAAAAATCATGATATATTTCACTTCCCTATGGTTCTAATCCCTTCGCGTAAATAAAGCACGCGGCCGCACAATGCGGGAAAAATCAAAATATCAATTAAAAACATTTTCAATTTTAGCATCCGGGAGAAGGAACACTTGAAGTGCACCTCAAACTTAAGACATTCATATTTGAAAACCGGCTAACAACTAATCAAAAACTTATTCTTTACAGAATGAAACCCGCAAAGAAATTAGAACCAATTAAGTTTTTTTCAGCGCGGGTGTTTTAAATCTAATCAATACCACTTGAAGAGCGCCACCTGCACGCTTTCGGACAATGAATGTAAACAGATGGGAATGGTCGACAAGAAAAAAAAAAGCAATTCAAACAGCCGGGACATAATACAGCTGCCTAACTTTATTAGAAAGGAATCTTTTTCAAGGTCAAAATCACAAAATATCAGTTTAAAATATATAATAGTTGTTAGAGCATTTTCCGAAAGCGCCATCAGTGGTAAAAAAGAAAATCATGCATATAAATATAATGAAATACATTGCAAAGTATATTACAAAAAAATTGCAAACAAAACAATCCAAAAATGTAATAATCAAAATTAAAACATGTTAAGAAAAAAAGAAACATGGATACAGTTATGCATGAAATGTAAGCATAATGTACAAAAAAAATTACATGATTGCTAATAAAAAAGGGGGAAAAAAGGCACGTACTTGTATGATTTTGACGAGTGTACCGCAAGGTCGGCGAGGGGAAGATTGTTGAGAGAGCCGCACTCGTTGATGCAGTACCGCGAATTCAGAAATAAGTATTCACACAAAACAAAAACCAAAGGCCGAAAAAATTCACATTGTTTTTTACGGGGTCCGATGAGACACGCGAACACACCGCAGGTGGACACCTAACTAATCAAAATACCTGAGCGAACCGAGGCATTGACAGTGAAATGGCATCAACACACACAACTAGGGAGAGGAGAAAGATAGGGAGAGAGAGAGAACCGCAGAGCGTACGTACGGAACATATAGAGGGGAATAAACAAAAGTTGCTCTCACTTCGCGAACCTGGCAGAACTGACGTCACGGGGGCAGCATCGCTCCTGTAGCCAATCGAGTCGCTCGCGAACCTAGCAGTTTGGGGGTAGACAACAACCCTAGAAAGCACGGTTCCTTTCTACCAGCGGCAAGCAGCCCCTAACCCCCACATCCGTGGCTCGCTACACAAAACCCACGAACCGTGGGGTCCACCCCTCCCTCCATCTTTCCCCTCGGGCATGCGTACTCTACTTTGTGTTGGTGGAACGTCTCCACTTTCGTTAGAGGGGAGATCGACAGTGGAATCGATAAGAAACTACGCTCCCGGACGACAACCTCATGACACAATTTTTTACTTCTCATTCGGAAAAAGTTTTACGGGATATCACACTCACCACCCCACTTTCATTCACACGAGCGTACACAACGGACAATATCAACCTTCGCACACCTTCTACTCCGAAACGGAAGATTGCCAAGCCCACAACACAACGTGCATTAATATTCACACGTTGCTTATTAAATGCCTTAATTGGCGATGCGTCTTGATTAGATATTCATGAGAGCCTTAAGTCCCGATGTCTTGTAATACTAACAATATAAAACTACAGAACAAAAGCTTAATATCTTTGAAGTAAAAATGCTAAATGCCAAGCACAGGTGTGAAATCAAGTCTTTATCACGAACCCAAAGCTCAAAATTGCAGAGATTTGCGGCTCTTTAGCAGTACGATACTAATCACATGTTTTTAATCTTTATACATTCGCGAGGTAGCTTAAACCCCTCTTTTAATTGCAAAATAGAAAACTTTTCTGGAAGTTCTATTTTTTTAAATGATATACCTATTACATCAATAACTTACACCCGCGGTTCAATTTTTTAAACAATGTTATAAAATTAGTATTTTTTTTAACTGCGACAGTCGGATGTGTAACAGTTTAAGTTCCAAGAGTCTTTCTTACAATATATTTTGGGATTTGATATTTTTAGTCTGAACGGACAAAAGAATTATCAAACACAAATAAACAAACTGTTTGATCTTACAACTACCTAAAAACTTGGTTTGAATCTACATCTGGAAAACCTTTTATTTTTAGGAATAAAAAAGTGCAAAGATTTTATAAAAAAAATTCATAAATTATTTTAAGAAGAAATCAAAATTGTTTTTAATGGGGGACGAACTGCTCAAAAATAAATGCGATATAATTATAATGTGTTTATGCGTTATATAGATTTGATTATTCCAATTTTCACTGATCTAACTCCGATAAAAACTCTTAGGGAATTTCAATACACACACACACCTACAAAAAGTTTCAAGTCACAAGCTACTCAAATTACTGAAACGTGTAAAAGATAGCCCGCAGAGTAATTTCCAAGATGCATTACACATTATAACAACTTCTTTAAAAGATTTCATTAACTAGAAGGAACACTAACTCCAAGTATCCAAAACAAAGAAAATATTACTATAGTTTTCTATAATAAATTTAAGTACAGATATTTCTCAGACTTTCGTATATCCGATACCTTAAGTAATCAACTCAAAGGAAAGTATGAAATGCTAACTAGACTAAAGTTGTTGGGACTTAATGGAATTTTTTCAGCTTGATCTTATTTAAACTGTTTTCATTTAATGTGAAAGAATAAATATCTTTCCAAGGGCATTACCTTAAAAGGAACATATACTAAAATATTAAATTTTTATGAAAACTCTATCCTTGTTTATGTGTATTTCTTATTATGTACCCCAAATTACAATGTAATCGAAGTTGACTTTATGCGCTAAGAGGAAACATTGTAGGTTTATGAAGCATTTCTAAGATAGCCATAACAAATAGATGTGTTATAAGCTCGCTAGTTTTTATTAATAATGGGATATATTTCTACCTGAAATACGTTCAGAGTTAGACCAGCTGCCTGAAACAAACATCGAACGATGAATTCAAGCTATACAACAAAACAGGTCGGTTGATTGATTGAATGATTGAATATTAACGTCGCACTATTCAGCTACGCGAGGGCTTTTGGCGACGGACCACGTAATTTTGAACCATAGTCAAGTGACGTAGACGACACCTGAGCTGGCACCACCTCTCCTAACTACCACACCAACGGGAGGACGTTTCAGCTCTCGACAGATTTAACGTGCATCGCTGCCCTACACGGCGGGTCTTTAGTGGTACTGGGCTCGAACCCGTGACAAACAAGTCACGGTCCGATACCTATACCACTCAGCTACCGCGGCCACAAAACAGGTCGGAAATCATAATCTCGTATACCCCCATTAAAAAGATAATCTCGTCGAAAAATATTATTGTATATATAATAAGTAAGGCAATCATGTATGCTAAACCTTTTAATAAGGACCAAAGCTTTTAAATAGTAATGATATTCTAAGAGCAAGAAATAAAAAAAAAAGAGTATTGAAAAATTTTAACTTTCTCACTTGTTTTAGCGGCCCGCTTTAAAGGGATTCTTTCTTAATCACTATGCAGATTATTTAGCGTCGTATTTAGAAACAGGAAAGTTTTGATTGGTTGAATATTAACGTCGCACTGTTCAGCTGCACGAGGGCTTTTAGCGACGGACCACGTAATTTTGAACCATGGTCAAGTGACGTGGACGACACCTGAGCTGGCACCCCCTCTCCTAACTACCACACCAACGGGAGGACGTTTCAGCTCTCGACAGATTTAACGTGCATCGCTGCCCTACACGGCGGGTCTTTAGTGGTACTGGGCTCGAACTCGTGACAAGGCAAGCCACGATCCGATACATATACCACTCGGCTACCGCGGCCACAGGAAAGTTTTGGAGTGAATGAGAATATTAACATCGCACTGTTCAGCTACCTCGAGGGTGGCCGCGGTAGCCTAGTGGTCAAAGTATCGGATTGTGGCTGGCATGTCATGAGTTCGAGCCCAGCACCACTAAAGACCCACCGTGTAGAGGAACGATAAATCTGTCGAGAGTTCAAACGTTCTCCCTTGGAGTGGTGTGGTAGTTACGAGAGAAGGAGCCAGCTCAGGTATCATCCTCGTGATTTAACCATGGTTCAAAATTACGAGGTCCGTCGCCAAAAGTCCTCCTGTAGCTGAACAGTGCGACTTTAATATTCACTGACAGATACTAGAGGGCTTTTGGCGAAGGACCTAGTAATTTTGAATCATGGTCAAGTGACGAGGACGACACCTGAGCAGGCACCCCCTTCCCAAACTACCACCAATGGGAGTACGTTTGAGCTCTCTACAGATTTTACGTGCATCGCTCCCCTACAAGGTGGGTCTTCAGTGGTATTGGGCTCGAACTCATGACACGCCAGCCACGAGTCAGATACCTTGACCACTAGGCTACCACGGCCACGGAAGGTTTTGAAGATTATAAGGCTCATCTAAGGTCAATTTGAGTCATGGTTAAGTAGTGAGAATCCACATCGCTCTTTAAATTTCTACGTGAGAACTTTCAGCCCATACTAATTCCATGTCCATCAGCCTTTTTGCCTGAAAGGTCTTTAACGGTATCAAGACTCGAACCCATGACTCAACTGTAAAAACGCCGGCAACGAGTCCGACAAATTTAACATTCAACAGCCCCCTCTACATGAAGGGTCTTTACAGGCACCCGGACTCGAACCCGCAAGTTCACGATAGTCGCATCTTTTTATTCACATGCAAGATGATTCAGCTTAACAATGTGCTCGAGTCTTCACAGACTCATTTTTCTCTAAGCTTTTATTTTATTGCTGTTTTTATAATTTTCGAAAAAATAAATTACTTTAGAGTATCTTTCATAAGAATTCGAAAAGCTCGCACCCTAGGTTAAGTACCCTCAACACTAAACATACCATAACGGGTCAAATGACCCATTTTGAACTTTTGCATTGAAAATGCATCTTATTGCTTTTGCACATTTGACTTCATGAATTTTTCTAAGTAATTAATCTACAGTTATACTATTTTTTTGTTTTGTTTATTTTGAGTAATACATGTTGTATACCGGTGCTCCGCAACCTTTTTATCGCTGCGGACCGGTCAACGTTTGATAATTTTACCGCGGCCTGCTGAGGGTGAGATACGTTGATTGCTTATATTTTAGATCGTTTGATTTAACAATTTTAATTTAGTTGCATTTAAATATGCCTTCAGAATAAAATATAGTTGCACCCAAAATGAATAAAAGTGATTTAACGTGGAATATAAAAAAGTTGCACAAATCCGAGAGAAATGCACCACTTTAAATAAAATGGCAATAGTTAAATATTCTTTAGGCGGTCCGGCACCCTTTGATACACGGACCGGGGGTTGCGGATCACTGTCGTATACCATTATCTACCACAACAGGTCATTTCACCCGGAGACCATTTTTTGTTTTATAAGCTTATCAAGTCATATTGCTTATCGTATTGTAGTCGGTCAGTTGCACGTTTCTGCAAAGACTGTTGCGTAAAGTAGTTAATTCAAAATAGCTAAGAATAATTCCAGGAAAAGTCTCAGTTCTAAGTCTTGCAGATGGCCTCTCCAAGTTTTTTTCAATATCCTTGATTTAACTGGCATAAATGCCTGGATTTTGTACAAGCAAATGACAGGAGAAAACATATAAAGACAAGATTGTTTACTCAAGCTAGCAGTAGAACTTGGCGCCGATTTTCGAGAAGCCCGTGAACAGCCAAAACAAAGAAAAAATACGAAAGGATCGCTGCCTAAATCTATTACAGATGCTTATCAACGTAAGAGATGTCAAATAGGATACTATAAAGAAAATAAAACCCACAAAATTTGCTCTAAATGTAAAAAATATGTTTGCGGAAAATGTACAATGGACACACTAATATGTAAAAAATGCGATGAGCAATAATTAAAAATTCTAATTTTTTGCTTTTGTAAGAGAAATGGTCAATTTACTATTTTGTTTTATTATAATAAATTTAATTTTTATTTTTATTTCCTTACTAACATCCATATTTCATACATTCAAGCATAAAACTTGAAGTCGGGTCATTTGACCCGCTATGGTAGAAATAGGTATCCATTAAGTGTTAAACTAACCGAACAAAAGCCCTTAGAAACAAAAATGATTGTGGACAAACTGAATAAAAAAAATTGCGATAAATAAAATTATAAATCTAAATTTTCAGAAAATGTGTACAACATCCAAGCGCAAAATTAACAAAATGCTTCGATTATATAAGAATGCATAAACTATTAAACAATAATGAAAATTCAATTGTTTACAAAGTAATAAAATGTGCTTTGACTAGCGAAGTTTTATAGATCCTACTTCGTTTATATACCAATCCACAGCTCCATTGGGAAAGAAAAAAAAACTTCGTTTATGATTTTATATACATTACAGTACAACTCGTTATAATGTTTTCGTTCATTCTCTGCGTCGTTTATTATTTCCCTATACCAGGGAATGCGAACCAATGGCCCGCGTGCCATTGACGGCACGCCACGCAATATCTTGGGCACGCCTCTGATCAAAACAGTTTGCATTTTAGTTCAAAATAACAAAAATTACAATAAAGTATTACGAACAAATCGGTTAGATGTACATGAGAAACTAAGCGAAGAAAGATTTATTGAAGAATTTAGATTTGATTTTTTATTGAAGGATTAATTCTTCGATCAAGGAATTTTCAGCAAGATTTTCTCAGTTCAAAGAGTTATTGAAAGCGCGCTCATGTTTATTATATACCCTGATGAGACTCCAACTGATAAGCTGAACTTGTCCCAATTCGATTGGTTGGGAATTGAAGAATATGAAATTCAACTGATTTTTTCCATTCTAGTTCATTATGGATTCAAAAATTCATTAAAACAAGGAAAATGTTGGAATTGATCGAAAAAAAAAGATTAACAAACAATATAAGTAAAAATGCAAGCCACGAAACTTTGCAAACATCGCATTCGATTCCAGACGCATTTAACTGTTTGAAGAAGCTAGATCATGCAGTTTTAATCATATTTTCATCTACCTATGCTGCAAATCATTATTTTTAGAGATGAATAACATTAAAGACTCCAATTCAGGGGACTCCGATTCAACATGCGTACTGCTAAGATTAACATCTTACAATCCTAATATAAGTTATTTGTCATCTAACTTGCAACAACAGAGAAGTCACACTCTCTCCTCTCTAATATTACTTTAATTTGAATAACTTCTATAACTAAAAGATTCACAATTATACAATGCAAAATGTATTTCTTCGTAGTAAATAAAGAGTTTTGAGTTGTTAGCATTTCGTTTTTATTATTTCCCCAATAATTACTAGTCAAAATTCTTTGATGGCACACGTCTATACTTCCTTAAAAATTTTCTTGAGAAAAATGGCACGTTGATCCATAAAAGTTCGCCACCCCTGCCCTATACTCTTCAGACATGCTTGAAAAAAACTACATTCATTATGCAATCCTCATCAGTATTTAATTAATGTGTTTATTAATATAAAACAATACTCAGTTATTAAATGCATTTTTCCTTATTAATAACAGTAATCAGACATTTGTACTAGAGGTGGATTTAAATTACAAACCATTGTAATATAAAAAAAAAATTTGAAGTCAATTCCTACTTAGGTCGACAAAGAAAAATTTTATTTTAGTTACTTTTTGTAAAATAATTACAATTAATAAAAATATGTACATATGACAGAATTACAATATTAAGTGGCAAAATAGAAAGTGATTTTTCTTTCTATATATGGTGTTGGACTATTATTTTTATTTGTTAATATCTATTCATTTATAAATCACATTCTCAGAAATAAGACCATTCCAGGTAAGATTCGAACCCACGACCTTTAGATTAGAAGCCCAACGCGCTATCCATTGCACTATAGGGACGCAACGAGCGATTTTCCTTTTTATATATGGTGTTGGACCATTATTTTTTTTTGTTTCTATTTATCCGATAATTAAATTTAATTTATGAATTAATGTTTGAAAAAACTGTATTAACATCAAGTGTCAACGACTACAAGTTCAAAGAAATGTATTTGAACTTAAATGGATGAATAAAAAATATTTCATTAACGATTGAAAATTTAAACAGGGTATCTATATATATAAAGGAGAAAAGCGACTCACTCACTCACTGACTAATCACGATATCTCTGGAACTATTAAACCCACAGACTTGAAATTTGGTGTAGGTAGGTTCCCTTCATGGAGTAGACGTCTCAGCTAAGAACGGATTTTGCAAAGTTCGAACCCCAAGGGGCGTTACGGGGGTTTAAGGGGCGTTATAGATAATTATTTCTATTACTAAACTATTAGATGTACAGTCGTGAAAAAAACTTAGTACACAGATTTCTTTCATAAAGTAGAGATTCCCTACATAATGATTTTCACAAAAATCGACCTCCAAGGAGCGTTGAGGGCGCTCAAGGGGCGTTATACATAATTATTTCCATTTTTAAACTATTAGACGTACAGTCTTGAAAAATTTGGTTAGCGGATTCCTTTCTAAAAGTACAGATCCGCTGCAAAATGGGTTTTGTGAAAATCGACCAAAAGGGGCGTTGTGGAGAATTAAGGGGCGTTATAGGCAATTAACTACTTTTTTAAACTATTAGACGTAAAATCTCGAAATTTAGTAAACTGATTCCATTCATTGAGTAGAGATCTGCTATAAGATGGGTTTTGTGAAAATCGTTTCCTAAGTGGCGTTGCGGGGGCTTAAGGGGCGTTATACATAATTATTTCCATTTTTAAACTATTAGACGTACAGTCTTGAAAAATTTGGTAAGCGGATTCCTTTCATAAAGTACAGATCCGCTGCAAAATGGGTTTTGTCAAAATCGACTCCCAAGTGGCGTTTTAAAGGCTTAAGTGGCGTTATCGGCAATTAACTCCTTTTTTTAAACTATTATACGTAAATTCTCGAAATTTTGTAAGCTGATTTCATTTATTAAATAGAGATCCGCTATAAGATGGGTTTTGTGAAAATCGTTTCCTAAGTGGCGTTGCGGGGGCTTAAGGGGCGTTATAGATAATTATTTCCATTTTTAAACTATTAGACGTACACTCTTAAAATTTCGTAAGCGAATTCCTTTCATGGTGTAGAGATCCACTACAAAATAATTTTGGGGGAAATTGATCCCTAAGGGTTACTGAGGGGGATTAAGGGGCGTAACAGATAAATATTTCCGCTTTTCAACTAATAGAACCCCCTGCTTGAAAATTAGAAGTTATGTTCCGTTCATGGAATAAATTTCCTTTTACAAAGATTTTTGCGAAAACGAACCCCCAAAGGAGTGGGGTTGCGAGGAATTAAGGCGTGTTATAGAAAAATTCCTGTTTTTGAATTTAACTCATTTACTTGAAATTTGTTGAGCACTTTTCTTTAGTTGAATAGAGTTCCACTAAGAATGGATTTTAGGGAAATCAACTCCAGGGGGAAGCGGGGAGAGTTATTGGGGCGTATTGATAGACGAAATTCCCGTTTTTGAACTGCTAAGACTATAATAATAAAATTTTGTTTGCATGCTTCTTTTGTTGAATTGGAATCCGCTAAGAATGCTGTCAACGAGGAATTGATGATAAAAATTCCGTTTTTGCTCTGTTAGATTTAGACTTGAAATTCAGCACGCATGTTTATTTTATGGAGTAGAGATCCACTGAAAGTTGCTTTGGTGGAAATCCACTTGATTATTAGGTTAAGTGAGCGAAAAAAATCTTTCTACTTCTATTTTAGATATAAATAGAAATTAGATATTATAATTTATGTTCCTTTTATATCAAGGGGCGAGAGTGTAACACCTATAAATATATTTTTCAATACAATCGAAATCTTTATGCTAGATATCAATAATTAATATATATGTTAACAGTATACATATATACAACATCGTGAAATACCCAGTGAAGCGGGTGGGTAACGGCTAGTATATATATAAGGAAAGAGTGAGCTAATAGTAGGAATTGTGAAAAAAAAACGACACATGGTTATTTTTCATGCTTGACGATTGGAAGAAATAGGTTTCACTTAAAAAATGCTCAAATCGAATATAAATCTTCAAATTTGTGAATAAATCAGTGCCGATTTAAGCTCATTTTAGCCCTGGGCGCAGAAACTCTACAAGCCCCCTAGAAACTGGCGGATCGAAATTTATTACCAGAAAATCTGGTTAAGTCTAGCTTATCCGGGCCCTGGGCGCCCGCCTTAAGCACCCAGTGGATAAACCAGCACTGGAATAAATAATATCAAATTTGCTTTCACTCTATATAATAGTTTTCTAGTTTATTCCGAAATATTAAAATTTATCAGACCATCGCAACTTCAAGCTACAATAATACGATCCACACACAAACCACGCTGGTTTTTATACCCTAGTTCAAAATTCTGATTCATAAATAAAATCAAAATAGAACTCGATCGGATGTTCATAAAACTTGCATGAATAACTAATGTCGTTCAAAAGGGGAGAATCGTTCTTACGGTGTTCCTCCATGTTTTTAAATTTAAAATAAAACAAAAAAAAATGCAAACTTGGTGTCACTTTTAAAACAAGAGAATAAAAATGAAATAAAATATAACAAAAATAACTAAAAAGATTCTTTATAAGCAACTATTTTTTTCTTTGATTCACTAAAGGTATCTGACTACACACACGTTCGGAACCGTGATTTTGCAAAAGAGTACAAACGAATATTTTTTTTAATATTTAGTATTACTTTGATTAGAATACACGTATAAAATTGTTTTAAAAATATTATTACAATAAAAAAAATTTTTAAATGCGATATTTTGGCAAAAAATGAACAAGGAATTGCCTATTTTCAAAACATTCTCCTTTTATGAAAAATGCTTCAATAATAATATTTTGTCTATATATAGCTCAGTCCTACGTACAGAGCCTGAACTAGGTTTTTGAAATATGCAATTTAGAAGTGGATTTTTTTTTATCCAGATTTTAGTACATCAGAATGACAAAATTTTAGCAAAAAAAAAAAAAAAATTATATCAATGGGCTCAATTCATGAAGTCACATGATAAAAACAAACACGTATTTTCCATTGAATTCAAAACAAACATTAAACTAATTGTACTTGTTGTTCTATTTGTAAAACTCAGATAAAATTTCAAATTTCATATTTGGGTAAAGATCTTTAAACGTTAGGGGAAAAAATTTCTTCAAAAATTTCTTCTTTTTTAAATTAAAAAAAAATCATATTTTATGTTTATACTTTTAAATAAAATGCATTTTGTATCCATATATACTTTTTAAGAGAAAGTTTCTGCAAAGAGCAAAAACTTGCCAACACCGGAGCACGTGAATTGATTAGCTGGAAACACTAGAGTTTTTATCGTGTGACTATGACGTGGCATGAGTATTTTAACCGATTGGCTAGAATCACGTGGCTTTCACTATCATGTGACTATGACATGGGATGAGTATTTGAATTGATAGGCTAGAATCACGTGGCTTTCACTATCATGTGACTATGACGTGGGATGAGTATTTAAATTGATATGCTAGAATCACGTGGCTTTCACTATCATGTGACTATGACGTCACATGAATTGAGTCCATTAGTGGTAAGTCTGAAAATAATGTTAACTTTTAAAAAATCCTAGTCCCCCCCAGATTCTTTGAAAAAGTCTTAGCTCTATATTTATGCAAAATATTATTATAGAAGCCTTTTTCATAAAAGGAGAATGTTTTGAAAACAAGTAATTTCTATGTTCATAATATTGCATTTAAATAATTTTTTTTATATTCTGAAAACAATTTTATGTGTGTATTCTAATCTAAAGGACAATAAATAAAGGGTGTTTTTTTGAGAGGTATAGAACTTTAAATTGCAATAAAACAACGATGTATTATTCGATTGATATGAATTTTTTTTTATTCGGAAGATAATCTTGTGGCATTACATTTTAAATATGATTTCTGGCATAGGACTGCCACGGCTGGCTCGGATGTAGTCCAATCTGGACGTCCAATTTTCGATGACTTTTTCCAACATTTGTGGCTGTATATGGGCAATAACACGGCGAATGTTGTCTTCGAAATGGTCAAGCGTTTGTGGCTTATCCGCATAGACTAATGACTTTACATAGCACCACAGAAAATAGTCCAGCGGTGTTAAATCACAAGATCTTGGAGGCCAATTCACAGGTCCAAAACGTGAAATTAGGCGGTCACTAACGTGTCTTTCAATAAATCGATTGTGGCACGAGCTGTGTGACATGTTGCGCCGTCTTGTTGGAACCACAGCTCCTGGACATCATGATTGTTCAATTCAGGAATGAAAAAGTTAGTAATCATGGCTCTATACCAGGGGTGGCAAACCTTTTTGGGTCAACGTGCCATATTTTCTAAAAAAAACGTTTAATGAGTTATAGGCGTGCCATCAAATAATTTTGACTTGTGATTATTGAAGAACTAATAAAACTAAATACGAACAAATCAAAATTCTTTATTTAATACTAAAAAATGCACTTTGCACTGTATAGTAGTAAATGTTTTAGTTATACTTGTAATTTAAATTAAAATAACATTAGTGTGATTTCTGCTGTTGTAGATTAGATGACAAATAACTTATATCAGGATTATAAGATGTTACTTTTAGTAGAATGCATGCTGAATTAAAGTCGTCTGTTAAACGGTTTCTAAGCCAGTCTTTGATGTTATTTATCTCTGAAAATAATGACTCGCAGGCATAGGTACATGAAAATATGGTTAAAATAGCATACGCCAACTTCTTCAAACAGTTAAATGCGTCTGGAATCAAATTCTATGTTTCCAAAATTTCGTTACTGGTATTTTTACTTATATTGCTTGTCGATCTTTCTGCTTCAATCAATTCCAACTTTTTCCTTGTTTCAATAAACTTTTGAATCCATATTGAACTAGACTGGAAATCCATCAGTTGCATTTCAAGTTCTTCAATTTCCAACCAATCGAATTGAGACAAGTTCAGTTTATCAAACGAAATCACATCAGGGTACATAATAAATTTGAACGTTTCCGATAATTCCTTGAACTGAGAAAATCACTCTGAAAATTCTTTGATTAAAGAATCCATTATGGAAATAAAGTCATCAGTAACTTTTTCTTCATTTCGTTTCTCTTGGGCATCTAAATCTTTGATATTTTTTTTCAAGTTTGGGAAGTACTTGTAGTATTTTTAATAATATCGTTTCTGAAAACATATAGTTTAACTTTAAAAGCGCGAATGAGATCCATCATGACGATAACTGTTTTATTCGGGCCTTGAAGCTTTATGTTCAATTCATTGAAATGTTGGCATATGTCTGTAAAAAACATCAATTTTAAAAGTCACATAATATCCATCAACTGTGTGTATTGTTCAATTTTGCTCTAATTTAGTAGAAACAGTCTGATTTCTTCCAAGCAATCAACAAATCTTTGAAGTACGTTCTCGCGGCTCAACCAGCGAACATTGTTATACATTAGTAAGCCATTCTACACCGAATTGACTTCATCCAACAAAGCATCAAACTTTCGTTTATTTAAAGCCTGAGACTATATGAGGTTGACTATTTTTGTGACTAAAGTTATTACATTATCAAGAGATGTTAAACCACTCTTTGCACATAAGGCTTGTTGGTGAATAATGCAGTGGCATTCAAGAATCGAATGTTCTACGTCTGTTTTAAATAAAGAAATGAAACCATTTTTTTGCCTACCATATTTGGAACACCATCAGTCGTTACTGAAACAATTTTTTCAAATCAATTTCTTTCTCAGCAAGCGAATTTCTTACTGTCGTACAAATATCTGTGCCCTTTGTAGTTGTTAAAAACGATGTTATCGCAATTCATTCTTCCTTAATGATGTTTCCTACACAATATCGAGCAAAAACAGCTAAACGTGCCGATTTAGTAATCTCAATACTTTCGTCAAGACATAGCGATATAAAAGGAGCGGAGTTTATGTCATTTTTTTGTTGATCTGTAACATTTTCTGCCAATTTCAAGATTCTATCTTTCATTGTGTTTCTAGATAGAGGAACATCTTTGATGCGCTGAATTATCTTATCTTTATTATCAAAACCATCAAAAAGTGAGAGCGCACATGCCAACCAAGCTTCCTTCAAAAACTCTCCCTCTTGAAATGGTTTACCATGCCGAGCAATGGCATTTGCAGCCGAGTAATTTGCCGCACTTGTGTGACAATTTTTGCTTGCATCTTTAAACATAGACGTCGACTGTTTATTTCTGTCTTTTATTGCACTTGCAATTAATTCTTTTTGCTCTGGTTCGCTTTTTTCACAAAAGGATTTGTGATTTGTTTCAAAATGCCGTTTTACAGACAATGTTCAGCATACCACTGTTCCAGAACATAAAACACACACCGCTTTGTCGCCTTTATTGATCATGCCATATTTCTCAGCCCACCAAGTTTGAAATTCTATGCTACACTTACTATCTTGCACTTTTTGTTTTTTGTTGAACTAACCATGTTAAATAGCAGTTAAAATCTTAAATTTAACACAAAACTTTAAATGTACAGTTGTGTCGATGAAATTAACTATTCTATGTGCTCTCGCTTGATCCCTCCCCCCCAAAAAAAACCTTTTTGCTGACTGCGCACGACTGCGGGCTCATGGGCAGATTTATTTGTTCTTGGGAAATTGAGTGCTTGTACGAGATTTCTGTAGTGTCTGCTCTTTCGCTTTTGTCTCAGGTCATTAAAATTTTTAAAAATAAAGCAGTGAGAGTTATTTTACCAATTAGACTTACAAGACAAGAATTAGATCACATTAATAAATTAGATGTATATATACAAGCTGAACTATTAATGTAAACGTTAGAATATGTTTTTAAACAACTTGAATATATTTAGAAATAGTTACATACACACACTATGCGTAGATAAACTTTGCATCATTATAGCAATTTATAATATATTAAGTATTTACGCAAGACATAACAAACGAGTCTGCTCCCCGACTTGTCGGCGTCGCGACGGATCGCTCGCGTTTGTTCATAATACTTCATAGTAAACTTTTATTTTAAGCTAAAATGCAAATCGTTTTTGATCGATGGCGTGCCCAAAATATTCTGTCGCGTGCCATCATTGGCACGCGTGCCATTGGTTCGCCATCCCTGCTCTATACCGATCACCATTGACTGTAACGTTGTGGCCTTCATCGTTTTTGAAGAAGGATTCCACCAGCCCATAAAGCGCACCAAACAGTCAGTTTTTCTGGATGTAACGGTGTTTCGACATACACTTGTGGATTAGCTTCACTCCAAATGCCGCAGTTTTGTTTGTTGACGTAGCCATTCAACCAGAAGTGCGCTTCATCGCTAAACAAAATTCGCTTATGAAAATCGCGCGCGCGCGACCATTATTTTCGAAATAAAATTGCACAATTTGAAAGCGTTGTTCAGGCGTGAGTCTATTCATGATGAATTGCCAAACCAAACTGAGAATAAATCACTTGACAGCTGTTAAATCGGTCACCATCTTGGAAAGTAATGCCAACTTAAACTTCTATACCTGGAAAAAAAACACTCTGTAGATAAAAGAAAATGTATTTATACGTTTCTACGAAATCACGAATCGGGAACGTAGTCGGATACCTTAATACGAGAATAATACTTAATAACAAGCAATTTACTCCTTATAGATTTTCCAGAATAACATCGAAGCTAGTTAGACTTGGAAGAGAAATCACTGATAATAATAGACGAAAAAAGCGAGTAATGAGGTAACATCATACCTGACGAGGGAGAAGTCACATGTGTGTACAGTTTCTTATAGTACTATACATCCCTCATATTGGAAATATAAGATTTATCGGTTGAACGACACTCTACTCTTCCTCGTTAGTCACACAACCTCCAATTCTTCTTTAAATGAAAACCAGGAGAGTTTTCTTTGAACTCCATTCGAGCACTCATGAAACATTCAAGTTACATCCTTTCCCCATTATCATTCGATATTGCATGGATAAGCAATTTGTTGGTGAGCAGGGGACAGACGATAAGTGAATATTTTTTTTCACAAATAAAGTCGAATAATTATAATTATTTTATACGAAATTTAATCTCATTTTATTTATTATCAATTTTTATCAATTAAAAGCCAATCGTATTTAAAGAATTCTACATTATGAAACTAACCCAGTAAATGCTATTTTTCTTACAAATAGAAGTTTTAACCATTAAATAGATGCAATAAAACGGTTCAGTAAAAAATATCCCGAACTTAGGCGAATGGTGGGACTGAGTGAAAACCGCGCCAGTCGAATTCGTTAAGTCGGGGTATAATTTCGAATATAAATACATGTGGCATGCAGCCAAAAGCAATCTTCGCGCGCAGGCGCAGCTAACTAAAACACGAACTGAAACTATGGAACTTTGAAGAGAGATGAGAAATGCGAGAGAGAACGAGAGAGAGGTGCGCGAGCAGGCGTTACCTTCTGCATATCATCGTCAAACTTATATGTTAAAATAGCTACCTTTTAAATTAATTTTTGTTTAATTTTAAAATAAATGTGAAGTAAGACAAACGTCTTGGACCCCTTGTTGTCTCCCACAAATTATGGGGGCTCGGCCGGGATCGATAAAATTTCGATTTTGAACCAAAGTCTGGACAATGAACAAAAGCGTCCGTGAAGGAAAACGCTCCGCCATTTTTCGGAAACTTCGTTCAACCTGTGTAGAGGTTTGAACTCAGCATAAATATTCCGCCTGTGTAGAGGTTGGAACTGTTGAATAAAATAACCTGTGTAGAGGTATATTTTTCATCGAACCCTAAATATTCCGCCTGTGTAGAGGTTGAAACTATCGTCGAAAATTCCGCCTGTGTAGAGGTTGGAACTATCGTCGAAAATTCCGCCTGTGTAGAGGCCGGAACTACAATTTCACAAACACCTGCGAAGAGGTGTCAATTCAAACAATTTCAACTATATTACCTGCGAAGAGGTGAAATCAGTGGAAACAACGTTTTTCATCAAATATTGGATACATCGTACGTGCGAGCAACAAGGGAGCTAGAAAAAAAAAAGGTAGGATATTTCCATATTTTTCTAAAATGTATAAAAACGCTCTTAAAGAGGATCTCATAAGAGTTGTTGAGGATCTAGACGGTACTGTGGAGAGTTACGGACACCATAGCTAATCTAAAGACTAAAATTGAGAA
Source organism: Trichonephila clavipes (assembly GCA_019973935.1). Lineage (NCBI taxonomy): Eukaryota > Metazoa > Arthropoda > Arachnida > Araneae > Nephilidae > Trichonephila > Trichonephila clavipes. The sequence continues at coordinate 382,293 of BMAU01015887.1, forward strand.
CAGTAGTACATTTGAAAGTGATCCAGATTTCGTTAAAACTTTAATTCAAAACTGTATAGATGAGAGAGTATCGCGAAACGAAAGAGAAGTAACTTTAGAAAAACAGAAAATTGAGCTCGCTAAACTTCAGTTAGCAAAATTAGAAAAAGAAATCGAACTTCAAACGACTAAAAATAAAGCATTAAGTTTAAATCCTGCAGCTAAAGTCGAAGAAAAACAGTTCGAAACTAACATAGAAAATATGATAACAAGTATTAGAACTTTATCTCTTCCTGTTCCCACCAGATCTGAAAACTTTAATCTGTTCTTCCAATCATTAGAACGCGCATTTTTAACCAAGAAAATAAATGACGAATATAAATCTGAAATTTTAATAAATCTTCTGGGCGAAAGAGCTCATAATGTCTTATTGTATAATAAAGAAGAGGAATTAAATGACTATGAAAAACTAAAATCTATAGTACTCAGAGAATTCCAATTAACTCCTCGCGAGTGTTTAAACTCATTTAAAATGCTGTAAAATCATCAGGCGAGACATACATCCAATTTGCTGCAAGATTGACGGCGAACTTCCAATATTATTGTTCATTAAGAAAAGTTAATTCCTTTGAATCTCTATGTGATCTTATAATTTCTGATAAATTATTTGAAACTTTAAATAAGGAAACTGCTACTCATATTGGCATTCGAGAAGCAGAAGATTGGTTCAGGCCTATTGATTTAGCTAAAGAGTGCGATATTTATATTTCATCTAGAAGCGGATCACATAAAGAAATTCCTATTACTTATGGATATACCCAAGACCCCTTTAAAAATAGATCACAAAACTTTAAACCAAAGATTAAAGAGAACTATCCCCAATATCGTGAAAGAGAAAATAAAAATTGCTTTATATGCGGTGATTCATCTCATTACGCAAGAGACTGTGAGAAGCGTTTTAAACCTAAAGAATCCCACATCCATAATAGAATAAACGTGAATACTTTGAAAGTCGAGAGCGAAAAACAAAATAGCGATGAATTTGCAAATCTTCAATACGTAAGCATTTTTGTAGAAAATCAGCCCGTAACAGCCTTGATCGATTCAGGTTGCCAGATCCCAGTTTTAAATTCCTCACTAATTAGAGTGCAAACACCTTCCGAAGAAATAATAACATTAAGTTCATGTTTTGGCGAACAGCGAATGGTAGAAGTTAAACCCATAAATATTTCTCTTAATCAACACTCTCCCGGTCTAAGTGTTCGAACGGCAATATCACCGACCTTGACCGAAGAATTTATTATACATCCCAGTGTATATGCTGAAATAAAGAAACTAGGCCACGCAAAGAGCGATGTTTTATTGAGTGAAAGTGGATCCTCTTTGGGTGTTCATTTTAATTCAAATGTTTCTGTTTCAAATGTGATAGAAAACTCTAGTTATGATTTGCCACATGTTAAAAACTTTAATACTAAAAATGATTCGAGAGTTCTCTAATTAAGGATTATAAATGTAATAAAATTAAGAGTACTAAGTTAAAATTGAGTATAATAAGAGAAAAATGTTCTGATATAGTATTGTGTAAGAAAGTAAATGGTGCCATGAAAACGAGTTCCGTGAACTTCAACGCCCCTTCACCTATGGAGAGTAAATATCGACGGTTTGCGTTGCTCCGGAAAATCTTCCAGTCCTGGGAGTGGAAACGGAGGAAAAAGAGAAATCGTTTTGAACAGACGTCCAGAACTCTGCAGAGGAAAATATCGATGCGTTCAACCAAAGATCAACTTGTTAAAAAAGACGTTCTTATGCCTGTGAAACACAATGTTTTCCTATTGAACCTTCCGGATGTCGAAGAGATGCCTTCACATGATGGAGAAACTGTCTAGTTCAGCAGAATTATGATATGTTAAATCTTTGTGTATTTGTCGTATAGTCCTTGTCTGTTCCGTCTTTTCTTTTTATGTTTCAGATTCTCCTTTGGTCTCTATGGACGTACCGCTGCGGACAGCGTACAGTCAGGCTGGCCGATTGTGGCAGCCAAAGCCAAGCAGTCTTCGCGCGCAGGCGCAGTGAATTGAAACTGGAACTATTAACATGTGAACTTTTAAGAGAAACAGCGGAGAGAAACACAGAGGTGCGCGAGCAGGCGTTACCTTCAGCATATCATCGTCAAACTTATCTGTTAAAATAGCTACATTTTTAATTAATTTTTATTAAGTTTTAAAATAAAATAGAAGAAAGACAAACGTCTTGTACCCCTTGTTGTCTCCCATATATATATATATATATATATATATATATATATATATATATATATATATATATATATATATATAGTTGGTTTATGTTCAGCTAGTTAATTGTAAAACTATACTCTTATATCCTTGTACAATTTTCTACAATTAAAAATAGGTCCTTTTTTACTGTTTTTTTTTTCATTTGAAATTTATGCGATGATTGTGGAGCCAAACTTTTTCTTTCCCAAGCGATGTACCACAAATGTTTATTAGAAAAACAAAAGTGTTCAATTTTTTTTCTTTCTTTCTGACAGCTGTCTTTATGTAATTTTAAAGAATAGACACATTTTCCATCGGATATAAAAGCACTCTAATATTAATGTATTCTGACTTCGTTATCACATGCAGAGCAGGATATTTTATTATGTTACTCTTTTTTATGAGTTGATCTATTTTTCTTATATAAAATTTCATCTCCTATACCGTAATGCTGTATTAGAGATAAAATTTGTTTGTTTATGAAATATTTTCAAATTTTAAAAACGCATTGTCATAAACAGGTGTATAAATTACAACGTTGCACATACACACACACAAATTTTTATGAAAATTGAAACATTTCTTATCTTCGTCAGAATTCGTAGACAAAAAACGGCGTTTGAGTCCATTTAAACTTTGTTTTTGCTTTAATGTAGTAAAAATAACTGAGCGTGCCATTCTTTAATAAAGACTAGAATTTGTCCTGGTCATCACTATGTGAAAAGTATGGAGGATTTTGATAAAAAAAATTATATTTTCGGCATATAGCAAAAAAACTGTCCAAATATAAATAAAAAATGCTTAAAAAGAAATAAAACTACACAAGAGAAGCTTGAAAAGTCTCATAAGATGGATTTAGATGCAGTAAATATAAAACATAATTTTTTTAAAAAATTTATAGATTCTCTTAACCACCAATAAAAATATCAAAAAAAATCTTGAAATAAGTTTTTCCCAAATCTTGGATTTTTCAAGTTTAGAGCTCCTTTTTTTTTCCAACATCTATGAACTTAAGAACTCAGATTTATATACTGGCATCTTAAGTTATATTATGTACTTAAACACGCAGATTCGATGATTTCCTGATAATTATTTATTTTAGGCAGTGAAATTTTACCAAATGCCAATTTAAAATTAAGTTTCAAAAAAATCAAATAATTAATAACAAAATTTTTATTTATACTTGAAAAGAAAATTACTTGTTGCTGTTGTTGGCGTGTCCTTCCCGAATGAAAGTTGTCCGAGCCTGAGACAGTTTGGACTTCTACACGGTAGATGGAGACACGACTTATATATCCACCTCCACAAATTAGGCATGGAATTGGGGGGAGGGAAATATTCTCCAGTCCCCTGCACAAGTGGTTTATTAATCGTTAAAGCATATAAAACATTTTATTCTGACTGCAATAAAAAATTTCACCATTTTGAGGAAAAGGTACATTAAGAGGACTTGATACCCTTTGAGCAAACTTCTTTATTTACGTATTTAAAAATTATATTTTAGCATTTTATACAATGTTTCTATTCAAGAAAATGTTACCAGATGAAAATTTTCATATATTATTCACACAATTTTAAAAATTTAAATTTTTTGAAGAAAATTGGGAAAATTTTAAAATCCTACTCCTTTTTTGTAAAAATTAATTTTTGACCTGAAATTTTTTATAATATTCTTATGGATGTTCTAAATAACTTTAGGGATCGATTTTAGAATAACTTCATTCGTTTTCGAGAAAAAAATAAAATCTTGATATACAGGCTAAAAACCAACGAAAAAGCCAACATGTCTTACATTTTATTTTTTTTAAAAAAAAGTATTCAGTTTATAGCAAAACGGATCCCTAATTTTATTACATGCTTTATTTTTAACACGCAGGAAAAAAATGGAAGTGATTGGTAAATAATTGTCGAAGGAGTAGCATTTTGAATGCACTAAGGTTTCGAAAAACACAAACTGAGAAAAACCAGTTTAAAGTTTATAATTCTGAAAAAATAATTATTATAAACTTAAATAAACTTAAAATACCACTTTAAGATATTAGTTATACGTTTTTCTTTAAAATAATTGCATTTTCATATTTTTTCAACCCACCCATTTTTATAAATGATCAACTTTTAGAGAGTACTAATTGCACAAGAAAATTTAAGAAAAACGTTAAAAAAAAAAAATTTCTGTCACGACAGAAATTTTAGCTGTTTTTCTTCTTATAATATTAAAGTATTACATTTGTATGAAAAATATATCAGGAATAAGAACTGAAATTATAAAATTATTAATATAAAATGCCTTAATTTAAAAATTTTACATGCACACATTTCACAAGGAAGAAAAGTTACATTGTTGTATTGCCTCGGAAATATTCTGATTTTAATACTACACATTCTTTTTTATAGTTATTATTTCTATTTATAAAATAATTTTTTTATCATACTTTTTAGCTTTTTTTTTTTTTTCTAAAAAGGGGGTGTGGCTGAATTGCCTAATTTGTTTTCAAATGAAGTTTTAGTCAACTTCTAACTTTCCGACATGCACAAGTGATATATCAATCGAAAGATAATAATGCAAAGAATAAGATTAAATGAAAATAAATAAAAAAACGATAGGTTTGTGATTTTGGGGGTACCAAGTCCCCTTAAGTTGTTGAAATAAACATGATGAACATAAGACTTACCCAGTCCAATTATACGCAGGTCATCTCAGAAAAGTTGATTACTCTCTTACATAGAGTAAACATTTATGTGGGTAATTTTTATTATCCTCTGGTTAATTTAATATTCATTTGTTTCAAAGAATGTTAAAGTGAACAAGGTCTTACTGTTTTATTTATATATGTGAATTATTATTTGTTATATATGAATATTTAGTTTGGAAATTATCTTTTGCATGTGAAGGATGTTTGGGTTGACTGTTTATTAACGTCGTACTTCAAAGCAACATGAGAACTATCGGCGACGGACAGTGGCGTAACGTACACCCCCGCATTGCGGGAAAGCCCAGGATTCTAGAAAACCCAACGCCTGGTGTTTTGCAATCCTTTGTAAGATCTGACTTGGGACCCCGAATCAAACTTTGCAGAGGAACCCTAATCTCTTCTCCGTTACGCCACTGAATAAATATACCAACGTAATGTTTTTAATGCTTTCGAAAAATATAAATTGAGACGCGTTTCAAAATAGGTTATTAGGATTTATGAATTAGGTGTTATAAGTAAAGGAGATTCGGATTATGAATAGATATCAATTTAAGTTATTACATATATATATATATATATGTTATTATTTTAAGTCAAATACAAAATAATTCGAAATTAAGGGGGGGGGGACATATGTACCTCCTATTATTCCAAACGAGTAAAATGTAAGAGAAGGAATCGCCCATTTCAGCATGCAAATTTTTTCTAAAAAGAGTCTGCTGATGGTGGGGATCATAAACGTTTATTTTAACTGATAGTATCTACACTCATGACTAAAATAAAACATCTCCTGTGACTCTATCAACAACAACAACAAAAAACTCTTATTGCCCCCGTCCCCTTTTGGATAGCTGACACCGGAGGTCGTATGGTTGGAAGGAATGTCCTTTGTGGCATACTCCGGGATGGGGAGAAAATTACTAGGGAAAGGGAAAATTACTAGGGATAAAAACAATCATTAATAACAAATACTTAATTAAATTTTACGTATTATATACATAGAATTATAATCAATCGGAATAAAATCAAGGGCTTTGGGGGGGGGTCCGGACCCCCACCCCCGCCTTGTGTGCGCCACTGTGACTGAACATATACTCCCGCTTCAAGATAAAAGAAAACTGGCATTAAATATACAGAGTACAAAATAAGGAATGAAAAAAGAGTACAAAATAAGGAATGAAATACCCAATTCACACTCAATAATATTTCAGAAAACATACATCATTTTTTTTTTCCTCCAAAAAAAAAAAAGGATTCTTCAAATTCAATTCAAATGCTGCTCTTAGAATTTGCCGCCCGGTTTGTCCAGCCCTACAATCGGGCTGCTTACCTATAAAAAAGAAAGAGGAATTGCTAGGAAATTTCTTGAGACCTTTATCCACTTACTGAAGAATTAAATTTTTTTCTCTGATACTCAAGCACTACGCTTTGACATTTTCGAGCAAAAGAAATGAAGCTACCAGTGTGACGGGGACAAAACTCCACTAAGAGTAAAAGGAGATATCGAAGATGTTTCTAGTGAACTGGACAATGAGGGTTAAAGGTTGACTTCTTGAATGAAACGCCCAGAATTCTCTTACTCTCGGCGAGTTAGGAACCTAATAAAATCAGCTCAAAATTTATGACCATCATAAAATGAGTTAAAAGAGAGAATAACTTGAAATGTGTGTGTCCAGAAATACTCAAAAATAGGGAGAAAAAATTAAATCACAAGAAAAAAGTTCGTTGTGTGTGTGTATAGAAAATGCACTTCGCTATTGGGAGGTTGTTTTACGAAGAAAATCGTGAAATGTTCTTGGTTCCAAGAAAAAGTTCGCAATGCAGAAAAATTCGCAATATGGAGGTTCGACTGTAATAGAAATGTGCTTTGATTAATTCAACAGCCTTTATTTTCATCCATTTCTTAAAATAAGAAAAGTTCACACTAAATTACTTCTTTACAAAACAGCTCTAAATGTAAAAAGTAAAGCACAATTTCAAATTATAGTTCCCATCTCTCATCAAAGTATAAGTACCTTTGTTAAGACCTTTATTGTAAACTGCAGCCTTGCCATTTCTATTGTTCTTTGAAGAATTGTCAAGACCCCATTTTTTTATTCTACCACTTATCATACTAAAGAGGATTGTCTCCGCTTTCATAATAACCTCACGCAAGCCTCAATTAAGAGAGTTCCTGAAGTCGTGGCTTCCCATGAGCACATTTCCATCGAAAGTTTAAATTTTTGTTGGGGGGACTATTTTTAGGTATTTTAAATATAATTTAAACAATTAATACTTGTTTCCTACAATGTTACATTTACAGATTTAATGGGAAAACTGTACACTTAATGCTTTTTGTATAATTGTCGCAATGGAAATTTGTTTGAATTTATGTAGAGCTAAACTGCGACTGAGTGAGTGTTTATTGACGTCGCACTATAAAGCAGCATGAGGACTATTGGCGGCGGACCACGGTCAAGAGACGTCCCCCCCTCTCCGAACCACGCCAACGGGAGGACACTGAGCATCACGATGGATTTAATGTGCATTAGCTCCTCTACACGGAAGGTATTCAGTGGTACTAGGTCTCGAACTCATGGCATGTAATGAATATCAGTGGCGTATACGTAAAGTGGAAGGTGAAATAAGCAAATACTAGTAGACAAAGGAAATAGTCTAAAATAGAGAAAAAACAACAGGGAATCACCTACAGCACCCATGTTTACGAAAGACAATTAACTCCATATAATGGTAAGTACAACAATCCTCATTTTACTACACTAGGACTGATTTTTGTTGTTGTTGTTGTTAATAGGGTGCTTCAAAGCAACAAAGTAGACACGGTTGCCTAGTGGTCTATGTCACGGACTTATGGCCGGCGCGTGTCATGGGTTCGAGCCTAGTACCACTGGAGACCCACCATGTAGAGGAGCTAATGCACGTTAAATCTATCGAAGCTCAAATATTCACCCGTTGGTGTGGTGTGGAAGTTAGGAGAAAGGGTACCAGCTCAGGTGTCATCCTAGTCACTTAACCGTGGTTCATAAATACAAGGTTCGTCGCTAAAAGCCCTCGTGTAGCTGAATAAGGCGACATTGATATTCACTCACTTACTCAAAGCAACAAGAGGACTATTCGCGACGGACATCGTAATTCTGAATTCTGGTCAAGTTAAAAGTACCATACCTAAGCTCCACTCTCCAAACGTCCATACTCCGTCAACGTGAGGGCTTTAAGCTTTGACAGATTTAATATACACCAGCCTGTCTTCAAGAAGGGTTTTTAGGGTTACCTGGACTCGACCTCGTGTCTCGACAGATATAACGAGGACACGAGTTCGTGATCATGAACTCAGCTACCGCGTCTACTATTACCTTAGGACAGGAATGGCGAACCAGTGGCACGCGTGCCACTGATGACACGCGACACAATATTTTTGGCACGCCAGTCATCAAAATGTGGTTTGCCATTTTACACATATTTCAAAACTTTTAAAGTTCACGATGAAGTATTATGAGCAAATGCGAGTGATCGGTCGAGGGGCGGCGGGGAGCACAATCGTTTGCTATTGTCTTTCCTTAGTTACGTCGTCGACTACAATTGCTTATGATGTAAAGTTTGTCTCCGCATAGCATAGTCAATTTTATTGACAAAACTGTATTTTAAAGTTGTCTGTGTTATATTTACGATTTTTAACTGTTATTTAACATGGTTATAGTTCAACAAAGCGAATAAAAAGTGCAAGATATTAACTGTAATCAGAGAATTTCAAATTTGGTGGACAAAACATTGCATTATCAGTAAAGGCGACAATGCGGTGTGCGTTTTTATGTTCTGGAATGGTGGTGTGCAGAAGATCGTCTGTAAAACGGTATTTTGAAACAAATCACAAACCCTCTTGTCAAAAAAAGTGAACCACAGCAAAAATTATTAATTGCTTAGAAACCATTTGGCAGATGACTCCAATTCAGCGTGTATTCTACAAAAAGGAACATCTTCAATCTAATATAAGTTATTTGTCATCCACACACACAATATGCAACGACAGAAATCACATTAATGTTACTTTAATTTGAATTACACGTATAACAAAAACATTTATAACTATACAATGCAACAAGTATTTTTCGTAGTCAATAGAGTTTGTGTTGTTAGTATTTAGTTAGTGTTTATATTCCCACACCAAGTCAATATTGTTGGCGGCACGTCTAGACCTCGCTAGACACTTCTTTGAAAAATGGCACGTTAATGCATAGTAGTTCGCCACCCCTGCCTTAGGATCTTTTATACGAAATTTAATGAAGAAAAAAATCAGGATTCAAACCCCTAAACATCGATCATGGAATGTACTATCTTTTTCATCACCATCGTGACCTTCAAAAGTTGAAAAATTATAGCAAACACAACTTGACACAACCTCAAACAATATTTAATTCGCTAACGAAACTACTTTGACACGCATGAATACGTTTTACAATTTCAGTTTTGATCAGGTTAAATCAACAACGCTAAGGCTCATTGGCCTCGGTTGTTTATAATTCCTAAATTGATTGCCTGTTTATTACAGCACTTTAAGCGAAACAGCAAAGGGCATTTGGCTGAATAAGAGGACTGAGTCACCCTAGAAGATCGATAACCACAAACCAATCAGTCTTTTACTGAGCAAAAATATTTGTTTTTACAAAAGTTCTTTTACATTAATCAAACTTACAAAGCACATACGAATGAAGGTATATAGCTAGTACAGAAATAACAGACAAAACTGTCACAAACACGATGCGGAAGAGTTGTTTAAATAACACGCCACCATTTCCTGTTTTTTTTTTTTATTTTTGATACTTTTTTTTCGTTCCGATCTCGAACCTGATATCAATTCATCCGTGTAAATCTCTCCTGCGGGTCTTTACAAAGGAATGAGGACATTGCGGCCCGAACACTATTGCAGGTAATATTGATTGATTGAATGTTTTCAAAAATAAACCTTAAGCGCTATCGTTTAATAAAGAAGCAATTTTGATTGTTAAGGAGAGTTGAAGTGAATGACTGTTTGTTGACGTGTTCAACTTAAAGCAACACGAGGAAGTATTGAAGAGAATCTCGTAATTTTGAACCGTAAGTGAATTGGAAGAATACCTGTGAAATATGAAGAGCATATGGCAATACGGTAATTTAATTATAATTAAAAAAACTAATTGATTACAACTAATCATTCAAAGAATTACGGATGCAGCCACGTTGGCTGTATAAATAATTCTTTTTTATTCTTGGTGACTTAGCGACCATTTTTGGCAACTTGTGTCAAAACTTTAAAAGGTTTTTTTTTTTCACACATCTCAGTACGCTTATTTGAGCTGAAATTTTTATACACGATTGTTTTGGGTGACAATATGATAATTTAATTATAATTAATTCAAATTAATTGGCTGAAACGAATTATTTAAAGAATTACAGATACAGCCACGTTGGCTTCATTTTTATTTTGACTTGGGTCAAAACTTTATAAGATTTTTTTCTCTCTCTCTCTCACGTTTTAAAGCATTCAGTGTTGAAATGAAATTTTATATACACGATTGTTTTGGATGACAATACGATACTTAAATCATAATCAATACAAATTGTCACTTAATATTGTGATTCTGTCATATGTATATACATATTTATTTTAATTGTAATTATTTGATAAAAAAGTAACTAAAATAAAAGTTTTTCTTTGTTGACCAAAGTAGGAATTGACTTAAATTTTTTTTATATAACTTGTTTTTAGTAAATAAAAACACCGGGTGGATTTTAGCCTAATTATTTGTTGGGAAGTGAATGCAACTCTCAGCTCCACACATTCTCATAAAAAAATAATTTGATCTCCTAGCCCTACACACATTCTCGCCATAAAAAATAATTTGATCTCTAGCCCTACACATTCTCGCCATAAAAAATAATTTGATCTCCTAGCCCACACATTCTCGCCATAAAAATAATTTGATCTCCTAGCCCTACACATTCTCGCCATAAAAAATAATTTGATCTCTGGCCCCTACACATTCTCGCCATAAAAAATAATTTGATCTCAGCCCTACACATTCTCGCCATAAAAAATAATTTGATCTCTAGCCCTACACATTCTCGCCATAAAAAATAATTTGATCTCTAGCCCTACACATTCTCGCCATAAAAAATAATTTGATCTCCTAGCCCTAACATTCTCGCCAAAAAAATAATTTGATCTCCTAGCCCTACACATTCTCGCCATAAAAAATAATTTGATCTCCTAGCCCTACACATTCTCGCCATAAAAAATAATTTGATCTCCTAGCCCTACACATTCTCGCCATAATAAAAATAATTTGATCTCCCTAGCCCCCTACATTCTCGCCATAAAAAAATAATTTGATCAATTGTAATAGTGTACCAAGTTTTGAGAATGTTGTTTTGATACGTCTTACATTTGGCAGCTTTATTGAAATGAGTCGATAAATTATATATATTATTTATTTGATGTAATTAATATGTGAAATTCTATTAGAAGAATAAATTATCGATTAAAAACGAAGGCATTTTGCATGATAAACAATTTTTACAAAGTATTATTAATTTAAAAATTGAGTTTCTATTAAAAACTGAACTACCTCGTGCTCCATGGTCGTGATACTGAGAGCACCTGGAAATAGCACTGCAAGTGGCGCCCACAGGAATTTTTCAAGGGGGTCGAAAATTCACCATTCTTGTATCATGCTCCTTTTGATTTTGTCGATTTTTTGTGAACAAAACACAGTAAAAAACTAATTTTTGAATAAATAATTAGCATTAATTAATAAAATTAATCATTAATAACAAATAATTAATTAAATTTATATTACTATATACAGAGTTTTTCAGGTATAGAAGTTTAAGTTGGCATTACTTTCCAAGATGGCGACCGATTTAACAGCTGTCAAGTGATTTATTCTCAGTTTGGTTTTGGCAATTCATCATGAATAGACTCACGCCTGAACAACGCTTTCAAATTGTGCAATTTTATTTCGAAAATAATGGTCTATTTTCATAAGCGAATTTTGTTTAGCGATGAAGCGCACTTCTGGTTGAATGGCTACGTCAACAAACAAAACTGCGGCATTTAGGTGAAGCTAATCCACAAGTGTACGTCGAAACACCGTTACATCCAGAAAAACTGACTACATTTGGTGCGCTTTTGGGCTGGTGGAATCCTTCTTCAAAAAACGATGAAGGCCACAACGTTACAGTCAATGGTGATCCGGTATAGAGCCATGATTACTAACTTTTCATTCTGAATTGAACAATCATGATGTCTTCGTGGTTCCAACAAGACGGCGCAACATGTCCGCCGCTCGTGCCACAATCGATTTATTCAAAGACACGTTTGGTGACCGCTATTTTGCGTTTTTGGACCTGTGATTGGCCTCCAAGATCTTGTGGTTTTAACACCGCTAGACTATTTTTTGTGGGGCTATGTAAAGTTATTGGGTCTATGCGGATAAAAGCCACAAACGCTTGACCATTTGGAAGACATCATTCGCCGTATTATTGCCGATATACGGCCACAAATGTTGGAAAAGTCATCGAAAGTGGACGTCAGATTGGACTACATCCGAGCCAGCCATGCCAGTTCTATGCCAGAAATCATACTTAAAATGTAAACCGTTATCTTTCGAATAAAAAAAAATCATGTCAATCGAATAATACATCGTTGTTTTATTGCAATTTAAAGAAGTTCTATAGCAATACGTAA